>CAMRHE010000006.1:4545000-4887500 GCA_947044405.1 Leptodactylus fallax
AGAGCAATTTATGGTAATTATGTGTCTTTGTTTCCTTTCTTTTTCTTTTTTTTTGTGATTTTTTGGAAGCCATCTAGATGAAAAGTGAAAACAAGTTGTAGAAATTTCCTTCGAGGTTTCTAAGAGCATATCAGTTTCACTTACTAGGAGTAAATTGAGATCTAGATCGGGCAAGACGTGGCCTCTTGATGCTTAAAGGGGTTATCTAGTTTTTAAAAAATATGGAATGCATCAACACAAAACATTTCCTAATATCTATCCTGTTTACATTCAGTACCTGATTTATTTTCAGGTCATTAACCACAGCAGTGATGTTTCATTTGCAAGATCACTACCCCTCCCTGTGAGCAGTTCAGCCAGCAAATGAAACATCACAGCAGCCCCTTGAAACCACTCATGGGAATAATTTATTGCCTTGTCAGATATGCAGAGGAGAGCGATGTTGTATGGACTGAAGAAGTGAGACACAAAACAGATCCATAGCAAGGAAGTAATTTATACACAGGGGAGAGTGGAGAAGGGAGGGGTACACAGAGAGTGATCGCAAGCAGATGAATCATGGGAAATGTAGTTTGTTCAGAGATTGACTGCATGTAAATACAGTGATACAAGGAGCAGCAAGTAAAATAAAACCAAGCAAAGGCTGCACAAGGGAGCAGTGAAGATTTAGCACTGCTGTGAATATATCAGCAGATAATTTTTGGAAGCTGGAGAATCCCTTTAAGGCAAAAGAGTCATAATATGGTCCTAAAGTAATTTCCTCCTTCCCCACCAATTCCATTGGCTTTATTATGCTTTGTACGGCAGTTATCTGGTGTACCAGGCAGAATAAAAATTAGCAAATTTTTGTGCAAATTGGGTTTTGTGCAAAATATTTGTAATTTTTTTTTTTTGCGCCGCCCATGTCACTTTCATTGTCTAGGCAGTGTGTTCGATCTATTATCATTTACAGGGCCCTGTAGAGGGTGCTCCTGAGGTTTGTGTTTTGTCATTGAATACCCAGGTCTTCATAAATCTCCCATTGTTCTCCAACCTTATCCCCTCCATATGTAGGTAGTTTTTAGTGTAAGGCCAGCTGGTACCCTACCACACATTGTGTCTTTCACTCTTGCCCTCTTTTACTTGCCGCTTCCATCTTATAGTGGCCCATTTAGCTTTTGCTAATCCGCTTTAGGGGGCCCAATGAGGAAAACTCTTTATCAAGAGATCATCTTATCTCAAGGACCAACTGGCTGGAGCAACTCCAGTTGGTCATAGGACATTGCCAGGGGAAGCTGCTGGTGGCCACACTTCTAATTTGACATGGGGCCCATTCAGATGAATGGGCGATCATCTAATACATGGTTGCATTGACTCCTCCATTGCAAGATCTACTTTAACCATTGGACTACTGAGCTAAGGCTCTGTTCACATTACCATTACCATTTATTATATAGTGTTCCACATTTATTGAACAGTTTTACGTCAGATAACGTGCAACATTTTAGTTGTAAAATTTTTGTCACAAATTTGGCAATCGGTAAGAAAAATGAGCATAGTGTAAGTTGTCTTGCAATTCAAAATTTTATACTCCCTTTTAATAAATTTGTCACAAATGACCCCAATCGGCTCCTGTACTTAGACTTGCATAAAAATCAAGGAACCATGGTGGGTTGGCCCATTTCGACTATTCAGATTGCTTCCTCCATTTTCAAAAAGATCCCAGAAAAATGAACGCTGGAATCTGGTTACTATGGCCGACTCCTCTTCTTTTCCTTTGCAGCCGTTCTGATAAGTCTTCCACTATGTCTTATCCTCGAAGAATTGAGTAATTTTCGGTGACATCCTTCTCGATCATAAAGAGTGTAATAATTTATACTGTGCGGCATTAAATGTCATTATATAATATTATAGCGTGTAATAAAATTCTATTTTATATCCTCTCATGCAATAAAGAGGTAAAGTATAAGACAAACAGTGTCTCCCGTCATTAAGAAGCTGGAATGCGTACAAAGTCGGCCTTATTGCTAAGGCTTAAGGACATGTGGTCTGTAAAAAATGTTGAAAATATAAAACAAATATGTGGTTTTCTTAACAGCAGTTTCCAGGCAGGCACAAACAATGGTTTTTGTGTGTATTAGCGAAAACCACAAATCAACACCAGGCCGACTTACATCCTGCAAAATCCGAACCTTGACGCGGTTGTATCTGGGAATTATTATAGCGCCGTCTTCCAAGTATAGCCTTACAGTAATAATGTTCGATATATTGTGGTGGGGCGTCTACGAAATATCTGTGGGGCAGCTGACTGCTTCCAAATGACAAAGGATACAACTAAGAATGTGATTTGGGGTCTGAGCCTGAGGAACGTTGAGTAACAAGAAACATATGGCACATGTCCTGGGGCCCCACTCCATTATAACTACCTTTAAAGGACCCTTCACCAGGTCTGAAAAGTCCAATGAGCATTCTGATATTTTATCTAAATCTGTTCAGCCATTCCAAAGATATAAGCCCTTTAAGTGTTGATACAAATTAGAATCTATTAGTCAAGTGGGCGGTAACACTGCATGACATGCAGAACACAGAGAACCCGCCCCCAGATAAACCACAGTGTTACCGCCCACCTGGCTAGGACACTAATTGGCATCAATGATCAAAGGGCTTATATCATTGGAATGGCTGAACAGATTTGGATAAACATACACCAAAATGCTCAGGGTGACAGCACCGATCAGATGATGGATGTCATTGGGCTTTTCTGATCTGGTGACAGGTCCTCTTTGAAGGACCTCCAGCGCTCCCAGTGAAATGCCCAACCACTGCTCCATTCAGAACGGGGACAAAAATCCATCGTTCTCCTGATCAATGGGGGAGAACCTCCATTGATCTGCAAGTTATCCACTATCCTTGCATTGTAGGAAAACCCCTTTAAGCCAATCATGTAGTCTGGTCATGAGAATCCTGTGGTTATTTTGATCTCTAACTTTTCATTGTGCTTCTATAATTTTCCAAGCTCCTTTCATCTTCCAGCATTATCATGTGATGGGCCCCATTAGCTACAGGGCACAATAACATTCACTGTCCATGCTACATGGGTATCACTGTCTATTGACTTTAATGAATGGTTGTCACCTATTATGTGACCAAGATCATTCTCAAAGGGGTTGTCCAGTGGGCAAAAGTTTGGTGTCAAAAAGGTCACACTGACATAAAAATTATAAGAAGCTATATTTACTTCACTGACCCCATTCTTACATTTAGCGGGCTCTCAATGGCCTCAACACCCTACAAAGAAAATTCCAGGTAATATTCTCACAGCCAATCATTGACTCAGGCAGGTCATCGCGGTGGCCAGTGATTGGCTGAGTACCAGGAAGTAGAGACCAGCAGGTACTTGGTAAGTAATGAGTGTGGAGTAGGATCTTATAGTTTTTAGATCACTTTTTGTCTCCATTTTTTTCCTCATCCCTTTAAAAAGGTCAATAGAATATAATATGACAGCCGAAGGGCTACGAGACCATTAATGTCCTATGACTATGTCACTCCATGGACCTTTTAGCCTATTAAACTTTTCTATTCATTCTTGGTTAATCCCAGATGAAAAATTCTGGCATAGACTAGTATTGACCAGTTGTGTTCTCATCTTAGATATTTATGGAATATCCATAGGATATCCCATAAACATCTGGATAGCTACTGGTCCAAACTGATGTAGACTTTAATGGATAAAGATGTCTACATGCAAGACTACCTCTAGATTCAGTTTGTGGCTAAATCCATTCTCTGGTAGAACACGTGTCTGGGTGTCCATGTTCTCCTGATAAGTAGGAAACCCCACAATGGATATATAATTTATGAAATATCCTTCCAACCTAAGATAAATGTCTAAAATGGTAAAACCCTTTAAAAGAATCAGTCACCAGAACCCATCATATCACCCCAGCCCTGCAGATAGATAGGTTAGTGTCACCAGAACCCATCATATCACCCCAGCTCCACAGATAGATAGGTTAGTGTCACCAGACCCAGCATATCACCCCAGCCCTGCAGATAGATAGGTTAGTGTCACCAGACCCAGCATATCACCCCAGCCCCAGAGATAGATAGGTTAGTGTCACCAGAACCAGCATATCACCCCAGCCCTGCAGATAGATAGGTTAGTGTCACCAGAACCAGCATATCACCCCAGCCCTGCAGATAGATAGGTTAGTGTCACCAGCCCCATATCACCCCAGCTCTTCAGATAGATAGGTTAGGGTAACCAGAACCAGCATATCACTCCAGCCCTGCAGATAGATAGGTTAGTGTCACCAGACCCCAGTATATCACCCCAGCCCTGCAGATAGATAGGTTAGTGTCACCAGAACCAACATATCACCCCAGCCCTGCAGATAGATATCAAACAATGCTTTCCCCTTGTGAATCGGGGTCTCCATTGCCGAGATATTGTGGTTTTTGTGTATGCAAATGAACTTGTTGGATCAGTAAGGGCATTGGCATGTACCTCTTTGGAGCAATTGTAGCACTCTTGTTGCTCCTAAGAGCTCATTTGCATATTGATAAAAACATTGATATCTCAGCAACAGAGGGAGCAATTTACAAGGGGAAAACACCATGTGATTCAGGTGACCCAAACCTATCTATCTGGGGGCTGGGGGTGATATGCAGGGTCCGGTCCCTTTAACTCCTAATAGCAGAGCTGACACACATGCACTATAAGACATTTGAGATTCAAAAGATCAAAACATATTATATAAAATTCCATGTAATATACTATGTTGTTCAATTTTAACCTAGATAAAAGAAGAATGTGTATTTAAAGGGGTCTTCCAGGCTGGATACCTGTTAAAGGGGTGTTCCAATTTTATAAAATGATGGCATACCATCGATCCTGAGAATGAAGGTGCAACATTGCAGATTCAGTGTCTCTCACTGCATGGTAATGTCTCGCCCTTGACTTTCCAGGATCCTCCAGCACGGCCCCATTCAAGTGAATCAGCCTGCAGCCTCTTCATTCTCAGGATTATGGGGGACCCAGAGGTCAAACCCCTATGATCAGAAAGTGATGATATATACTAGTAATATGCCATGTTATTTTAAGGCTGAGGCTACATAGGGAGCCAAAAATGAAAAATGTAGCAGAAAAGAATTTTTGCAGTTTTTTTTCCTGCTGTATTTTTTTTATCTGCAATTCGCTGTGGCTTTAGCCTAAGATAGTAATAACCCTCTAACTAATGAAAAATTATATAAAAAGTTGGAAGTCTATATAGTGCTCAGAATCATGGAGGAATCTGCCCCATGGTTGGAAGATCTGAGCGGGAGGTTGTGAAAGGTTCTCTAGTCATGTTAGAGAGGCATGAAACCTTTACCAAAATGTTAAAAATACCAGCTAAATAAAGTTATCTATATATACCATATATACTGTCTATAAGGCTGTATTCACAACTGTATTAGAAGCTGATTCACTCATAGCACAGAATATTACGCTATCTTGCCTGGCAAAATGCCAGGCAGAATGATGCAAATCAACGACCAGTTGCCTCATTGGACACCATTTGTGTCCATCCATGATGTGCCGAATCTGGCATTTGCGTGATTTTCACTGTTCTGCTTCTTGGGTCTAAGTGCAAGTAGTCAGTGGTCTATACAGAAGAATGGCAGCCCATACCAAAGGTCAGCATGGCTCCTATTGTGGTATTCGGCTTTGCCATGTTTGATTTCCCTCTCCACATTCTTTCCATGACCCTTGGGCCATTTCCGTTCCCCTTATTTCTTAATAATGTTGGCATCTCTGTTCACGTTCCAAGCCAAATTCTATCGATTTCATAATAACAAATGGTAGTGCATTGTTGAAGCTGAAATAACACTGTTGGTATCATATCTGACTGCGGAGTGGAGATTAAATGTTGTCTGTTTCCCACGGCAACCAGCAGAATTTTGAAACCAGCGCTGTTTTGACTATATAATATATATAAGACGCCATGGAGCACATAAAACTGACTTTGCTGCCCATAGCAACCAGTCACAGTTCAGCTTTCATTTTTCAGGAGTGGTTGTGCTATGACTGGTTGCTATGGGTAACTAAGAAAGGTTTTCTTTATGACAGCTTCATATATCACCCCTCTTGTAACCAATAATCATAAATATTTTATATAGCAAACCATTTTCAAATTTTACTGTGACCTCTGACCTGTGGCTCCGCAATATGGCCTGTGGTTGTTACAGCACACTGGGACAATAGCTGGACAGCCATAGGTTGAAGACGACTGTTTGGTAACCCATCAAATTCTTCATGGATAACCCATAAAATATATACCTTTAACTGGGTTTATCTACTAATAACACATCTCCTATCCATGGGAAAATGGGGGTCCCTATCTGCCCCATGTGCATGAATGACCGCAGTTTGATCCACTTTATGGGACTGATGAGAATTGGCAATAATGGTCTTTCGCCAGTCCCATAGAAGTGAATAGAAAGGTGGCCACACATGCGCATTGCTGCTCCATTCTCATGGGGCACTCTTGGACCCTTGTTCTTGTGATCCCAGTGGTTGGTTTTCCAGTGTCCCAGTGTCCACAAGGGATGTGTTATTAGTTGGAAAACCCCAATGGTCTACTGTTAGGATAGGCCATCACTATCCGATCAGTGGGGGCCAACACCCGGTCCCCACACTGATCAGCTGTTTTGGACTGCTGTTGGGCCCAGTACATAAGGTTTATGGAGCCAGAAACAGATGACTCTGTATACAGTATAGTGGCCATGTGGCAGTTCGACAGCTCTGCTCCCACTGAAGTGAATGAGAGGTGAGTTGTAAAAGAGCACATCAGCTGATATGCAATATACTGCTTTCTGCTCGACACATTGTGTAGTATGAGGCCCAGCACCAGTCATGAATAGCTGATCAGTGTGGGGGTTGTCTGTCGACCACCACCGGTGATATATTGATGACCTATCCTAGCAATAGGCCTTAAAATAATCCTGGAAAACCCCCCATGTAAATAGTCAGAAGGGACATAACTTGAGGGGGGTGCTGAAGGTGTGGTCACCTCTTGGTCCAGGAGCCTTAGGGAGCCCAGAGGGTTTCTCTTCCCATTATTAGGAGAGAAGTACTATATATGATATATCACAGTTGGGGGCCTGGTACAGATTTTGCATTAGGGCCTAGAAGCTTCATGTTTGGGTGTGTTGATACAAGATGAGAGCAACGGACATTAAAAGACAGATGAAGACGGAGCCCCCTCCATCTGGTGTTCTTCTGCATTCACCCCCATGAAAAAAACATAATGGAAGCTTTCTTCCATCATGTTTTTTACTTTTCTTCCATTCTGAAAGTGTTCATCATGATGCAGATGGAGGGGTCTCCATCTGTGTCCATTGCTCTATTACCATTAATGTCCATTGCTCTCATCCTCTGATGGACGACAGTTACAGACTGTAATAACAGTAGTGTGAACATACCCATACACCTCCGATGGTCAGACTTTAATGTCGTTCTTTTGCACTCTTGACCAAGCCTGATACCATGTTACAGTCCACGGGGAATCCATATTGCTACAGTTTTTGATAACTGGACTGCTCAGCTCCTACGAGGTAGATCTACCCATATATGTCCCTTTTAGACATGAAATAAATGACTACATTGTAAGCTCAATATTTATTGTAATACAAATATTACGAGTGAAATGAAGGTCACTACAGCAGAAATGCAGATGAGGAGAAAAATACATTTGCAATGCTCTTAAAAAAAGATGTTCTAGAAGGGTTGGACCTTAGATGCACCTAGATAAGGCTTGTTTCATGCCCTTGGCCTTACCTCCAATGGCAAAAATAGGTCTCCAATAAGAAGACCAACAGTCAAACTGGGCGCCCCTACACATATCTAGTATGTGCACATGACAGCATCCAGTTCTGAATTTTCGGCAAGTATGAAGACTTGTCTGACATACATGAGGCACAGTATAGTACTATGAATCCATCTTCATAGCATAAGCCCAAATCACGGACAGTACCAAAAACTGATAACTGTAAATGTGATCTAATACATTTCATAAACTATATTACACAAAGTAAAACACTGACAATTGTTTCATACCAGAAATCCCTTTTGCATAGGGAATGTTTCATTATCACCATAAAAAGCTACAAAAAAACCCATTTCCACGGCAGAACAGAACCCCACTTTTAGGCAACAACAAAAATAACGAAAATCATGGTAAAGTTCAATGCAGCGCTCACATCTTGTTTCCTTTGCTGCAGCAAAGTTTATTCCCTGGAAAAACCTCTTTTTTCCTGAGAGATTTTTTCCACGGTTCACTTAGGCTACTCTTGTCATTGCAACCTGTTGCCAAAAAATCATAAAGTCGGCCTTTGCGCTCGAGGCTGCCACCCCCATTGGAAGCCTCGCAGCTAAAGCTTCTCTTTTCTTCTGCCGCTTCCTCGTGCAAATTTAGCTTATGTTGAGGCCTTGAATTGGTTACAATCCCCCCACAGGAAGGCCCCTGGATGCTGTTCCTGTATATAGGAGCATCTGCCATGTTGTAATCCATGTGGTGAGAGCATCCTGGCAAAGGCAAAGAGCTACTAGACGAACAGGAAGCTGCAATGTGCCCTCCGTTGGCGTTAACGGCAAAGGGGATGTTTAGATAATGGCTGCCACATTCCTGGTAAAAACAACAAGTTTGAAGGCTACTGTCATCCTTGGCGATACGAAGGCGTTTCCGATAAGGACAATCCTGGGGCACAAACCATTCCTGTGCAGATGCTCCACTCAGGGCGCATGCTGAGAAACACCAGTTGTTCTGCAGTAGAATCTCACCATGAATTCTCTTCATCAGGTTGTTGATGAGGACCGATCTTCTGAGGAACACTTCAGGGTCATCAATGAATTTTAATTTCTCCAAGGACATGTAAAGTACATGAGCCCTCTCTTCAAAGATGGAGACATTCTAGATCATGAAAAAGAAATAAACCAAAGATGAGATTTAAGAAAAGGAACACAAATTATCGAAACAATGAAACACTCAGTGGTAACCTCTATACAAAAGCATGAAAAACTCCACACAAGAAGATCAATCGAGTTATTAGATATAGGACCAGGCTCACAAGACATAGTCAAAAAGGTTGGAAAAAGAAAGTCTTATTTAGTTCAACCTGATGTAGTGTTGAAACTGGAAGAAAGCATAAAGAACCCCTATAAGGTAGTCACCCATTGTCTTCTCACAAAGGAAGAAAACTCCGCAAATAGGACAATCAAAGAACCCCTGGACTTGTCTTTTACATGAGCTTACTTTACAGATAAACTATCACAATATCCTGTAAATAGTCCAATAAGGTGGTTATAAACCCTAGATGAATTTGGTGGAACTGGCCATCCATCTAAGTGTATAGAGATGCCCTCACATTCCACTGACAGATGTTGCGACTGAATTTCTAAATTTTGTTCTCAGGCTAGATCATCTGCAGCCAGAAGTGTCTATAGGTGGCTTACTCCTATCCATTCAACGAAGCTCATTGTGAATGTGTAATGGGGATGGGGAGAAATGGCCGTTGCCTAAAAGAGTATTTGATGGACGGCTATCTAAAGTGTATGGCCAGCTATAGTCTTGTCATCTTTACCATAAACAAGAACATTCTGTCATGATGGTAAAACCTTCTTGTCTCTTGTTCCATTGGGTCTTCCTTGGTTCTGTATATAAGTATAACCTTTCTGTAAAGTTTCATGCTCTTCTATCTGATATCCCTCAATGCTTGCCATCGGTGGACATTCAAGAGGTCCCCATACATCTAAATGTAGGCCTATATTAATCTAATGTGCATGGGCACTAAATACTACCATAGTCTACTCATCCTTCCAGCTCTTCCCTTCTGACTCATGACTATGCTCATTGAGAACCATCATGTGATCGTTGTAGTACACGGGGGAGCGTGTTATATATATATATATATATATATATATATATATATATATAACAAGGAGAACATGCTTTCCACCCTACCAACATTACTGCTTTATAGCAGTGTCTGTACTCTGTAGATCTACATATCCTTAAATAGACGTACGTGAGGAATTACAATGTAATCCTCAGTTGATATTCAAGTAAAGGAAATGGCCCATAAAACCAAAATATTTTTGTCTTGTATAAAATGCGGTGATCGTATAATGCATGATGAAAGGACATCTGCATGAATGTGATGATATAAATTCACTGTGTCTGGTCTTTCAATATCAGATCTATCAGTATGTTAACTGGAGGCTTTGGTGGAACGTACAATGAGAATATACAAAGTACTATCAGATGTTGTGCCTAGTCAGGGGGTGTAACAAAAGATCAAAGGGCCCAATAGTAAAGTGAAGGATCAGCCTCTACAATCTAGTGGACTGCTACACAACTATGAAGAGAATTTTTTGCCCACAGTTTTTGCTCCCCCATTACCAACTTATTGGACTGGCCCACCAGAGGATCCTTCGGTGAACCCAGGCTCTATCACAATAATGGCCCCGCAGAAGACACCCAATGTTTCCTAGGGAGTGTTGGAGGGCGAGTTTCCTGAATCATTTTATCTGGTGGACCCAAGGAACCTCAGTCCGACACTGGACCTTTCCCTAGGAGTACCACTTATCGGGTGGAAAGAAGATCTCCTAGCCCCCGTTCCTTCACATGAAGCAACCAGTGGCAGTCACATTCTTGCACAAAATACCCTCTTCCCCATTTAATCTGCATCTGGGTGTGCAGGACAGGGGTTAGTGATGCCCATTGTCCCAATAGATAGCTGTCCCAGAGGTGGGGGAGACATCTGCGTTGGAGTCTCTGTAGGAGACTATGGGGTCTGGATGTGTCCGCAAGTAACTTCTTTTTTAGTGGACACTCTCTCTGTCTTTCAGATTCCCATGCAGAACCGAATGCTAATGTGAACCTAGCGCAAGTTAGGAAAACTCTTTTAGATTTAACCAAGTATATTAAGCAAACCAAAATAGTTAAACAATTACAATAATTGTCACGCTGCACTAGACTCATTTATCTGTCAGGTAGTAGCTTTTTTGTAAGAAATGACAGGAATGGAGGAATTAAGTGTCATCTCCATTAACATTGCAGTGGAAGCTCAGGAAAGTTTTTATTGTATGTTATATGGGGTTATATTAATATAGTGTATTATATGGAGAGGTAATGAATGAGGCTATGAGTGCACCCACGTCATCTAAGGTGTACAATGCTTCACAATTGGGCTGTGGTCACATAGCTGTACAGACATTGTACAACTGATGATGTAAATAGTGATATCTGCTTAGTAAATGTGTGAAGAGTGATACAGAGATTTATTATAACATATTGGTCTTCATTCTAGAGATTTGATGTCATTTCCTAGCTTTATGACTGCTGCATCAACCAGATTACAGTAATGACAGCAGCAGAGGGGGAGTGCGTTGATCTTGAAAGAGAAAGTGACCTGTCTACTCAAGAGATTGTGTTAGTGAGGACACGGCTTTATGTTATAGTGAAAAACCATCCTGCAGCCAGTAAGGTCTGGAAAATAATTACAACAGCAGGTGAGGAGTTTATTGACTTTACAGGAAGCAGTGACCTGTCTATTGGTGTAGGGATTATGCTAAACAGCATTTTACACGACTGTTCAACAATACTCTAGAAATCTGCACTGGGCTTTTAATATTCCTTCTGGAAACATGAATAAATTGAGCAACCCTAGGGATCTAGAAAATCTGCACTGGACCTTTGTTATTCCTCCTGGAATACAGCTCCCCTGGTCAATGGGGATATGTCCCAATACTCTAATTGGTGCTGAAGATGTCAGACTGTGTCGGAACACATCCTACAAAGAAGGTCAACTGCAAGATCTTTTATTCATATATTTCCAGGAGGAATAATAGGGGAACTGCACAGGAGGAAAAATGACAGCTTTATATATATATGATTTAGTTTATTTTGAGACCAGCATGGCTCACAGTTGTACACAGCATTGAGCTGCATACAGGAGCAATCTGCCTCTGTATGTAAAAATTTCCTTTCCTAAATATTGTTATTCCTCCTGGAAAAGCTTGAATAAATTAAGTGTTCTCATTCTCTTTGCCATTAGGATGTGTCGATTCTATCAGCATCCATAGGACAATGTCGGAGTGTGCCATTATTATTACTCTATTTTTCTGGCATAAAAAGTTGCTAATTTTTGTGTGAATTGGGTCTTTGCAACTTTTTTTTTTTCTACTCTGCCCTCGCAACTTTCCAGAAAAGGGGGTGTTACAAGGGTTTGCAGGGTTTTCCCTCCAGTGACATAGCCCAGCGCAGTGTGCGCCTCGTGTTCATGAGGCCTTAGGGTAACAAGCTAAAAAGCTTTGTCCTCGAGCAGTATATTCACAAAAAAACTCTAAAGAAATAAAAAAAAATAAAAAATTGTACCAAAATGTATCCAAGGCTACCCACATATAGAAAAGTCAACGTGACAACACCCCGTCTTCTATTCCTGTGGCCTTGAACATTTGGAGGCTCATGGAATAAATGACAAGTATGTACCATTATGTTTAGTGAATAAAGTAATCCTTCACTTGTAACTTCTCTGAATGCGTGAGCTTGAAATTTAGACAAAAGATTAAAACTGCAGTGGGAGCCTGACAAAAAGACTATAAAAAGTCATTGTATTTCCAAAAAGGCAAAAAAAAAAAAAGAAGCACAAAGACTTCTGGCAAATATCAAGAATAACTTGGACTCAGACGACTTTATGAAAGATGGCGCCGTGCCAAAGATGACACATAAGGTGCCATAGAACGAGATGGAAAATTCTTTACCACGTAAGTACTTGCAGGACTGCGGCAGAGAAATGAAACATTTCCGGCCACACCAGCGCTGAGGTAATAGAAGAGATGGCCTTGGAAATCTGAGGCTTCACTTCATTTGTTATTCCTTCAAGAAACCCGAAACAGAAGTCTGGAGTGTATCAGTAACTTTGTAAAGTCAGTGAGGATGAAGCAGGCACCATATATATACAGATGTGTCCGTCCTTACCTTTCTGAGTGTTTCAATGCATGTACTGTATATATTGCACATATGTATGTACATTGTCGGACTAAGGTTCCTTGGGCCCACTGGATTGAATAACACTGGGGCCCACTGTCCAACATCCCTAAGAAATAGACCCTAGTACCCATCAAATTTGGGCCATTCTGCTTGGACCCTTGTTGTCTTAGAACCTGGGCCCACCAGAGGCTCCTTTGATATTCTCCATATTACTCTCCTATTAGCACATGGTCTCTACGAGGATCTGTCATATCTCCTGCTTATATAGATATAACCATTATGGACCATCTTTTTAGTATACTAGATTGTGCCGCTCCTCTATTACCCCACATGGAAATATATGAATAAACTGACAACTGGTTGTTATCATTCCCATGTCAATAAGTTGTGTCACTACACAGTGTGGCACAGTCACAATATTTGACAAGGGCCTTATAATATCCATTAGTCAATTTATTCTTACATTTCCAGGAGGAATAACAAAGGAACAGGATAAAGCAGTGATCTAAGGAAAGATGATTTAAAATTGTTATTTCATGGAGAATGTATTTACTATGGTAGACATGTCAGAAGATATGGCAGATTACCATGTATACAGTATGTGGTTTAGTTCAGATAAGGGTCCCAATTTTACATAGTACACTAAACACAGATGGGAGCTATCTACCTCTGGTCTACCTCTGGCATCAACTCGTAGCGTTGCTACTGCTTACTGACCTGTTTCACACACTACAATGGTCAGAAAATTGCTATAAGTGGAGTTTAAAGGCTATGTATACCTTGGCATCAATTTTCCTCTAAAGATCTATGTATCTCCATGGTAACAGACTACAGACCTTGTGTAGTCTGCTCCTGTAGTCATACTCTACCCACTGCATCGGCTTATGCTTCATCCCTGCTGTCAGCTATAAATTTTAGTTGTAGATGATTATGTAGTAAAACAATAAGAAGCTATTCTTGTTGACTTTGACATTTGCCTCCCAAGCCCAAAGGAAGCGACCCCATGATTTTCTAGCGAATCTTCCACAGGGAGATATTTTTATCTGATTTACATTCTAATAAAGTACCTATAAAGTAAATGTGATATATTACTGACTTTTCCAAGCAGAAAAGGTTATGCAAATAGACTATTCAGTGTTTTATAGGCCAGAAAATCCTTTATAGTTATGCCACCCACATAGTGTTATGGGCAGGGCGGGAAAGAGTGAGATATACTCCACGGCCTCCATGATGTCATGCACTTTGCTGGCTGAGAATTACTGCCAGGCATATTGAACAAGTCTTTTCATGTATAGTGGACACATGGTAGGCAGGGCTTTGGGCATAAGTGCTGCTTTATGGAAATTTTTTTAGCTGGCACCTATAACAATGTCATACACTTGAACATGTCAGAGTCAGTCAAATCATAGAATGGAAAAAAGACATCCATACCAGTCTATAGGCCAATAGATTAGTTGACGTCTACGTTGTTTTGAATTTCTTTCAGGAAAATGTTTTTGGAATCGCAAAGTTTGCATTCACATTCTCTGCCTTAAAAATGTGGGTTCAAAGGGCCTGCAGGTGGTGCCCCTTAATTCCATCTAGAACGGCAGTAAAAGCTAGGACTATAGGGTCCACCTCACATGATCATGACATGTAACAATGCTCGCCTGCCAGCCAGGAATATTGCATCTTGAATGATTGTAGTGTTCTGCCACATGGGAACAATGTGCACCCAATAAGCAAGTTCTTTTATGGTGTTGGGTGTTAACATTGGACATTTTTGTGTTAAAGAAAGGGAACACTCACTCCCACTAAAAACAGGGGCTTACATAGAAATCATGGGGCCCCATCACAAGAGTCGGGGCCTCCTAACAAAAAAAAAAAAAAAAGAAAAAAGCAGAGTAAAGAATTAGCATATATTTCCCAGAGTGCATTGTCTAAACATAACCCTAAGGTTCTTGTGATGCAAGTCCAGTAGACTACACAACCTACCTAAGATATTTACATAAATTTTCCAGGGTACATTGCCTAAATGTTTCCTTAATGTTCTACTAAACTACATGACCTTCCTAAAGTATTTACATAAATTTCCCGGGGTACGTTGCCTAAATGTATCCTTAATGTTCTTGCGATATGACTCTACTAGACTACATGACCTTCCTAAAGTATTTACATAAATTTCCCGGGGTACATTGCCTAAATGTATCCTTTATGTTCTTGGGATATGACTCTACTAGACTACATGACCTTCCTAAAGTATTTACATAAATTTCCCGGGGTACATTGCCTAAATGTATCCTTTATGTTCTTGGGATATGACTCTAGTGGACTACATGAGTTTCCTAAAGTATTTACATAAATTTCCCCAATTGCATTACTTAAATGTATCCTTAATGTTCTAGGGACACAACTCAAATAGACTACACGACCTTCCCAAGAGATTAACATAAATTTTCCATGGTGCATTGCCTAAATGTCTCCCTAATGTTCTTCTTGGGATACAAATCCAGTAAATTGCACGACCTTCCTAAAATATTTATGTAAATGTAATCTCAATGTTCTTGGGGTACAACTCTAGCAGACGATATGACCTTCCTAAGGTATTTACAAAAATTTCTCTGGGTGCATTACTTAAACGTATCCTTAATGTTCTACGGTTACAACTCAGGAAGAGTGCACAACCTTCCTAAGACATTTACATAAATTTTCCAGGGGACATTGCCTAAATGTCTCCCTGATGTTCTTCTTGGGATACAAGTCCAGTAGACTACTTGACCTTCCGAAGAGCTTAACATAAATTTCCCATTGTGCATTGCCTAAACATATCCCTAATATTCTTGGGATACAACTCTAGTAGACTACACAACCTTCCTGAGATATCTACTTAAATTTCCCAGGGTGCATTGCCTAAATGTGTCCTTAATGTTCTTGGGATACAACCCCAGTAGGCTACATGATCTTCCTACGATATTTACATACATTTCCCAGGGTACATTACCCAGAAGTATTCCTAATGTTCTTGGGATACAACTCCAGTAGACTAAACGACCTTCCTGAGATCTTTGGAGCCTCTTAATGATTAAGGCGCATCTCGCGCCAGTCTGGAAATCGGTTAAGCCTGGCATAGGAAACGCTATAGTTTTCTTAATGTTTTTGAATGTTAAGGGAATGCTATTTAATGCTGTATTTTTATTCCATTACATATATAATAGTTTATACATTGCTTCTATACTTTATCTTATGTAACAATGAGACGTGAATAAAAGAAATGATACTACAGATTTAGCTACAATGACATCCCGTAGAGACATCTGAGCTAATAGACACTTCTGGGTCCAATTACTGGCTTTGATTCAATGCAACTCTTATTAATTTACAGAAGATCTGATTGTGCTCCCTAAGAGGTGCAGCTATGAAACCAAATGTTGGCAGTCCTACGTGCCAGTGTTTTGCCCCTTGTGAATATAATGCCATCTATATATTACAGTCTGGCAGATGCGACACAGAACGTGATGCAATTATTTGGACATATGCCAGCCACAGATGTCAACCAGAGGGTGTAGAAGAGCGTCACTTGGGCATTGACTGGCACGTATGCACCAGCGATGGGTCATAGTTTGTAAAAAATACATCTAAGTTTTAGTCGATATAAATTTCCCATGGTGCATTGTCTAAGAGTATGCCCAATATTCTATCAATACAACTCCGATAAACGACATGACCTGCATACATTTCCCAGCATGCATTGCTTAAAAGTATCCCTATAATGCTTTTTATATATCTCCAGTAGACTACACAACCTTCCTAGTATATCTGCATATATTTATTCAGGTGCATTTTCTTAAAGTATCCCTAATGTTCTTGTGAAACAACTACAGTAGGCTACATAACCTTCGTAACATATTTGCATAAATTTCTCAAGGTGCATTATCTAAACATATCTCTAATATTCTTGGGATACCACTCCAGTAGACTACACGACCTTCCTACGATATTTGCATAAATTTCCCAGGGTGCATTGGCTTAAAGTGTCCCTAATGTTCTTGCAATACAGCTGCAGTAGACTACATGACCTTCCTAAGATATTTGCTTACATTTCCCAGGGTGCATTGCCCAAATGTTTCCTTTTCATGACTTTCTTACAATTACAAAATCATCATCATCATCATCATCATCATCAAGGAATTTGGGACTGTCCTGATGTGAATTGTCCAAGTGTGCATGTCTTCTAACTGGGGAAAGTGGAGAAAGCTATTGGAAAACAGTTGATTTTGCTGGGGGAAGCTATAACCATCTAAAGAAAATCTCTTGCAGTTGTAGCTGAAGTATTACATTCAGATGAACAACTACCCATGTCACACAGTTGGAGTGTGCAAGAGTGGGAACCGGCTTATTAAAGGGGGTGCGGAGCAGAGCACCTCCTCTATGTCTTCATCATATAATCCCTTAAAGGGGTTTCCCAGGCATATCAAATCTTTAGGATATTTCATTAAAATTGAGGATTGGTGGGAGTTTGACACCCGGGCCCCCCACTGATCAGCTGTTTGAAGATACCATAGTGTTCAGAAGAGTGCTGAGGCCTCTTCATACAACACCAAACACAGTACCGTACATCGTATAGTGGCTGTGCTTGGTATCGCAGCTCAGCCCCATTCTCGTGACTGAGCTGTGGAAAGGCAATGTGAGTGATGAATGTGACATTTCATGGTCTGTGAATTGGAAACTGTTTTAACTGCTGATCGGCAGAGGACCTGGATGTTGGACCCCCGATGATCTTCAATCCTAAAGGAAAGGTTATCAGACTCGAAAACCATATCCCACGGAAGAGGCAGGCATTAGTGACTGACCATGAAAGGGGTGTCTATGAGTATACTGTTAGATGAAGTCATCAATAGCAGATTGTCAGGGGTCCAACACTTGATACCCCCAAAGATCAGCTGTTTGTAGCCACTACACTGTGTAGCGTCCTTATAGTAGTAGAATAGTATTCTCATGGACAGTCCATTTAAAGAGAACCTTTCACCTCTAAATCTTTCCATCCTTCAAATGGCACCGCCCCACTGAATTCTGTGTAGTTGGAATTTTTTCTCTAGCGCTCACCATTCCTGAGCAATCCTTGCTGTTAGTTTCAGCACAGTTATACATTCTGCTGTCAGGTGGGCGGTCACTGTCTTTCTCCTCCAACTCAGGACCGCCCACCTGACAGCAGAGAGTATAACTGTGCTGAAACTAACAGCAATGATTGCTCGGGAATGGTGAGGGCTAGAAAAAAATTCCATTTGCACCAGAATCAGTGGAGCAGCGCTTACTCAAGGATGCAAAGAGTTGGAATTAATGGAGGTGGTGAAAGGTCTTCTGTAAATTTATGCAGAAAACACATAGTGTTAGACTAAGCAGTCGCTATAGCCTTCCTGCCCTGACCTCATCCTTACATCTTTTTGTTGAAATTTGGGAATGGGTGTGTACAGAAGCAAACAGAGCAGAAACATTGACACATATTCAATTAAATGATTTTACAAATGTAGCTAAGTGGAGATGAGCTAGTGTGAACATGACCAAAGATACAACGTGCAGGTGCTTGAGTGATAACATGGAGCAATGTGCACAAATATTCATCATCAATATTCCCAATATTCCACCACCAGCACTCTATACAGTACATTCAGCTGATCTACATCCACCCAACTATTCTTATTAGTATGAGCCCCGTATTACTGATATGTCAGTACTGTCAGTTCAATGGGGTTTTTTATATTGTATTTTGTTAGGAGAACATAGCTGTTTAGTCTCAGAATTGGAGAATGAAAGGGTTAAAGTGGCAGTAGGGTGCAAAACAGTAAAAAGTAGAAAAAGAGAAATTAGGGGGTTACTTCCATCTCATGCAGTGATAAAATATTTCTAAGACATACCGGCACTTTAAGATTGGTGGGGTTTCAATACTTTGGTTGCCTGCTGTGTGGGCACACTGCCACATATCTACCCATTATCTATCTATCTATCTATCTATCTATCTATCTATCTATCTATCATATATCTAATATCTATCTATCTCATATCTATCTATCTATCTATCTATCTCTCATATCTATCTATCTATCTATCTATCTCATATCTATCTATCTATCTATCTATCTCATATCTATCTATCTATCTATCATATATCTCATATCTATCTATCTCATATCTATCTATCTATCTATCTATCTCATATCTATCTATCTATCTATCATATATCTCATATCTATCTCTCTTCTATCTCATATCTATCTATCTATCTATCTATCTATCTATCTATCTCATATCTATCTATCTATCATATATCTCATATCTATCTATCTATCTATCTATCTATCATATATTTCATATCTATCTATCTATCTATCTATCTATCTATCTATCTATCTATCTTTCTGTCTATCTATTTCATATCTAACATCTATATCCAATATGACAGCATGCAATATACACAACTATGACATCATTTATCAGCATCATAACAGTAGCAAAAGGAAATGTAATACAAGCATAAAGGAAGCGATCACTGTGATGTAACAGAAGAAGTAAAACAGACGAAACAAAACGTACTTTATGACTACAGCTGTTGAGCGGCAGATGATAATCCTCTTCTACATATTTCCTTTTAAAGTAAGTGCTCTTGGAAGCTGTTTTTGGATGTGAAATTCCCCTGTAATGTGATTCTGTGGTAATAAATCAGATATGACAGATGACATGCAGTTCGCCTGAGGTTCTCCAAACAAAATCATTTTTTTTCTTCCTAACACACAACAGAATATATCATGGCACACATTGATCTTGTACTTCACATCTTGAAGTGTAATACTGTGTGGGAAGAACACACAATGGAAATGTCAATCATACCGTCTCCCCATTCTCTTAATAAACGTTGTACTGGTGATAATGGGAATGTCGCCATTACCGCACATTTACATATGTACTATTTATTGTATATACTCTACACCTTGGAGTCATATGGAATTTCCACTGGAATTTTCTTGAATATTTTTGTAACACTCCACAGTAGTCATGACACCTTCTTTTGTATCTGTGATGTTTCAAGGGTTTTTCCACCGAGTCTTTATTAACCAATGCTGTGCTCATTCTCAAGAAATTTAGGGGACGTTCGCATGGAGGAATTTGGAGAGGAATATGAGGTGGTCTTCTGCCTTGGGTACCTTTCCAAATTCCAGTCATGTGTAAGCCATGGTGGGAAGCCAAAGCAGAACTTCTGCTTTCCACGGTGGGTTTACTCAATGACTCAGACACAATGGACTAACCAGCACTAGTCTCCTGCTGTGGGTTTGGTTGGCTAAGGCTGGATTCACATCTGCGCCGAGATCTCCGTCGCAGAATCCACCAAAAAGCGGCGTAGAGAAAAGTCCTGCAAGTAGGAATTTTTTCTCCACCACTATCAGTTTTTAGATGGCGGACACCTGGCCGACCCCATACTAGTCCATGGGGTCCTCCGGTGTCCATGTGTAACAATCGCTTGGGTCCCCTGGCGGACCCAAACAATGGAGACCACAGTGCTAGTGTGAACCCAGCGTAAGTCAGCCATGGAATCCATGGGAAGATCGAGCGGGATTCTTGTGTGGCACATTCTGGAAGAACTTGGAAATAATTTTGGGGCGGAAAATGCTTCAAAATCAGCTGCAAATTCCACAATGTGAACATCTCCTAAGACTAGCCCAGTCTCTGACCTGTCTTCTACTCTCCCAAATGAAGCCAGAAAAATACCCAAGGTTAGTCAATGGGGTATGTAGCTCCCTTGTATTTGTGCTCATTGGGGTTCTCAGATCAATGTCTGACATGTCTACAACCATATTTTAGGAAAATGGAACAATACTTAGAGTGGTTTTCTGGGACTATAATACTGATCACCAAGGATAAGTCATCAATATCATTTCGGTGGGGACCCAACACTGTTGCACCACACAGATCAGCTTAGTGAAGAAGCTACGGCCTCTTCTACTTACTAAGCACAGCGCCATACATTGTATAGTGGCTGTGCTTTGTAATGCAGCTTAGCCAATTCATTTGAATGAGACTGAGCTGCAGCATGACCATGTGATCAATAGACGTGATGTCACTGCCTGAGAAGAGGAAGTGGATCTCACCTAGGTGCACAAGCTCTTCAAGTAGCTGATCTGTGGAGGTCCTAAATCTCAGATTTTATCAATGTAATATTAGTCTGTCCTAAGGATAGATCCTCAATATCATAGTACAGGAATACCCCGTTAAGAGTGCTGAAATCATACAGTCATGGGGTTGCTATGGACCTATGGAGAGTAGGGTGGAGCCTATTACACCTTGCCCAAGTGTGATGTCACTCTGCACATGACCATGCCCCGGATCTCCACAATTACTTTAGGGCCATTCATACTTTGAAAAATGAAGAGGAATTTGAGGCAGACATCACGGCTCAGATCCTCTCCATTTTCCGGCTCCTCACAATGGAATGCCGAAGCAGAAAGTCGGCGTTCTGCAGCAGTTTTCCGCCACTGATTGGGCTCAGATGAATGGGCGTAATGAAAAAGAAGTCTCGCTCCGCAGATTCAGCCACAAAATCTGTGGCAACATCTAGCAGGACGCTTATTTTTTTTCAGCATCCTGCTCCATTCTTCCTCCCATTGAAAACAATAGGAGGCAGAATCAGGATGCAAACTGCATCAAAATTAGCGGAAGATTCCTCCATGTGAACGGGCTCTTAGTGTTACCATAAAAGGTGAAGGCGATTCACCATAGGATCATTCTCACAGTTGCTCCTGGGAAAACGAACAAGATGGGGTGAAGAAACATGAGATGGGGGAACAAGCTACGTCTGGGATGTGAAGGTAATGGCAATGGAATCGAAAAAGGGAATGGGCTTCTTTTTTCTTGATATTTGCAACCCTCAGGGTAGGACAGATATTGTGTCCAGGTAATATGCCGATTCATTATTAAAAAAACATTGTATTTACCCCAAAAAAAAGGTAAGTGTTTCTAGGAGTAAGAATTGCTCTTTAAGGGGTTTTTTTCCGCAGCAAGTACCATAATTGTCATAATATTGTTAGAAATGTCTAGAATATTCATAGTCATAGTCTTACATTCTGTACTATTGAATAATATAAACTGGAAAATGTGATAATGACAGTATATGAGTGTTACATAATACCCGCCATCCATTCATGTCACCTCCATCTTATTATTGTTTGTTACACACCGACTCAGATTTTTACAGATACCGGCATTATATTTATCAGTATACAACCGGAGATCGAGTTTTATCAGATGATGGGTAACTATGGAGATGAGCAGCTTATCTATGTCTTATCTTACTATGTTTTACTATGTTTTACTTTACTATGTTTTACTTTTGACCTGTCAGCCAGAGTTATTGTAACAGGATGTATAGATAAGAATTTAGGATAGATAGATAGATAGATAGATAGATAGATAGATAGATAGATAGATAGATAGATAGAGTCATATGAAAAAGGGCACCCCTATTAATCTTAATCATTTTTAGTTCTAAATATTTGGGTTTTTGCAACAGCCATTTCAATTTAATATACAGTAATACCTCGTACATTCGCGAGGTTAGGGTCCAGAGCGGGTCGCGGATCGCGAGGAATCGCGAATGTTTGGTACAAGCGCTTAAAAGCGCTTACAATGCCGGTTTCTAATGTTTAACCCCTAAATATCAATAAACTTTACCCTACAGTACTGTACAGTATACTAAAGTATACTGTACAGTACTGTATATTAATACATTCATTCATTTTTCTTATACACTCACAGTAAAATGAAACTAATTACCGGGTACGTAACGAACAGAACGCTACTACCCAATAGCGAAGGTGTTTTTTTTAATTAAATTTCACAGATCTGAAAAAAAAAGAGAAAAATCTATATATGTTAGTTGCCAAAAAAATATCGCGAATCTGTGAATTCGCAAATTCGGAAACGCGAGCGTACGAGGTATTACTGTATCTAATAACTGATGGACACAGTAATATTTCAGGATTGAAATGAGGTTTATTGTACTAACAGAAAATGTGCAATATGCATTAAACCAAAATTTGACAGTTGCAAAAGTATGGCCACCTCAACAGAAAAGTGACATTAATATTTAGTAGATCCTCCTTTTGCAAAAATAACAGCCTCTAGTCGCTTCCTGTAGCTTTTAATCAGTTCCTGGATCCTGGATGAAGGTATTTTTGACCATTCCTCTTTACAAAACAATTCCAGTTCAGTTAAGTTTGATGGTCGCCGAGCATGGACAGCCCGCTTCAAATTATCCCACAGATGTTCAATGATATTCAGGTCTGGGGACTGGGATGGCCATTCCAGAACATTGTAATTGTTCCTCTGCATGAATGCCTGAGTAGATTTGGAGCTGTGTTTTGGATCATTGTCTTGCTGAAATATCCATCCCCGGCGTAACTTCAAATTCGTCACTGATTCTTGTACATTATTCTCAAGAATCTGCTGATACTGAGTTGAATCCATGCGAGCCTCAACTTTAACAAGATTCCCGGTGCCGGCATTGGCCACACCCCCCCAAAGCATGATGGAACCTCCACCAAATTTTACAGTGGGTAGCAAGTGTTTTTCTTGGAATGCTGTGTTTTTTGACGCCATGCATAACGCCTTTTTGTATGACCAAACAACTCAATCTTTGTTTCATCAGTCCACAGGACCTTCTTCCAAAATGAAGCTGGCTTGTCCAAATGTGCTTTTGCATACCTCAGGCGACTCTGTTTGTGGCGTGCTTTCAGAAACGGCTTCTTTCGCATCACTCTCCCATACAGCTTCTCCTTCTGCAAAGTGTGCTGTATTGTTGACCGATGCACAGTGACACCATCTGCAGCAAGATGATGCTGCAGCTCTTTGGAGGTGGTCTGTGGATTGTCCTTGACTGTTCTCACCATTCTTCTTCTCTGCCTTTCTGATATTTTTCTTGGCCTGCCACTTCTGGGCTTAACAAGAACTGTCCCTGTGGTCTTCCATTTCCTTACTATGTTCCTCACAGTGGAAACTGACAGGTTAAATCTCTGAGACAACTTTTAGTATCCTTACCCTGAACAACTATGTTGAACAATCTTTGTTTTCAGATCATTTGAGAGTTGTTTTGAGGAGCCCATGATGCCACTCTTCAGAGGAGATTCAAATAGGAGAACAACTTGCAATTGGCCACCTTAAATACCTTTTCTCATGATTGGATACACCTGGCTATGAAGTTCAAAGCTCAGTGAGGTTACAAAACCAATTTTGTGCTTCAGTAAGTCAGTAAAAAGTAGTTAGGAGTATTCAAATCAATAAAATGATAAGGGTACCCAAATTTTTGCACCGGTCAAATTTTGGTTTAATGCATATTGCACATTTTCTGTTAGTACAATAAACCTCATTTCAATCCTGAAATATTACTGTGTCCATCAGTTATTAGATATATCAAATTGAAATGGCTGTTGCAAACACCCAAATATTTAGAACTAAAAATGATTAAGATTAATAGGGGTGCCCAAACTTTTTCATATGACTGTAGATAGATAATACATCTGAAATAGATTAGGTGAATGGATAGGTAGATAGATAGATAGATAGATAGATAGATAGATAGATAGATAGATAGATAGATAGATAGGTAGTTTGTACTACAAACAATGCACATACTGCCTTAATAAGAAGCACAGTATATATGTATATATAATTGCCAATATGGAGGTATTAGCACCCTAAGCAGTACAGTATATAAATCACTATTACAAAAAAAGTCATAGTTTGTAGCATTCGATCAAAAATCTTGGCTCTGTTTATGATTATTGGCTTGTCCCTAAATCTTCTATATATCACTGCCCAGACAAAAATACTTAACTTTTTACATTTTTTTTTCTACCTAATTCATGAAACCTTTGCTTTTACATAGATGAAAATGACTGATGAGAAAGTAGTACCTAGAAATGTCACTGCTATGCTGAGGCTACACGTGAACTACCACTCCCAGCGTGCTATTCTGAGTGTGATAGTTTAATCGTCTTGATATTGCAGATAATGGAGCAGACACCTACCTGGAGAAGAGTCACATAGTCTGTACTCCTGGTGCTGGGCATGGAGAGAGGCGGACGAGCTGCTTGCCTTGCCCTGGTGCTCAGTCTCCCAGACAGTCCTATACTCTGCAATGTCTGCTGTACCTTCTGAGGTAATGGGGTTGCAGAATCTGTTCATGGACAGGACCACAGTCATCTCTTATAGCCAGCAATCTGTGAATATAAAACAATATGTGGGTATGGAGCCAGCTGGCATCCAGGAAAAGAGCATTAACAGTGCCCGATATAGCCTCAAGGTGACAACAGTAGATGTAGTAGAGCTGAATGTGTCAATTGACTTGTAATAACTACCCTGTATTTTGCATTGTGATATCCTAACCTTCCTTTCAGTGGCATAGCTATAGGGGATGCATTGGTTGCAGTTGCGATTGGGCCCATAAGCCAAGGGCTGGCAACCTATGTAGCCTAAATCCTTCTCTCCTGCTATGTGCACTGAGATTTATGATACACAGGTTACCAGACATGCCCCAACTCTGTCAGGAGATTGTTAAATGGTTCTTTCAGGCTTAATAATTGCTGATCTACCCTTATGATAGGTCATCAACCGAGGATCGCAGGGGTCCGACACCCTGCGATCAGGTCACAGCACTCACTTTCACTCTGCACTACTTATCAGCGCCATACATTGTATAGTGGCTGTGCTTGGTATTGCAGCTAGGCCTATTCATTAGAATGGGGCTGAGCTGCAAACAGGCCATGTGATGAATGAATGTGATGTCACATGGCCTCATGTCTACTAACAAGTCCCCCCCAAAAAAAACCTATACCCTTTTAATGCCAAATGTAGAAGCAAGGCCATGTTCACATCTGCGTTGGAGTCTAAGTTTGGAGATTCTGTTGCAGTGTCTATTGAAAATCGCCAGACAAAAATGTGCTGCACGTCTGACTTTTTTTGTTCTGCGGTTTCAGTTTAAGTGAAAGGACATCCCATTATAGTCAGTGGGGTCCATAGGTGTCTGATGTTTTAGAAATCTGTGTGTCCATTGTTCTGGTTCTCTGACGGACAAGAACAACGGACACACGGCCTCAGATGTGAACATAGCATAAGCAGTATATAGTGAAAGACGTAGAGAAAAATACAGAAGGCCTGGGAAAAGTTACAGTATTGTCATAGCGTATGTCACTATGGGAGAGACTGCAGAGCTGTGTAGGATATTTTACTCCATTCCCACCACTACATCACCTAATGTCGGTACGGGAAACATGGGGGCAGATTTATTGAACTGTCTCAGTTGCCCCTAGCAACCAATCACAGTTCAGGTTACACTTTGTCAGGAGCAGGATACAAAATGAAAGCTGTGATCGGTTGCTAGGGGCGACTGAGACAGATTTTCTTTAGATAGTTTAATAAATCTGCCCCATCACTATGTAGAACTGGTGTCGACCCTGGTTTAGTGACTGCACCTGTTCTTCTTTTGGAGGGACAGTCCCTACTTTTGATCCAAGTCCGTCTGTCCCTCTTTTTGACCCTTGAAATAAATATGGATTAAGACGAGCTGAGCTACTGTATGTAATCCTGTCATTATATAGGTATACTACCATACATAGAGCTGATCCGCTGTATCTAATCCTGTCATTATATAGGTATACTACCATACATAGAGCATAGCCGCTGTATCTAATCCTGTCATTATAGAGGTATACTACCATACATAGAGCTGATCCTCTGTATCTAATCCTGTCATTATAGAGGGATACTACCATACATAGAGCTGAGCTGCTGTATCTAATCCTGTCATTACAGAGGTATACTACCATACGTAGAGCTTAGCCGCTGTATCTAATCCTGTCATTATAGAGGGATACTACCATACATAGAGCTTAGCTGCTGTATGTAATCCTGTCATTGTAGAGGTATACTACCATACATAGAGCTGATCCGCTGTATCTAATCATGTCACTATATAGGTATACTACCATACATAGAGCATAGCCGCTGTATCTAATCCTGTCATTATAGAGGTATACTACCATACATAGAGCTGATCCTCTGTATCTAATCCTGTCATTATAGAGGGATACTACCATACATAGAGCTGAGCTGCTGTATCTAATCCTGTCATTATAGAGGTATACTACCATACGTAGAGCTTAGCTGCTGTATCTAATCCTGTCATTATAGAGGTATACTACCATACCAAGAGGTGAGCCGCTGTATCTAATCCTGCCATTATAGAGGTATACTACCATACATAGAGCATAGCCGCTGTATCTAATCCTGACATTATATAGGTATACTACCATACATAGAGCTGATCCGCTGTATCTAATCCTGTCATTATAGAGGGATACTACCATACATAGAGCTTAGCTGCTGTATCTAATCCTGTCATTGTAGAGGTATACTACCATACATAGAGCTGATCCGCTGTATCTAATCCTGTCACTATATAGGTATACTACCATACATAGAGCATAGCCGCTGTATCTAATCCTGTCATTATAGAGGTATACTACCATACATAGAGCTGATCCTCTGTATCTAATCCTGTCATTATATAGGTATACTACCATACATAGAGCTGAGCTGCTGTATCTAATCCTGTCATTATAGAGGTATACTACCATACGTAGAGCTTAGCCGCTGTATCTAATCCTGTCATTATAGAGGTATACTACCATACCAAGAGGTGAGCCGCTGTATCTAATCCTGCCATTATAGAGGTATACTACCATACATAGAGCATAGCCGCTGTATCTAATCCTGACATTATATAGGTATACTACCATACATAGAGCTGATCCTCTGTATCTAATCCTGTCATTATAGAGGTATACTACCATACATAGAGCTTAGCTGCTGTATCTAATCCTGTCATTATAGAGGTATACTACCAAAAATAGAGGTGAACCGCTGTATCTAATCCTGTCATTATAGAGGGATACTACCATACATAGAGCTGAGCCCCTGTATCTAATCCTGTCATTATAGAGGTATACTACCATACGTAGAGTTTAGCCACTGTATCTAATCCTGTCATTATAGAGGTATACTACCATATAAAAAGGTGAGCCGCTGTATCTAATCCTGCCATTATAGAGGTATACTACCATACATAAAGCTGAGCCGCTGTATCTAATCCTGACATTATGGAGGTATACTGACACATAGAGCTGAGCTGTTGTATCTAATCCTGTCTTTATAGAGGTATACTGCCAAACATAGGGCTGAGAGCTGTATCTAATCCTGTCATTATAGAGGTATACTACCATACCAAGAGGTGAGCCGCTGTATCTAATCCTGTCATTATAGAGGTATACTACCATACATAGAGCTGAGCCGCTGTATCTAATCCTGCCATTATAGAAGTGTATTGCCATACATAAAGCTGAGCTGCTGTATCTAATCCTGCCAATATCGAGCTGAGCCTCCATATCTAATCCTGTCATTACAGAGGTGTACTACTATAAATGGAACTGAGCTGCTGTATCTAATCCTGACATTATGGAGGTATACTACCATACATAGAGGTGAACCGCTGTATCTAATCCTGCCATTATAGAGGGATACTACCACACCTAGAGCTGAGATGCTGTATCTAATCCTGCCATTATGGAGGTATACTACCATACATAGAGGTGAACCGCTGTATCTAATCCTGCCATTATAGAGGGATACTACCACACCTAGAGCTGAGATGCTGTATCTAAACCTGCCATTATAGAGGTATACTACCATACATAGAGGTGAGTCGCTGTATCTAATCCTGTCATTTTTTTTTAGAAATACTACCTTACATAGAGCTAAACCGCTGTATCTAATCCTGTCATGATAAAGGTATACCACCATACATAGAGCTGAGATGCTGTATCTAATCCTGTCATTATATAGGTATACTACCATACATAGAGATGAGGGCTGTATCTACACCTACCATTATATAGGTATACTACCATACTTAGAGCTGAGTGCTGTATCTAATCCTTAAATTATATTGGTATACTATCATGCTGAGAGCTGTATCTAATCCAGGCGTGAGGAAAACTTGTGCAGAGGGCCCATGCTGAATATTTGCCCCAGGGCCCATGAGTTTTTACCTACGACACTACTTGCTTTCTAAGCTCCTGCTCTTTAGCTGTTGTGAACTACAACTCCCAGCATTGCCTGTACATGATGATGACATAGTCTTGTATATCTGTAGTGCCCGTCCATTGATGTTACCACAAGTAATGACCAGTTTTTATACCATACACTATTACTTTCTTATTACATATATTCTAGATCACTGTTTTACAACCTGTGGCTCTTCAGCTGCTGTAGAACTATAACTCCCAGCATTGCTTGTCGTAGTTTTGCTACATCTGTAGTACTGGTCCATTTACTCTATCAAAGGTAATGACTAGGTTTTACACAGCAGGACCTTCCTATGACATATACGGTAGATCCCTATACTACCAGATATCACAGAACTACAAGTCCCAGCATGGCTTGTGTATTGTGACAACTCAGTCCACTGACCTTAGCAATGAGTATTACTAGCTCTTATGCTACTCTACCTTGCTATTACATATTCTATATGTCAGAGGTCTACAACCTGTGGCTTTTCAGCTGCTGCAGAACTACAACTCCCATTATTGCTTGTATAGTTTTGCTACACATGTAATACTTGGCCATTGACTTTACCAATTTACCATTACTAGCCTTTATCTAACACTACCTTCTTATTACACATACTATGCGTCAGAGCTCTGCAACCTGTGAATCTTCAGCTGATGCAGAACTACAACTCCCAGCATTACTCATATATTGTGACAAATTAGCTTTGCTGCATCTGTATTACTTGTCCATTGACTGTTACTATCTCTTATCCAACACTACCTTCCTATTACATATACTATGGATCA
Organism: Leptodactylus fallax; assembly: GCA_947044405.1. Classification (NCBI taxonomy): domain Eukaryota; kingdom Metazoa; phylum Chordata; class Amphibia; order Anura; family Leptodactylidae; genus Leptodactylus; species Leptodactylus fallax. The sequence continues at coordinate 4,574,945 of CAMRHE010000006.1, forward strand.
GAAGTCTGCAACTTGTGACTCTTCAGCTGCTGCAGAACTACAACTCCCAGCATTGTTCATATATTGTAATAACGTAGCTTTACTACATTTGTATTACTTGTTCATTGACCTTATCTAACACTACCTTGCTATTACATATACTATGGATCAGAAGTCAGTAGTCTATAACTGTAGTAGAGCTACAACTCCCAGCATTGCTTGTGTAGTAAGATAACTCAGCTCTGCTTCTTATTACATATACCATGGATCAGTGGTCTGCAACCTGCGGCTGTTCAGCTGCTGCAGAACTACAATTCCCAGCATTGCTCATATACTATGATAACTTTGTTACATCTGAATTACTTGCCCATTGACCTTTACTAGCTTTTATCCAACACTACCTTCTTATTACATATACTGTGGAGGTCTGCAACCTGTGACTCTTCAGCTGCTGCAGAACTACAACTCCTAGTCACCACTTTTATATAGCACCAACATATTCTGCAGCACTGTACAGAGATTTTCACCAACCACATTGACCCTTGTCCCCCTTGTAGAGCTGACAGTCTAGATTTCCCCCATCACTAAGTTTTTGGGGTCTAGGAGGAAGCCCACCAAACATGGGGAGAAGATACAAACTCCATACAGGTCAGATTCAAACCCAGGACCCCAGCACTGCAAGACACCAGTGCTAACCACAATAATAGTATTAACCCTAAAGAACTGGTAGACGATGAGTGTAGTAGTTGAACACAGCAGTAGTATCTTACCGACATCACGCATTTGATAGCCCTGGCTCATTGCCCACTAACCTCTAGCAATATCCAGGTAAAATAATGAATGATCTCCGGTCGATCAGTCACCGGGTACAATTGTTGGAATTGCGTAAAGATTCCCGCACGGAATAATCCCAGTAATCCCTTCTCTTCCCAGTGCGGAGCTATGACTGGATTTACTTAAGCTTCCTCTCTCTTTCCATTTGGTCACTTGTATGTCATCTTATCCGAGCAGCGAGTGATCCATTCTCTCCATCCGTCTCTTTATGAAAAGCGGAGAGTGACGCTTTGGTAGTTTCCACTCGGACTAAAACTGGATCTGCCTCCAGTCAAAACATTGTGAGATTAAGACAGAAAATTGGCTTCGGTTTCAAGACGTGAGTTCCAATCCCACAGGAGCCAAGCACAATATGAAGAGAGCGGGCGGAATATTAAACAGGAGCAGGGTTTGGGAGGCAGTCATCCGACTCACAGCCTCCTTCTCCCCATATCTCCCTCTCTCATTACATTCGCCTATTGTGCTCCTCACCCCTCCTCGTTCCCCTCTCATCCTCACCTTCCTTTACACCAAGCCTCATTACATCTCTCTGGCTCGCCATGCATTTCCACAACAAATTATGGCAACCCAAAACTGCAAAGTCTTAGAGAGTCGCAGGATTTGTACGATGTCTATTCTCTCATTTGTAACTTTCTTTCGCGCTGTTTTGTTCTAGAACATAAGACTCCTGGGCAGAGATTATAGCCACATCCACCTCCTAACCATGAGTGATTGTCCATGCTACAATGTATGATGACATCACACACTATAAGACCTAGTAGCAAAGATGACTTTTGAAACTCCTGAACCCATGACTAAACACTTTTTCTGGATACACCACATAACTATCAGGTTTCACGTGTCACGATATAAGATGGCGCTATATAAGATCTATTAGCAGAACTATAGCTTGAGACTCCAGGGCCAGGGAGTAAAGTCTGTATCACCTTACCATCAATGATTGCACATGTCAATAGTATGATGACATCACACAATAGAGGACCAAGTAGCAAAGATGTAGCTTGAAGTTCCGGAGCCCTGGAATAAAGGCTTTTTCTGGATCTACCGCATAACCATCAATGGTTTCACATTAATAAGTTTACCTTGATGGAAAATGTTAAACTTTCTCTAGCGCCACCTTTTGGAACGTAGCTCCCTGGTCAATATCTGGTTTACTAACAAGCCTAGTGACATTGGTTGGGATTGAAATCAATCCAGAACATCTCTTCTAAAAGGAAGACAGATCCATCTGCAGACAGCTGTTTCAGGGTTATTCACGACTGCACTTGCCATTGAATGATAGGGCCCCAGTTATCAGATGAAAGGGGGTCTGCAAGTGCCCCTGAGTCACCCATGTGAATAAAGTGTAGTGTGGATGCTTGACCATCACTCAATTCACTTCTATGGGCCTGATGGAAAACACAGTCCTGGAAGTCCCATAGAAGTGAATCGAGAATGCACATTACTAATCTGTTCACATGGATCTCTCATGATCACTGGGGGTGCTCAACAATTGGGCCCTGTCCCACCAGCTCCCCCTAGCTACACCCTTGTGATTATCAATTATTTTAAATGCTACTATATATTATGAAGGATAAGACTCCAGCACAAGTAGGAAGTCAGTAGAATGCTAACAAAAAGCTCCTGGACCTGTCACAAATGTACCAAAGCTGAGAAATTTATACATACTTCCATCTCTGATGACATCATCGGTCTAGAATCTATATACAATGAATGAAAAGGGTTGTCTGGGATTAGGAAACACAATCTTTTGCCAATACTGTGTCATTCACATCTCATTTGCTAAGTGTCTTGGGGGCACTAGGTTACATACTACATGTAAAATACTTTGTCACCTCAATTAGAGGGTCGAGGGTCATAGTGATCTCAGAGCGATCACCATCGGTCTGACTTCACCAGTGATTTTTTTTTTTTGTCCATTCTCTGAATTTTTCAAGTGAATGGATATCTATGTAATACTTGGTCATGCTGAGTCCATCGGAGCAGGAAAGGGGGACAACCACTGTATAAAGTATTTTTTCGGTGGGACAGTAACCCAGTCTGGCAGTAGGGCTTGGGGTGCCCCTGGCAATCTGGGTAAGCGTGTATATGACAACGAGTGGCAGGCAAGACAGGCCGCTACCTAGGGCTCCCATTAAGGACGGGCTCACAATTTTTGAAATTTAAAAAAATTGTCTATTTTAGATCAAGAGAATTTGTCAGGCCCCTGGCATGGGCTATGGGGTAGACCTGAGGCACACTATGCCTTCTGTTGCTCAAAGGACCCACAGACCTACACCAAGAGCCAGTCCTAGCATTAAGAATGTTCTAATATCTGGTAGAAATTTCCGCAGTTCTTATATTTATATGCCAGGTAGCATTTTTCATTGAAGGATCAGCATATGTAATTTTTTAATAATGTGTTTGCTCTATTGTCCTCTGGCTTTCTTCATGGTATAATCACTGCTACACAAGCCGGCAGCCTGAAGACTTTTACTAGGAACGCGGCTTAATCCAGGGAGGGATAGTATTACATGAGTATTATTTAATAAGCCAGGCTGTAAATGCGAGCTATTGAATGAAGAATCTGCGCTCCAGCGTCGCCCTGTGATCAATTTCACCAATATAAGGCGGTAATTCAGAGCGGCCCCTCACTGATAGGAAACAATGGGGTCATTTATTAATGGGTGGCGATGACATCACAGATCTGATATTTATATGGAATAGTCTATGGATTTGCGATTGGGCCACACAGATGTTGACTGAACGCTTGTTATTCCTTCCAAACCTCCATATACATACATGCTCCACTCTGCCGAGCATGCATGTGTTTTGATTAGGTAAGCCTCTGCCAGACACCTGCTTATCTATTCTAAGGGTATATTGAAATCCAGTAACTTTGTTCCCCCAATATGGCCATTGGGGCTAAGTCATGACACATTAGATGGTTGACTGGTCCCATGGAAATTGGTGGGTTCGACTGTTGTGTTTGACCAGATTATAAGTATGTTATTAAAGATAACCCCTGTCCATATACCTCATTAGGGTCGAGAGAACCATCTCAGGCGCTGGCACATATGGTAATAAGTATGGCGCTATTTTCTGACTCACTAATTTTGCCAATTTGGACAACTGTTGCTCTGTAGAATCAACAAGGTAAATGATGCAAATAGTAGTTCATCTCATTAGGTTGTGTTCACATCTGCATCAGAGATTCCATCAGATTTGCAGTAACCAAATGATGGGCACCATGATGGAAACCCAGCAGACCTCATTACAAGTCAATGGGGTCTGTTGGCCACTGTTGTTTTCTGTCCTGTGAGTACGGAATTCTCCTATGGACATCCGTTGCTGAGATATCACCATTTTTGTCAATATACAAAGAGGTGAACAACAAAGCCTTCATTGTTCCAAACAGCTAATTTGTATATTGACAAAAATGGTGATATCTCAGCAACGATTCACAAGAGGAAAACACTGTATGATTCAGGTGACCCTATGCTGGGTTCTGGTGTCACACTTCTTTAAATTGTTTGGCCACCTCCATATGTGTTAGAAAAGTAGATCCCAGTTTGTTCTATTTCAAGGAGACCAAGCTTTGTGGTAATCTAGTAGAGTTCCATTACCCTGCAGTGCCTCCACTGGACAAGTGAAGTATTACATTGTGCATTTTTAAAAGAACAGGTTATTGTGCTATACATGGACACATTGGGTCCTCCAGAGATAGAGACACTCTTTATAGCCAATCCTTGCTCATGTGTACTTCTCAAATAATTAACCCTCCCCCCCTCCACACTATTTACTCAGAATGCCAAAATTTGAAAAAATTGAACAGGAGTCCTAAGACCTATTCTGGTCCTAAGGTCACCATCTTCAACATGTGTATGTGTGACAACGGGATATGCCATAAATGTCAACGCTTATTTCAGCCTGAGAAGTGGCCACCAGCTGAGGTAGGGTCCCAATACATCACACATTTGTAGCATATCTTGGGGATATACCATAAATGTCTGGGTTTACAATACCCTTTTAGGCATTTCGACGTCTTAAAGGAGGGTTTCCTGCTTGGAGTCCATAGTCTGTGAGTCAAAATGGAGAGGGGCTATCAATGACCGGCTTGTGTGAGCACTGGCCTTACCATGTAGTATACACTTGGTCATTTATTTACATGGCCAGCATATTATCTGTTCTACATTTCCTCAGTGGCGACCCCTGCAGGGGAGTGTATGGTTGGGGGGGGGGGGTTTCTGAAGCTGGACTCACAATAATCGGCTTAATACCAGGCCGGCTTCACAACTTGTCATGGTGAGACTACTCCTTTAAGCCCTTTCATCCTGTAAACCAGTGGTGGTCTGAGATCATAGACTTCACCGATATGACTCTCACATCTATCTATGACATACAAATCTTTTGTGATCATTTGGATGATTTTCTTCACTTCGCAGTAGAAGTAAAGATTCTTGCCTTCCTGATCAATCGATCGTATTATGGAAACCTACAGCAGAGCAAACAGTGACACCTATAGGCCAAAAAGAGGAGCACACGTAAGATTTGATAGTGACTAAGCTGCAATACCACACACAGCCCATGAGTAAGAGTGGCGCTATTTCTAGGAGAAAACAACTCATACATTAAAGTAATTTTTTATTATATACAATGCCGGAATTAAAGATACATTTCTACCGCACCGTTGGTCTGCATTGGAATGGATACTTTATGTGCGTTTTATGTTTCTTATACAAGTTCTCCTTCTAGGGGAATTAAAAACCTAAGGTAGGATTCCATGGGAGTGAGTCAGATGTATTGGCAGCAGCATCTAGAAATTGAGGCCAGCTTTGCAGGAGCCCTCAGAAGAATGGGTCTCCTCATTGCCAGACGGTCTTCTCAGAGGGATTAGTGGGGGTTTAGTCTGTGTACTGTATGTGTGTGAGAAGTGCACACACATAGAGCGGGAGGCCAGCCAAGCAACGCTGTATGTCCGGAAAATAAACCCTTTCACCACTACAGAGTCTTGTAACAACCAGACCCTCCATGACGGCGGGAGATGTTATACTGTTATACCAGACCTTCTACATAGAAATGGCAAGAAAACCATAAAGAAATGCGGTCCTTGAGGAACAATGGGCAGATTTACATACGCCAGTCAGCCTTGTCATAAATCAGTCACATGTCTGTGCAACAGAGTGCAGATCTACGCCAGTTAGATAGCCTAATAAATACTATACTATACTACCACTATACCATGTTATACTAGGCTAGTACTACTACTATACTGTACTATACTATACTGTACTATATTATACTATACTAGTACTATAATCCACTATACTATACTACTACTGTTCCATATTATACTATGCTAGTACTATAGTATACTACTACTATACTGTACTATACTGTATTATATTATACTAGTATTATAATCCACTATACTATACTACCACTATACCATGTTATACTAGGCTAGTAATATAGTATACTACTACTATACTGTACTATACTATATTATATTATACTAGTACTATAATCCACTATACTATACTACTACTATACCATATTATACTAGGCTAGTACTATAGTATACTACTACTATACTGTACTATACTATATTATATTATACTATACTACTACTATACTATACAATACTATGTTATATTATACTATACTACTACTATACTATATTATGCTGCTACTATACTATACTACAACTATACCATATTATACTATGCTAGTACTATAGTTATACTACTACTATACTGTACTATTACTGTGTTATATTATACTATACTAGTACTATACTATAATCCATTATACTATACTATATTATACTACTACTATACTATACAATACTATTACTGTGTTATATTAGTACTATACTATACTATACTATATTAATGCTGTAGTATACTACTATTATGCTATATTACTACTATACTATTCTACTACTATGCTATACTACTAAAATGCTATGCTACTATTATACTACACTACTACTATACTATTCTATTGTTATGCTATACTACAACTATACTATAATATTGTTATACTATACTACTATACTATTCTACTACTATGCTATACTACTACTATAATATATTACTTCACTATACTATACTACAGCGTAACTGTACTACTACTATTCTATACTATACTACTACTATGTTACATTATTACTATACTACTACTATCCTATACTACTGCTATACTATACTATACTATACTATTCTACTACTATGCTATACTACTACTATACTATATTACTTCACTATACTATACTACAGCTTAACTATACTACTACTATTCTATACTATACTATACTATACTATACTACTACTATTCTATACTATACTACTATACTATTCTACTACTATGCTATACTACTACTATACTATATTACTTCACTATACTATACTACAGCTTAACTATACTACTACTATTCTATACTATACTATACTATACTATACTATACTACTACTATTCTATACTATACTACTATACTATTCTACTACTATGCTATACTACTACTATACTATATTACTTCACTATACTATACTACAGCTTAACTATACTACTACTATTCTATACTATACTATACTACTACTATTCTATACTATACTACTACTATACTATTCTACTACTATGCTATACTACTACTATACTATATTACTTCACTATACTATACTACAGCTTAACTATACTACTACTATTCTATACTATACTATACTACTACTATTCTATACTATACTGCTATACTATTCTACTACTATGCTATACTACTACTATACTATATTACTTCACTATACTATACTACAGCTTAACTATACTACTACTATTCTATACTATACTACTACTATACTATTCTACTACTATGCTATACTACTACTATACTATATTACTTCACTATAATATACTACAGCTTAACTATACTACTGTACTATACTATACTATACTGTACTACTATTCTATACTATACTACTACTATGCTACATTATTACTATACTACTACTATCCTATCCTATACTACTACTATACTACTATCCTATACTACTACTATACTATACTATACCATACTACTACTACTACTTTTCTATACTACTACTATACTATACTATACCATACTACTACTACTACTTTTCTATACTACGACTATACTATACACTATAAATAACTCTCTGACAAGATTACAGAAAGTACCGCTCAGGAGATGGTTAGAAAAACATTGTCACATCATCAAACGCTTCTTACAGTGGCATGCAAAGCATGGTAACATTGGTAACATTGAGGTTTGCCGCCAGTAGAGCCATAATATCTCCAGTGGAGTTACAACTTAAAGGGATATTCCAGCAATTTTTAGTGAACAGAGGATAACTACTGGATCAGTGGGGGTCTGGCCACTGGTAACCTCCCCAATCATGAGGACAGGGGTTGCGCGGTTCCTCCATTCACTTTACTCCAGCAATCCCATAGGGAATGAATAGAGCGGCGGTGTGCAAGCTTGACCTGTCGCTTCATTAAAAAAGGGAACGGGACCCTCATTCTCAGGATCAGTGGGGGTCTCGTAGATTAGACCCTCACCAAATAGTTCTTCAGTGGATAGGGGATAGTTTTAAATGATCAGTATACACCTTAGACAGGACATTCCACCATAGACTGGATATACCATAAGCGATAGATAAAAGGTCCCACCTCTGAGACCCACACCTATATTAAGAATGGGGGTCCGCCAAGCCCAGCACCACCTGATAAGGTGAACAGTGAACAGAAAATCAATTGTGCATGTGTGTAGCTCTCTCCATACACTTCTATGGGAGTTACAGAAACAGTATGTCTATTCCATAACACCCATCAAAGTAAATAGGGAGCACAAATGCACGACCAGCTCTCCATAAACCTCTGTCTGGATGTAGTGGCCTGTATCAGGTCGGGGTACTTCCATCCTCAAAATGGGTGTGAGATCTACATCTTTGAGACATTCATGACATATTAACAGGATGGGATCAAAGGACTTCTTTAAGATGGGATACAGTACCTATATATACAGTGGCATAACTAAAGGCCTCGTGGCACGTTGGCTACTCCCGATATGTACATCGCATATCCCACCAGCCCCTTTCCCTCCTACATTAGTACATCTGTACTATCCATTCACAGAGCCTGTAATGCCAGGTATAGAGTCACATTAGGGTGAACATCTGGACAGGATGATGGAGTGTCGAGGGATTGTATATATATATAAGTACACGGATATGTGCAGCTGAAATACCGACACCTCAGGGATCCTATATAAACCATGTGCGTCTCCTCGGCTTATTCTTTCCTGCAGATCTGTATAACATATGGTTCTAAATCTGTGACAGCTAAAGATATAGGAAAGAGCTCCAGGCGGTAAGCAGGAAGCCTGCGATCACCTAAAGCCAAGGGTGCCATGTCTATAGCTGAGCTCATTATTACCAATGTTCTATGTATATAAAAGTCAGCTGTTGTATAGGGTCCCATATTACCTATAGAATATAAGGACTGCGCTGTGACGGACACACAAAGAAGCGAGATCTGATCTATTTTGCATATAAACCGATAGACGACATTTGGCTGGTGAATGTGTTTGCTGGTGGTATAGCGGCTTTATGGGCGCTCAGTTACGCCACCTGCTGCTTAATGTGTCTGCTCATTGGAAGTATGAAGGTTATCTTATAGTCCTGCTTGTATAATGCCCCCTACTTGCAAAGATATGGTAACTGTGGTGGGAGATATTAGGGGTTGTGGTTAACTACTATAGAGCAGATAGACGTTTACTGAATATTATACATGGTGAATGTTGCGCTACTGTATTTAAAGGAAATAATCTTAAAGGGATTTTCCACCATCCATATTTTTGGTATATCAGAAGGATCTGGGGGACACACGTCCTTTATTACATATGTTCATAGGTGAAGCTACCACAAACCTCCCAAAAATTGTAACCTCAATCATGTGTCACATTTAAAGGGGTTGTCCAGATATTGAGCTCTGCTTCTTCTTCTTCTCAGGCCAGTGACATCACATCTCTTGGTCACATGACTATGCTTGAGCGCTATCCCTTTCAAATGAATGGGGCTGAACTGCAATACCAACCACAGCCACAATACAATGTGTGGCACTGTGCTTGGTAAGTAGTGAAGAAGCTACAGAAATCAGTATCATAGTCCTAGACAACCCCTATAAACCCTGCCTAGGTCTATCATGGGAACAACCACCACTCATTATGGGAACACCCACTTTTATTACTTACCTGTGAACAAAGTCTATTGGGAAGATTTACTAATCCTTTCTAATTTTTCGACAGTGTCGTAAAATGCACCAGATTTATCACAGTGACTGATTCTGGATGATAAGTGTGGGAGAAATTTGCACCAGAAGTTTGGCGCACATTGGGGCACATTTATCAATACTGTTGAACTTTTACAAATCCCTTTTGTAGTTTTAGACGTATTTATGAAAGTTTGTATAAGCTCCAAAATTCTGCAGGTAGGACAGTTTTCTGGCACAATTTAAGTCAGAATTCTGGCGCATTAGGCTTAGTAAACCTCCCCTATGTACTTGTCTAACAGTATGCTGATACTGGTGACCCTACTGATTTTGGCTTTAGTCAGTCATTGATTGCATAGTGATGTCACAGAACCGAACAGTGATGTCACACAGTCTACAGAGTCATATAGTATGTGTAATTGGATGATGAGGTCACAGAGGAGTAAACTGATGTCACACTGTCTATGAAGCAGGCAAGTGTGTGTGACTGGATGATGATGTCACAGAGAGAATACAGTGATATCAAAAGTCTATGTTGCAGTGTAGTGTGGGTTTGTGATTGGATGATGATGTCACAGAAAAGTACACTGATGTCACACTATCTTTAAAGCATACTTCCAACATTTTCGGCAGGGTCCATGGAAGAACAGTGCGTGTAGCACACTGCAAAAGTGTTTGGGCATGACTGAACCCCCCTATAGGTGGGGACATGTCCCTTTTGCAACATGACATTACCCCTTCTTGTGACATGAGCATGAAATGTGCTGGTCACGCCCCTTTTTTGGGAAGTGAGTGACACATAAAGTGCCCTCATTACATATATAATAAGACTGCTAGCCTGGCAGCTGCGGGAACATTTGCCAGATCCGGGAGATTTGTCTGCTCTTCCAGGAGTCTGGGAGGTCACCCCCTTTTTTGGGAGGTGTTTGTTTGGGTTATAATATTACAGTGATGTCTCATGTCCTATGTAGCAGATCAGTGTATGTGACTGCAGGATGATGTCATAGAGAAATTATTATATCAGTCTGTGTTGAAGCATAGAATGTAATTGGATGGTGAGGTCACAAAGTAGTACAGTGATGTCACAGTCTATGTAGCAGGTCACTGCATGCGAGATTTGATGATGATGTCACAGGAGAAGTACAGAGATGATACAATACTTATGTCACAAGTGTGATTGGACTATTATGTCACAGAAGGTGATGTCACACTGTCTAAATTGTATGGCTGAATGATGATGTCATAGTTCAGTACTGTGAAGGTCAATGTGTGTAATTGTATCATGCTTTCACAGAGGAATACATTGATGTCTCTCAGCCTTTGCTGCAGGTTAGTGTGAGTGATGGGTTGGTGATGTCACAAAAGGGTTCAGTGATGTCACAGTCCAGCTCCTTAGTTTATAACTAGATGGTGATGTCATATACTCTTTGTTGTATCTTATATATCTGCTCACCAGATAGACAGTCCGCAGTCATACACTGGATAATGTAAGCTGATACTGACACGCAGTGCCCGAAGGGATCACAGTCACTTACTAGAGCAGAAAGACATCACCTCAACACAAAGATGAAAGATAAATCATCTTAAGAGGTTTCTATATCCTACATGAGGCCGCCTTCTGCAGCCAATGAGTTCTGGAGAGGAAGAGATTAACCCTAATATGCCCCTTGACACAGGGTTTTCCAAAAATGGATATGTCAGCTCTAAGACCCTGGGAAACGATAATGTGAAATATATATAAGGACTTTTCTGACTTCATGGGGGAGATGAAAACACTGTACAAAAAACACACAAAACAAAAAAGGTTAAAAATGTAATCTTATAAAGTATTATAAACGTCAAAAATTCCTACACCGAGCCCTGTATATAACCTACCTATTATATATAGAGTATAGAGAGAGAGAGAATTAAAAGTTAAGAATTTTTGCAAATATAAAGAATTACAAATTTTGCAGTTTTATAGATTTTATCTAACCATCTTAGTGGTGACATCTTTTGTCTTGACCCAGTAGATACACCCATGAATGCAGGAACTTTCTATAGTCTTGGACTTATGAGAAACCCAGCCATGAGGTCCTTATGGTGGACAGGTTATCAGGAGAAAACACTACATGTATAAGAAGAAACCCCGACCACAATAAGGACATCATGGCTGGTTATCAGGAGGACACTACATGTATGAGAAGATAACCTGACCACAATAAGGACATCATGGCTGGTTATCAGGAGGACACTACATGTATGAGAAGATAACCCGACCACAATAAGGACATCATGGCTGGTTATCAGGAGGACACTACATGTATGAGAAGATAACCCGACCACAATAAGGACATCATGGCTGGTTATCAGGAGGACACTACATGTATGAGAAGATAACCCGACCACAATAAGGACATCATGGCTGGTTATCAGGAGGACACTACATGTATGAGAAGATAACCCGACCACAATAAGGACATCATGGCTGGTTATCAGGAGGGGACACTACATGTATGAGAAGATAACCCGACCACAATAAGGACATCATGGCTGGTTATCAGGAGGGGACACTACATGTATGAGAAGATAACCTGACCACAATAAGGACATCATGGCTGGTTATCAGGAGGACACTACATGTATGAGAAGATAACCCGACCACAATAAGGACATCATGGCTGGTTATCAGGAGGACACTACATGTATGAGAAGATAACCCGACCACAATAAGGACATCATGGCTGGTTATCAGGAGGACACTACATGTATGAGAAGATAACCCGACCACAATAAGGACATCATGGCTGGTTATCAGGAGGACACTACATGTATGAGAAGATAACCCGACCACAATAAGGACATCATGGCTGGTTATCAGGAGGGGACACTACATGTATGAGAAGATAACCTGACCACAATAAGGACATCATGGCTGGTTATCAGGAGGACACTACATGTATGAGAAGATAACCCGACCACAATAAGGACATCATGGCTGGGTAAATGGCAAGTCCCAAACTATACAAAGTTCCTGCATTCATGGTTGTAGCCATTGGCAACTAATTAAGGCAAAAGATGTCACCACTAAGATGTTTAGAGAAAATCTTTCCAACTCTGCAAAATTTTATACTAAAAATGTTTACTTATATTTGCAAAAAATGTTTAACTTTTTATTGTCTACAAATTTAAATATGATTATGTTGATGGGAAAAAAATCCTTTAAGAACAGCAATAACTCTATAAGGCACAGTAAAGCCCAATCTGTCTTATTAAAAAAAAAAAAAGAAGATGAAGAACTTAGAAGAAACTAAAAATGACTAAATAGTGCCAACCAATGCAAAAATATTTAATTTTTTTTCTAATAAAAATGTTATACCTACAATCAGTTTAAGAAGATAATAATTCATATATCAATGAATCCATTGCATAGGAGGAAATGGAAATACCGTAGCAATTAAAAAGTTAAATTTCTGCCCCCCCCCTTCCAAGTTTTAATTGTGCAAGTCCCGTAACCAGTATAAATGACTGTATTAATGGGAACATCGCGGATGCCTGGATACATAAAGACAGACTGGCAGCCTCTCCATCAATCCCCTCCATCCCTGTGGCGGGGAGAGGTAGACATGTGGCAGTTAACCCTCAGGTATGTCATAAACACTAAAATATTCATCTGCCCAACCTAAAGTGACCTTTCTGGCAGCTCTGCAGACTGCTGGGAACAGACTGCTCCTTCCTCCAGCCCGGGGCTATGTTCTGACCTGATCATCGCACAAGCACAGACATGATCCCTGGATACACAATCATATGCTCTCCCTTCCATAACAGACAATTAGTATTCCAAACAGCAATTACCACTATTATCATGTTAACCCCCTGCATGCAAGAGCCCCGCCACTTTGCCCCCCTTTGTCACCAGATCCGGCTGTGTTTAGAGACTCCGTGACTAATAATCTCCTGTAAAATCACCAGTATGACATATGTATCCGTGTGTCGCACTCCATAATACGGCACAAAAAATGTCATCGGCAAACTGCCCTGTCGTTGCAAACATATTACGGTGACATTTATGACCCCCCCCCAATATTTTATCTTTTTTTTTCACGACATTTGTTGCCGCACTTCGAAGAATATGAGGCACAGATTGATAGTGCAAGCGGGCAGGCGAAACAATGCTCCGATACGTACGATAGCCATATTGATCCGTGCCAGCGTGGCATCAGGAGTTATCGTACCCTCACCCCTGCGTAAAGCTTAATATTAAGATTGCGAGGACTGTAATAAAGTTTTCAGGGATGCACAGGGTGTGCTGAGAAACAATGCCCAAATTCTACCACCCACTCTGTACACATCGCCTTACCAGAGCTGTGTCCTGGCTGCGTCCTGAGCGATGGATCACTGGATACCAGAGCGTAAATCCCCAGTCCTTTGCTGGCATCTGTGAGCCCCTGGCTGCTGCTGCTGCTGCTGTGTGCACTGTGACTTGCAGCAGACGTTATGGTAATGAAATGATGGCTTATAGTCTAGCAGCGAGCGTGTGAAACCAGTAAATCCTGTTTAACATTTCCCTCTGGATCTCACAGTGTGCCCCCAGGGTTAGAAAGGAAATATGACAACCTCGTGTCTTAACCATGCACTAAGCTTCCTATACTCCCTCCTCCAGACCAAGGAGGTGTGACTGCTGGCACCTGGTGGCACTACAAGGCACTACCCAGACCTATGCAGCCTGCTGAAGGAGACATGGGAAGAGGTGGCGGAATCATTCCCATCACTTATCATCACGCCAGATGCTGCCGCTTGTGTTATTGGAATTATTTGCAAGGCTACCTGCGAAACTAGGGCTTGCAGATATAGCAGAGCTGGATTTGTTATACAGTATGCAATGTACAATTCTCTACTTGTTCTTATTTACGCTGATACATTGTAACAAACTGTAGCTTTGTCATACAGTATGCAATAAATATTTATCTCCTGTCTTGGACTATAATCTGATTGTTCTTATCTACACTGATACATTGTAACAAACTGCAGTTTTGTCATACAGTATGCAATAAATATTTCTCTTCTGTCTTGGACTACAGGTTGATTGTTCTTACCTACACTGATACATTGTAACAAACTATAGCTTTGTCATACAGCATGCAATAAATATTTCTCTCCTGTCTTGGACTAAAGGCTGGATGTTCTTATCTCCACTGATACATTATAACGAACTGTTTCCAGACTCTTACAATAGGTTCACACTAGGCGTTGCGTGTCTATTGTTCTGGTCCATTGGAGGACCAAAACAACAGACAGGTGGACCGCCAAAATAGAAGTTACATACGGAGGATAGGTCATCAGTATATGATCTGTAGGGGTCTGACACCCGGACCTGGTACAAATCTGGTGATTCTGCTGCATTCGGAAGCAGTGGCGTAAATACCAGGGGGAGCAGCGGTAGCAGCAGGGTGTTACTCCAGAAGGTAACCGTCACTATTTACTTACCGTTCACCGCTCCTGCTCATGGTCACCTGCACTTCCCCTTCTGCTGAAGTGGACACGGCTGTGAGCAGGAGCAGGGATCGGTAAGTTAGGCCATGGGCATGCGAACCCCACAAACACTGCTATCATTATACTCTGGGGTGTTTTCAGACCCCAGAGTATAATGATCGGAGGCCCAGGGGAGGTGAGGGAACATAAAAAACACTGCTACTTACCTCTCTTACATTCCGGTAGTCTTTGGGCGCCTTTGATGATGTCTCAGACGTCACGTGGGCCAGGCTGATGTCATTATGCGTTGCAATGCCGGCCTGGCTTACATGACGTCTGGTCCAACATTGAAGAGGGACGAAAGTAGTGGGGAGTGCACCGGAGCCCAGGAGAGGTAAGTAACATTGTGTTTTATGTTTGTATTCTCCTCTGGGTCTCCGATCATTATACTCTGGGGTCTGAAAAGACTCCAGAGTATAGTAATTGTTTATGGGTGGTCCACAATGGAGCATAATAGTGTGTGCAGGGGCCACTATGGGGTATAATAGTGTGTGCAGGGGCCACTATGGGACATAATAATGTGTGCAGGGGCCACTATGGGGCATAATAGTGTGTCCAGGAATGCGGTTTTTGTGGGGCAGGGAGGCCCCATGTCAAATGTTTGCCTTGGGGCCCAGCCATTCCTAGTTACATCACTGTTCGGAAGTGATAGCATTAGAGGGGGAGTCTGCTCCTTTTCTAATAATAGGAGTGGGGTTACAATTCCTGAGCAACACCAGGAGTCAGAACCCCACAGATCAGATATGGATCACTTATCCTGTGAAAAATGCATTTGGGGGCACAAAACCCTTTAATTGAGGCTTATCTACCTTGGTACCCATGTAGGAATTGCCTGATAATCTTCTTTTTTGGGTTAATAATCTGTACTTTATAATCTTTCTGCCTCTTTCTCTCTCTGTAATAGAAATCCACTCTCCGTGCACTGACTTCCTGCTGAGCCTGTAATAGATTTGTGCTTCTACTCAGCAGCCAATCAGAAGAGTCAGAGCTGCAGGGAGGGGGGACAGAGCAGCAGCCTGAACCAATGAGGAGACAGGGGGTGTGTCTCAGGCTATCTCAGACTCCCTGAGGCACTGTAGCCAATCGGTAGTCACAGATCACAGCTCTACCCTAATAAAGATTAGCTAAAAGGTAACTGAGGGGCAAGCATGGATGAAACTAAATAGCAGGTACTCTTCCCCTGAAGGTACTGACTTACGTTTTTGAGCTCCTGACTGGACAAGTACTTTAAGATTATACTTGTTAATAGTATTCAGTGATGTTGAAAATACTGAAATACAGCCTTATGGAAAAGCAAAGATAGGAAGGATTTCACTATGAGTTATACCCTACTGATGGACCTAGCTCTGCTACATCTATATAATTGAATCTTCACTTATTGCTATAAAACATCAGGTTGAGAAGAAATAGTAATGATATGGTTGTGCTGCAAAGCTCTAACCTCTTATTTGATTTCTCTAGACTTCTTTATTCCTGGGATCCCATAGATCAGCCACTGTATTTAGAGCGCTGTCATGGAAGAAGATCTCGACAGTATTACTGGCTGACATTGAATGACAGTATGTAGTGACACAAATGCTCCCCCTCTGGCAGTTGATAGTATATCCCTTCTTAGTCTCTTAGTCTCCTCAGATATACTGCCATGTGCTGCACAGTCACTGCTCCTTTCCTGACAAGCAGGGCAGAAATCTATTTCTATAGGCTGATCTGCAGGGACCAGAGGATCACCATATGACCTATCTGTCGGGAAAGTGACTGAGCATGTGCGTCCACAAGAACTCAGATGGCACTATCCTATATCCTATACCCCCCCCCCACCCACCCAACCAGTCAACTCCTGTAATAATAAGCAGATCCTCGGATGTTTGGCTGCTGTTACCAGTAAAGCTGGCCACATGGGAAATGTTGAATACCCCTCTAAGAAAAAAAGATGAAGTGACTTTAAGGTAATGGGTCCCAATGTACTATATATAATACTGGGGGTGTGGCAGACTGGCCATTGGGCCTACTCAGGCATCGGGACCCAGGTGCCACCTCTGTACCCCCTATAGCTACACACATGATCCATAATTAGAGGGATCCTGGAATCCCTCCTTTTGGTATTTGTTACAATGTATCAGAACAACCCAATGATAATTTATCAGGTTATTACATCTTCTCAGGGATGGCAGACTTTTCTTTTCATGACTATATGTTCTGCATTAGATCAATATTCCGCATTTCTGCATCAAGCTGAATTATTTAGCAGACATGGTCCATAAAGTAAATGATTTATCACAGGAGGGAAAGTTTCGGAATCAGACTAGTTGCTACGCAGTTAGAAGCATATTAATATCTGGTGGCCATAGCGACCAATGGTAGATTTAGACATGATTGCTTTATAGAAGTTCCCCCCGTACTTAAAAGGGTCTTCCTGTTCCAGCAAATAAAGTTTATTGAAAAGTTATAGAATTTTGAGATTCTCAGTGTAACGTGATACAGTTGCAGTCGGCCTCTTGCTTGTGATAGGTTTCTCCTTGTCAGCTCTTACATGCAGGAGCTCAGAGGGTATGGAGCAATATGAAGTTGCATTTTACAGGATACACTGGAGATTCTGCACAAAGAACGCACAGATACTATAATCAGACAGTGTGAGTCAGAGGTCTGCTGATTCCATCAAATAAAGTTTAGTGAACACTTATAGAATTTTGAGACTTAGTGTATCAGGTGATGCAGCTTCATCCTGTCTCTTGCTTGTAATAGGTTTCTCCTTGTCAGCTCTTACATAAAGGATGTGGAGCAATATGAACGTTCCTTTCATTGGATACGCTGGAGATTCTGCACAAAGCACACACAGATGTTATAGTCAGACAGTGTGAGTCAGAGGTCTGCTGATTCCATCAAATAAAATTTAGTGAACACTTATAGAATTTTCAGTTTCTCATTGTATCTTGTGATGCAGCTTCAGCCTGCTTCTTGCTATTGATGGGTTTCTCCCTGTCATTTCTTACAAGCATAAGGTCGGAGAGTGTGGACCAATAGGAAGCTGCTTTTCATAGGATACACTGGAGATTCTGCACACAGCACACACAGATACTGAACAGTGTGAGTCAGAGGAGATTTATAGGGACACTATATGTATGAGAAGATAACCCGACCACAATAAGGACATCATGGCTGGTTATCAGTAGGACACTACATGTATGAGAAGATAACCCGACCACAATAAGGACATCATGGCTGGTTATCAGGAGGACACTACATGTATGAGAAGATAACCCGACCACAATAAGGACATCATGGCTGGGTTTCTGACATGTCCCAGACCATAGAAGGTTCCAGCGTTCATGGTTGTATCCATTGGCAACTGATCAAGACAATACATTTCACCATTAAGATGTTTAGAGGAAATCTTTAAAACTCTGCAAATTTTTTAATTATTTATATTTGCAAAAATGTTATTTTTTAATTGTCTACAAATTTATATCTGGTTATGTTTATGGGAAACCCCCTTTAACCCTTTATAGCAGTGTATTTCTATATGTACCCTCATGTGTATGCAGCATTCCTATGACTATATATGGATATTTATGTGTAGATGTAAAATCCACCATCCCGCTGTGTAATGTATGTAATATGGAGGCTGGTTGCCAGTGACCATCCATCTGTTAGTCTGTCCTGCAGCCAAGAGGGCATCTGTAGTTGCTGATGTTCTTTGCATTTGGCAGCAATGACCCTGCAGCGATGTTCTGCGTGTCCTGTGCAGAGCATCGCTGGTGACATATAAATGATGACCCAGCCCTTCCTTGTACACAGTTCTGCAGAATTATTGGAGCTTCTGACTCAGGTCCCTTCATGCAGCATTTTTCACCTGGTCATACCACTTGTACAAGTCTAGTCCTCTCTCCAAATTCACATTCGCCCTTACATTATATTTAATAATTAGATGCATGTTATGTTCACCTGCACCAATCTCCTAGCAAAATGACTCTCTTTAAAAATGTGCCCCCTGGTGTTGTGGAGAATAGTCAGTAACTGATGGTAAGGACTCTAGCACAACAGGTAACTTCACTCTATAGCTATGCATTCTGCTTTGCCTTCAGTGGGTGTTGCATAAATAGGTATGCAAAGAGCACCCCCTAGTGGGTGGAGGCAGACAAATATGTTGTCATTTAAAGGGGTTTTACAGAACTTAATAAACAATTGATGCTCAGTGGGGGACCAACATCCAGGACCCATAATAATCAGCTGTGTCCATGTTCATCGGTCACATGACCTGATCACAGCTCAGTCCCATTCAAGTGAATGTGCTGAATTGCGATACCAAGCACAGCCACTAGACAAATATATGGCACTGTGCTTAGTAAGCAGTGAGGAGGCTATGGTGCTCACCTGAATGCTGCAGCCTCTTCATGACAGCTGATTGCTGGGGGTACCCGGTGATGGATCCCTGACAAGCTTCTTGAGGATAGGTCATCAATTATTAAGCTTAATGACCTATTCTAAAGATAGGTTATTAATATCAGATCTTTGGGGGTTTCGCACTCGACACCCCCATCAATTAAGCTGTTCTTAGCCGCTGATACATGGAATGGAAGGAAGCAGACAGCTCCGCTCTCTGTATAGTGGTCAGACCAGGTACTGCAGATTAGCTCCCTTTCATTTGAATAGGAGATATGTTGCAGTGACTCAGTTCTGCCACTACACAGAGAACAGCGCTGTCCGTTTCTTGCTCCACCCTGTGTATCAGCTGCTGAGAACAGCTGATTGGTGGGGGTGGCGGGTGTCAGACCCCAGAGATCTGATATTAGTGACCTGTCTTTAGGATATAGATATGGTTTAGATAAACAGAGAAACTTGAAAAGATAATATGATAGTATAATAAATATAAGATTGATAAATGAATGGATAGATGATAGATAGATAGATAGATAGATAGATAGATAGATAGATAGATAGATAGATATAGATAGTTATGACATAGATATAGATCGAGATAGATAGATAGATAGATATTAAATAGATTGATAGATGTGAAATAGATAGATATATAGATAGATAGATAGATAGATAGATAGGAGATAGATAGATAGATAGATAGATAGATAGATAGATAGATAGATAGATAGATAGATATTATATGGAATAGTGGATTGTGTCATAATCTACAACATGGCAGTAATTATACTCATGTAATGATGTGCAGATGTTGTTTTCGGTAGAGCGAGTTCTTTCTTTTAACACTTACATTGGTTTCTTATGAAGCCGCCTTAAGTTTAGTTAAAAACAATACTAAGATTTATTTGACTACACGGCACAGTGTAAAGTGAAATACTCTGCTGTCTGTGAGGAGATGTACTGTACCTGTTCCTGCATCCTTACCATAAGAACAGGGAACCTGTCAGCATGAAAAAGTTGTATAATCGTCTGGCAGCATGTTATAGAGCAGGAGATACTGAGCAGACTGATATATAGACTTAGGGTAAGATTCAGTATAACTTGTTATTTATCCATTTATATCTCTGATTTCAATGGCTGGAAACAGTCGTGAGTCAGGGGGGCGGTCCTACCAGTGACTGACACCCCTCCATGTCCATCACTGTCAGTCCTGTGTGTGCCCCTGATTCTGGCTACATCACAACCTACCCACTGTCTACTATATCTAGCCCATGAGAATCAGGAGTTCTACACTGCCACCTCCTGGCTGAAAGGGCTACTGCAATGTTTTTTCATTACAACACCTGTTGTCTGCTCCTGGTGACAGCAGAAACGGTCAAACTGCTTGTATCCTAAATTATAGATGGCATCAGTTGTCATATAACATAGCACAATGACATCACCGACGCTCTGTGAAGCAGTTACTACAACTGACTTGTTAAAGGGGTTGTGCCGTTAAGGACACTTATCCCCTATTCACAAGACAGGGGGATAAGTGTCCAATCGCTGGGGGCCTCACTGCTAGATCAACCCAATTATCATGAGAACGGGGACCAAATGGCGCCCTTGTGAATAGAGTGCTATTGCGCTTGTGTGACTGGCGCCCCATTGACTTTTATGGGGCTACCGGGACTACAATCTCCAGCAGTGCCCGCAGCCTCGTAGAAGTGACTTGAGCCCTGGTCACACAAGTGCACTGGTACTCCATTCACAAGGAGGCTTTAGGGGGACTTTTGGTCTCCTGATCTCTGATGACTGAGTGGTCAGACCCCCATCAATTGGACACTTATTCCCTATCTGGCGCAACCCCTTTAAGTATGAAATATGGGTCAGAAGGGGTACTCTGCATTGACTCAGGGCAGTTGACACCTGTGAAAGAAGACTGGACACCGTGAGTATGATTTTTTTTTCCTTGTCCTCGGAATATTATCCTCTGGGGCCTAAAGAGATCGCAGAGTATAACAATGATTTGTGGTCAGCGAACCCCAAAAATTTCAGGTGTGGCCAAACCTGATGTTTTTGGACAATTTGTAATGAACCTGGTTTATTACAATCCGGTTCACTCATCAAACTGAACAGCTACGAACAGAAAATGGAAAAATTCTGATGTTTACTAAGAGGTTTATTATTCAGCATCTTGGGCTATTGGGAAATCCCTGCACTTTTTGATAAAGACTATACATGAGATACTGTCACATGATGGAATCCTATGATAAGTCACAGCTAAATAATGAATCTTACATATAAGAATCCTCCTCCCCCTCCCCAATAAATAATTAATGGGCATCATGGTGGGAATGCTATGATGAATGGCTTCCTCAAGGTCAGGGGGGATGGCCGGCATTCATTATCGCTGTACAGATCGCTTACCTAGGCGCTTTTTATTTTTACTTGTTTCATAACTTTTTCTCAGTTCTGGCAATTTTTACTTGTTTGGTCTCTGAGGCCCGATGAGAAATGATCACAGATCGGGAAGCTCGGGTTCAGGCACATTTTGTAATGTAAAAGGAAAAATTCACATTAATGTCATATATAGGAAAGAAAAATCAGAGGAAGATGCAGAATGCAAGGAATTATTGGCTGTGTGATGAATTGTGTATAAATCGCTGTGTCTTGTGGGTCTAATATATGTTAATTCCAATTCACAATCCCCAGCAGAGGATGCAGGTGATCAATTAGGTCCAGGGCGTTAATTAGTTGTCTGTTTTCGATTTAATTAGCAGGTCAATACAGGGTGAGTGTGTGTGTGAGTGTGCGTGTGTGTGTGTGTGTATGTGTGTGTGTGCGTGTGTGCGTAAGTTTGTGTGCGTGTGTGTATGTTAACCAGAAACTTTGGCTTCCTTTTCAGTCTGGAAGCATGCCAGGCCAAACCTCTGTATAGAGGACAATTGAGAAATCCGGGGTGTCATAATTCATGTTTCATAACCATCGGTATACAGAAATATTGTTGGGGAACCCAGACGAATC
Source organism: Leptodactylus fallax (assembly GCA_947044405.1). Taxonomy (NCBI): domain Eukaryota; kingdom Metazoa; phylum Chordata; class Amphibia; order Anura; family Leptodactylidae; genus Leptodactylus; species Leptodactylus fallax. The sequence goes on from CAMRHE010000006.1 coordinate 4,597,916, forward strand.
ACTGGCGTCAAGTGTGGGGAGCAATAACGTTAATAACCACCCCAAATTATGTATCTGTGGAAGAAAGTATCATCAGCAAATCTTCATGTTTGGTATGCCTGGACTCAATGTCGGACTGGGATGTCTAGGGCCCACCACCAGGACCCCTGCAGATCAGCTGTACCGAGAATTTTTCAATGTAAATAAACCAACTCATAGTGGCAGGTGTGAAACATGAGTTAAAGGGGTATTCTGAGTCTAAAATATTGATCCTTCGGATAGATTATCAATATTAGATTGGTGGGGGTCTAACACGCAGCACCTCACCGATTAGCTATTGGAAGAGCGTCTAATCAGCTGACTTGTGGGGGTTATAAATAACAATTTGGGAAATTTCATGAAGTTTCATGAAGTTTACAGAACAAAGATCAACTTGGAAATGAGAAAGATGTTGACATCTTTCACTTGTGTCCTTCGGTTGACTGACCGGCCCAAGGGGAGTCTCCCTCTCTTTCACACAGAGCTCGTCATGGTCCTGCTGCAACCACCTTCTCTTCATGGCTTCTGCAGTTCACTTGGCGGGTACCGAGCTGGTGATGTACAGTCCTCTGTTCTCAGGGCTTTGGTGTTCAGTCTCCGTCTATCATTCAGCCTCTAGGCCGTGTCCTACTCTCAAAACTGTCTGCACACAAAGGCTGGAGCTGTAAGGGTATATTCACACAGAGGAATTTGGAGCTGATTTCAATGCGGATGCCACTTCCAAATCAGCTCCAAATTTCGTCTGAAATCAGCCTCCATTTATTTCAATGGCAGGCAGACACCGATTTTCTCAGCTAGTGGAAAGAATAAGCGTCATGCTCAATATCCGGCAGATTCCTCCTGAGAACTCCCATTGAAATTAATGGAGTGGGAAACAAACACCTGACCAACGCGGAATGTTCACATTCAGTGGCAGATTCTGAAATCCTGAAGCAGAATTTTTCAGCTTCTACAAATTTAGATGTGTGAACATATCCTAAGACCATCATCACCTCACTACTGGGGTTATGGGTGTTGGACACTTACTGATAAGATAATGATGACCTATCCCAAGGGTAGGTCATCAATATGTAAATCCCAGAAAAGGTACTTTGGGGCATTATAATGCCCTACATAGCACATTCAGACTGCTTTCAAAAATGCATATCTATGTTGAAACCCCCACCTTGTAATGCTTCATTTCTCCTGTGGTGGCACTGTAGGAAAATTGAACACTAGCTGTCAGCTCCTCCCACAGTTGATCACCAGTGATCTTATGATCAGCTTAGCGTAAGAGACCCTTTTAACAAAAAGGGATTTTTAAAAGTGGACATCCCCTTTAATTATTCAATATTAACTCGTCTAAACTTCTTTCAGCGAAATGTACCTTGACCCACAGCTAAATCCCCAGATTCTCCATCCTGTTGTTTACCGTCATTTTCGGTCTTTCATCATCCTCTTCGCGTTGACATCCCCCATCTGTGTTATTCAAACTTTATGAAAAAGTCAGAGACCTTTCGACTCAATTATAATGACAGTCACCGAGCGGAGCCGCTCCGGAGAGATTGACAAGGTAATGGAACATTCTGCGCAGATCACTTATTATAATGCAAGGAGGAGAATGTCGTTTTGTGCATCTCCAGTGGATATAACACAGCACTAGAAAACTTGGAGGACATCATCAAAGGTTTCCAGCAGACTAAGTGAATATCATCCGGCTCGTCATTTTCCCCACTCTTGGAAATTATACATGTTGGAACTGTCACATTTTCTATACACTTATGTTGATGGTCTGAGATAAAAGTGGGTTCATTATGTAGGGGCAGGAGGGAGAACTGCTTACACTCTCTGCGGCTGATGTGCATTATGTATTAAGAGTCACAAACAGCCATGTTAACTCGCTATTAAGCATCTGCTACATCCGCCGCCTGCAAACATTACCGCTAATGTCTTAGGACAGATTTTACATCCAGTGTAACGTCTACTGCAGCCTTGTCTTACCATCTTGTCTCATTGTTTTGCTGGAAATGTAGGTTCTTATATTGCTATAAACCATATTTGAGGAGTGAAGAAGACCCCCCACACACACCCTCCCCGGCACCCCCTCACATTGCTAGATGAATGGTCTGTCCCTAAATATTAAACCATATTTGAGAACTGACAACTCCCCTGAGAACCTTACTACATGTCATGTATAATAGTGCGGCCTTCTGATGTGGCAGAGGAGACTTTGGGCCCCCTGTGGCACCAGGGCCCACTTATGACTGTCACCTCTGCGTCCCCTATAGCTACACCCCTGATTTTTATCTCTTGCTCATCACTATTACCAATGATAACACATTATTATATAGGTTGTTGCTGTTACATGGATACCAAGTGTGAACATGTTTCTTAATGGTTGTTTATACATTTTTTTTTTAATTTTACAACTTTGTTTTTGACACTTTATGTAGTTTTATTTTTCTCTGCTCTATAACTTTTATTTTTAGCTATAATGTATTTAAATATTCGGCATGTCTATCTAAAGAGATAGACAGATATGAAATAAATAGATGGAAATAGAAAGATAGATGATATCTAGAGATGAACGAGTCGATTCTGCAGAAGTGGAATTCGATCCGATTTTCAGGAAATATTCGATTCACATGGAATCAGGATTTCCTGATGCTTCATGGTAACGAATATTTAGTAAGGACCTTTGTGACATCAGACGGTCACATGATGTTCTCTAGTGATGTCATTGGGTAGGCGTGTCTTTGCTTGTTAGCAGATCCTTCCACATGAATAAAAGATGTCCGTGCTGGAAAGAGAGAGAGAGAGAGAGAAACATGACTGCGGCATCCAAGGGCTTCCGCCATTTTGCCTCCCACACCGGCTCTCTGCAGACATGAAATAGCTGTTTATTCGCCGCGAAGTAATTCGGATCGAAGCAAATTTTTTTGGAACTTCGAATCGAACTTTTGAGAAATTCGCTCATCTCTAATGATATCCATAGATAGATAGATAGCTAGCTAATAGATCATTAGATAGTTCAGATAGATAGATAGATACTGTAGATGACTGATAGATAGATAGATAGATAGATAGATAGATAGATAGATAGACTAAATGACTAAATTCTGAATGTATTTTTCAGTCCTGCCATGTGATCCTAGCCCAGAGTCCGGTGCTGGGGCTTTGGTTCTGATTCTGATGTCAGTTCCTGGTGCCAGGTCCGGGCATTGCTATGACTCACCAGGTGTCATTGGTGCACTGTAATATCTCACATGTTACGGCCTTCGTGGCTTCTCCTGACCCATTCATCTATTAGAAGTAGCGGTAACATGTCACGTGTAAGGCTTAGCTCTTTGCCCCAGAGTCTGATGGCGACCTTGGTGTCATCCTGAGCTTTTAATGTTCTGTGTCTTTGATAGTACAAAAATAAAACCGCTAAGAACTAAAGCACTTTGTCAGTAAGTCAGAGGATCCCTTGAGTATCTCCTTGAGAGGAGCAGAAAACTACCATTAAGTGCCAGTGGCAAAATATGCTAAATAGCCCCCGACATCAGTATCCTCCAATGGTAGAACTCATCCTGTAATTAACCCATTCACCACAGCACTGAATTTTTGGATTTTTCATCTCAGCGTTCCAAAAATTTTTATTTTTACATTTTTGCAGCAATATTAGTGGCATAATATGAAATCCATATATTTGCTGGACGCAATTTTGGAAATAGTGTAACTGAGAAGGTTATTCCATACGGTTTCAAAAAGGTATACTCAGACGGAAACCTTATAGATATGTGTGGTATTTGAGTAGGGAGGTTGCAAAACATCATAAATACCAGACGATCGGCACAAATGTGATGGACCCATAGGTATTTAAAAAAGACCTTTCACCACTTCCACCAACTCTTTATATCCTTTAATAGTTGCCCCTCCACTGACTCCAACACAGTTGGAATTTTTTCTCTAGCCCCCACCATTCCTGAGCAACAAGTGCCATTAGTTTCGGCACCCAATAAGCCAAATAGGCTCTACTGTCAAGTGGGAGGTTTCGGTCCAGAACATACAAAGGGGCCTGACTTTGAGCTCTGGCTCTATCTGGCTGATTGGACAGTGTCACAGAATTCAGCCTCATTTTCCCCCTTGTCTGCTCTGGCCCGAGATAGTAGAGGACTCAATTAATATATTGGCTGCTGAACTAATGGAGGATAGAGAGAAAATTCCAACTCTGCTGGAATCCATAGAGTTGCCACTATTAATGGAGTTGGTGGAGGTAGTAAAGGGGTTGTCTAGTACTATAAAAAAAAGTCAAAACAGTTGTCCAGGGTCTGCAATTTTTTCAAAAACAGCGCCACTTCTGTGCATAGGTTGCGTCTGGTACTGCAGATAATATCTATTAAAGTGATTATTAACGCTGAACAGCAGTATCAGACACAACCCATGGACAGACATGGCCCTGTTTTTGGAAAAATAGCAGATTCTGGATCACTGCTTTGACACATTGTGACTGGGTGTTGTTAAAGGGTGGGTTAAAGAAAGTTTTTGCTTTTCTATCACCCCGACCCAGTGTAGCACTACAGAATGTCAAGTGGTAAAGAAAAAAAAAGAAGTGACTAAGGACAATGTTTTCCCCCTTCCTCGCGTCCTCGTGTGATAAACAGCCCCATCTGCATATTATAAATCACATTAGCGCCAAACACAATTTACTGCTGCTTATTGAGGGGCGCAGCGGGTTACGGCTTTACAGACAGCACCACTTGGAACTTCATACATCTCGAGTGACTGAAGTGCTGTTTTTAAGTAGCCCCGGCTCAGAAGACCTGCCGGGAACATGTCCTGTTCACAACCTCGCAGCGAGGGACTCAACCAAGGCACTTTGCCGTAGCCAATTTTCACACAGCTCTGTGAAAGCCGGTCCTATAGGCTTCCATCCACTTCCCGGGAGTTAAAAGCCTGCATTAATTCCCTCTATTATTTCTGTACAAGGCTGCATGACGGTAGTACTGTAGAGATTTTCAGACAAAAAAAGTGAGTGGGATGTTAATTGCAATATGTCTAGAAAAGAGGAGGAAAATAAGAACTGTATGACAGCTGTTGAAGAAAAGCTTGGCTGCATCTTCATTCACAAGAGACTGTTAAAGCATTTCACCCTTAATGTATTTTTGGGAATTGAAGGCACTGTGCAAAAAAAAAAAAAAAAAAAAATTATATGACATCGGATATGCAGAATGACAAGCGAGGGATGTCGGAGGGGATTTGTGAAGTAATTGTTCAGATTTTAGATTTGCAAAAAAAAAATAAAATTAAAAAACAAAAGCAAACAATACAAATGTAAATGATAAAAGTAAGACAAGGGCGACGTGAGTGTTACTAAAACAGAGCAATATGGTCGGAACAATGGAACCAATGGGATGGTCAATGAATGGTAGAATTGTCATATCTCACAAAGGATACCTCTTCATGTGCCCCATTAACCTGGTTAGGGCCATGCACTAGAAAAGCTCATGAACCAGTCTAGCAGGGGCCCATCAGGCACCCGGAACCCTGAAGAAAGGATAGAAACAGTTTGTAGCGCCTGCTGTCTTCTCACTTCCAACCTATGTAGTGCTTAGTGAGCGCTACATAGTAAATAGAAGAAACTGCGATGTCGCTGCCAGATGATCAGGTGGATCCAGGTGTCCTTCTCCATCATGATCACCTCTGATCCAGTGACTCGTGTAATGACAGAGGGGCTACTTTACCCTGTAACTGGGAAACCTATGGATCCCCCAGTATAAAGTGACATGCACACTACTGAGTGCGTGTCGCTGGCCCGTGATTGAACGGCACAGATGGTACATGGATGACCACTTGTATGCCGCCCATGCCTCCATGGCCCCATTCATTGAGGCCAGTGAGCATGGGCTGCAAAATGGACAGGAATAGGACCTGTCCTGAGTTGCTCCTGACTCACAGCCCCATACATGGTCGTGTGTATGGGGCCATAATAATGAAAAGTGAAAAGCACAGCTAGCATACTGACAGTGCACATGGTCATGTGTATGAGGCCTAAGTGTGAAACTGCTAAAGAAGAAAAAAGTTATATTTGAATGTTCCCCAGAGGGCTTATATATAATAAAATATATAGTAAATATATATAAAATATAGGAAAAAATAAGTAAAATACATACAAAATAAAAAAAAGCAAAGAAAAAAAAAAGAAAAAAAGTAAAAATGAAACAAAATGTACATGCCAAGACAAACCAGTCACCATAGTCACCAAGATCATCCAGTCACCATAATCGCTCCCTTTTATCTGTGACAATACAATGTTTGTATCAAAACAACCAAAATAAAATAAATTAAATAAACCTATATTAACACTTTATTTAAAGAGAGTCTGTCACCAGAACCAGCATATCACCCCAGCCCTGCAGATAGGTTAGTGTCACCAGAACCAGCATATCACCCCAGCCCTGCAGATAGATAGGTTAGTGTCACCAGACCCAGCATATCACCCCAGCCCCGCAGATAGATAGGTTAGTGTCACCAGAACCAGAATATCACCCCAGCCCTGCAGATAGATAGGTTAGTGTCACCAGACCGCAGCATATCACCCCAGCCCTGCAGATAGATAGGTTAGTGTCACCAGAACCAGCATATCACCCCAGCCCTGCAGATAGATAGGTTAGTGTCACCAGAACCAGCATATCACCCCAGCCCTGCAGGTAGATAGGTTAGTGTCACCAGAACCAGCATATCACCCCAGCTCTGCAGATAGATAGGTTAGTGTCACTAGAACCAGCATATCACCCCAGTCCTGCAGATAGATAGGTTAGTGTCACCAGAACCAGCATATCACCCCAGCCCTGCAGATAGATAGGTTAGTGTCACCAGAACCAGCATATCACCCCAGCCCTGCAGATAGATAGGTTAGTGTCACCAGAACCAGTATAACACCCCAGCTATGCAGATAGATAGGTTAGTGTCACCAGAATCAGCATATCACCCCAGCCCTGCAGATAGATAGGTTTAGGGTCACCAGAACCCAGCATATCACCCCAGCCCCGCAGATAGATAGGTTAGTGTCACCAGAACCAGTATATCACCCCAGCTATGTAGATAGATAGGTTAGTGTCACCAGAATCAGCATATCACCCCAGCCCTGCAGATAGATAGGTTAGTGTCACCAGAACCAGCATATCACCCCAGCCCTGCAGATAGATAGGTTAGGGTCTCCTGAATCAAACCGTGTTTTCCCCTTGTGAATCGCTGCCTCAGTTGGCGAGATATCGCCATATTGTCAATATACAAATGAGCTCTTTGGAGCATTGGTTATCCACTTATATATTGACAAAAACAGCAATATCTCAGACATCGATTCGCAAGGGGAAAACACTGTTTGATTCAGGTGACCCTAACCTATCTATCCGCTGGGATGATCTGTTGATGGATTCTGGTGACAGACTCCCTTTAAGTGACAATTTGCAAATTTTAAAATTAAACTATAAACTGAAAAAATATTTATCAATCCAAATTTTTAAGTTTTCCAAAACTATTTCTCCAAATTAGTCATTTGTGAGAAAAGTTGAGAAGTTTTCCAAACAATTAGAAAGTGCAAATGCCGCCACACCTGTCACGCACCAATTCTGGCTATTCTCAAACTTCTTTTCATATTTCTATTATTTTAATAGAAAAATAAATGCTTTAATTATATGCAAAATAATTTTGAAATAAAAACATATTTCAGTCGGGAGACATCTGATTAATTCATGGCAAGGAGCCTGAAAGGCTGTAATTGACTCGAAATTAACGTAATACTTTGATATCTGACAAGTCGTACTGGTCTCATTTAATATTCTGTTTTATCTGAGAAGGATGGATGGTAAGAATGCTTTTTTTTTATAAATTGGCACAGATTAGGAAAAATAATAGAAAAATAAACAATAAGAATCTAAATCTGACATCATTTTATCATGCATGTAATCTATAAACATTGTATTGAGAAATCATCTTAAAGTGGACCTCTAACTGTAAAACAACCTTTCATAAATGTATAGTACAGGGGAATATTAGAAACTTTGTAATATATCTTATTAAAGAAATCTGTTTCCTTCTCCACTTATCAGGCTGCTCTTCCCCTTATCTTCAATCAGTCTGTTTGTTTACATAGAGTCTGTATCCAGCTCACACAGAGGTCTATGGAGAGGGGCAGGGGGGATGTTAATTGATTTATTGGTTCATTCTGTGCAGTGATAGAGTCTTTTCTTCAAGATACAGCAGTGTCTGAACAGCTTCCTTACACACAGTGAAGCAGAGTTTAGCAGCTGTAGTTATTTCAATGTCTTTTCCTCCTCCCCTCTTCATAGACTTCTATGTAAAAAGTAGATCAGTCAAATAAGTGGAGAAGGAAATATTTCTTTAATAAGATATATTGCAAAGTTTCTTATATTCATCTGTACTATTGATTTATGGAAAGTGGTTTTATAGAATCCATTTTCAACCATTTTCAAATTGCTAGATTTCAGTCCTACATTAAGAGATAAAAAAAACAGTACCTGGAGAACCTCGCACATCTGTGCATTACACAGACAGATCATTGATTTCAATGGTAGCTTGTAATACTTCTGTTGCTCCTCAGCGGTGCTGCAAAGGACTTCAACTCCAACTGTTGGGTTCCAACAAAGGGACACACTGTAAATCGCTTATCATTGTAGGACCTTTCTAACAAAAAGAATAGATCAATGCCGACATCCCCTATAAATGCAAAATCTGTGTCACACTGCATTGGATAATGGAAAATGACATATAGTTTTTACAGCGTAACTAAACCTTTGAACAACCTTAGATTTTTTTTTGGCAGCATTTACAACCTTAATAAATATTCTAATATACTTTAATAACAAATTTTGTCTCCCTTCTGTGAAATCCTGCACTGAAATCCACTTTGTTTTCCTGTTTATTGTTAGCTGTAATGTTTCTACCTGGAATACCCATCTTTCATATGACAAAGTTTACAGCTCTATCTATATTATTTCCAGAGATATTATCAGCTCGATATGAAGATGCTGCCAATCCCCAATGTATTTTCAACTGATGATATCTCAGGAAATAACACAGGTAGAACTGTAATCCTAGTGTCATAAGAAAGAAGGCAATCTCATCCTTTATACGACACAGAAACACCATTCTACATTATAAAATGCCTGAGATATAAAAGACTATACAGGAGCCTGTCTACCAGTACACCATGAGAATCAGTATACGAATCTCAGCTCTCAATAGCGCAACAAGGGAAATAAAGTAAATTTCACCACAGAAAGAAGCCAAAATATGTTAATAAAGTATTCTACAAATTGTATTAAAGACACAAAAATCAAAAGAAGTTCGAAAGTTTAGTTAAGCTTTAAGGTGTATTTATGAAGTGACTGAGTGTAAGTTATAATATATTTTAATAGTAAATTAAACTAAGTGGTAAACATAGCCTAACCTATCAAGCAATGGTAGACTAAGACCACAATGTCAGGGGTATCAGTATAAATTAAAGAGGACCATTCATCACCTCCAGTTCTTAGCATCTATTATTAGGTGCCGCTTCACTGATTTTGGCACAGTTGAAATTTTTTTCTCTAGCCCCCACCGTTCCTGAGCAATAAGTGCTGTTAGTTTTGGTGCCTGATATGCTACTTAGACTGTGTACTGTCAGGTGGGTCGTGTCAGTCAGGAGCAGGCAGGGGTGTGACTCAGAGCTCAAATAAGAGATGGACAGTGTCAGAGTTCAGAATCACGCCCCCTTGCCTGTTCCTGCCTGACTCCTCCCAATTGAAGGTACAGAGCTTATATAGCATATCAGGTAAATTAACAGCATTGATTGTTTGGGAACAGTGTGGGCTAGAGAAACGATTCCATCTGTCCCAGAATCAGTGGAACTTGGTCACATTGGCCTATTACTGACATCTGAAATGATCAGTTGTAATCTGTTACAGATCTCAGCGACAAATGTTCAATTCAACTACAGCATGAATACAAAAGAAAGTATCACCTTGCTCTTTAAAATCACTCGGGGAGATTTATCATAAGGGGAATTTTTAGCCAGTTTAACTGGAGTCTTCGTTGCCGTAATTTGCACCATGTTTATCAAAGGATACACGATGGTCCAGATTTACTAATAGTTAGAAAGTGCAAACTTAAGCAGTCTGAAAATACAGCAGATTTAGAGACAATTGCTGACTATTCTGGGAACCATAACTTAGGAATCCAACTCGGAAAGTCCATACCTGCCTGTAGGAGTTAAGAACAAGGAGATTCTTTAGGAACCAGTCCAGTTGTGACTTAGAGAATCCTCTGAGAAACCTAAAAGACCAAAAAAAATGACCCCTCTACAATGACAATGGAACTCATGTTCAAAATAGCCAATATCAAAGATTCATGAACGAGGAAGATGGTTGTCTGTACCGAATACGGGAATGTTGTAGTTATGAACTGAAAACATGTTTATTCCCAACTTTTATCTCCCCATAATGGTAGGTCTAGGAAATAAATCCCATCAATATTTGGAGTGACCTTTGCCCTTTGCCCTCCATCAGTTATTCTCGGTACTTGCAGACAGTTTTTGGCAGAACTGGGCAGGGAGGTTTTTCCCGCCGCCATCTTGGAGAACTAAGCACAGATCTTCTGTGGATGTAGGCTTGCTCCAATCCTTCTGTCTCTTCATGTCATCCCAGACAGACTGGATGATGATGAGATCAGGGCTATATCTGTGGGGGCCGGATCATCACTTCCAGGACTCCTCCTCCAAAGAGCAAAGGTCACACCAAATATTGATGGAATTTACATTTCTCTTTTCTTCATTCTCTTCATTTTGTTAATTCACAAAAATAAACTATTAACTCTTATGTAGAAAATAATGCCCCGAGCTGCCAGACAATATATACATTACAAATGTGATAATGAATAGCGGAATATTATTGGAGTATAAAAATATATCAGGGATTTTTTGGCACGGCGAAGTCTCCTGTGGATCATTTTGCCAAGGAAATAATTTCAACATATTTTCATCTTGTTTTTGTTCTTGAGCTCGTCGTGTATTTAATTCCCAAGAAGAAGAAATTGGTCACAAATGAACAAGATGTGTTTGTAGAAATGATGAGGAAAGTCTCCATCTGTTTGGATGTGTGTATGCTGTATGTCTGATTGATGGCATTGTATCCTCACGGCGCCCGCCGCAGATAGCCAGGCGCAGAAAACCGATCCAACTGATGGCGACAATAACAGAAGGAAAATAAAATCTATTATACAGTGAGTGGCAGCTTGGGCACATTTCACTACACACTATAGTGTTTTTTTCCCCTTGTCTTGGACTCCAGTTCTACAAATACATGTTTTCTCCTGTCACAAGCCTGGCTGCTGACAAGCATCCCATTTGGGGCAGCGCCCATTAGAGCATAATGACGGTATGGCAGTCTGTCATGGATGAGCAAGTAAACACACACAGAAACCACCTAAAACACACACCGAGGCAGAGAATAGATTTGCTAGTAGGGATTAATGAAAGCGATACATTGGCAGCATCGGGGTGGGAGGCTCGGTGTTGTGCCCTATACTTATGGCACATTTACAGCTTAGTCCTGCTTTCGGATTACAGTGAAATCTCTCCGAAAGGCCAGCTCCTCATCCAGACTACTTTTCATGTGACGTATTTTCAGTTTTCAATATTAACCATCTTCTTTGAGAAGTCCACTTCCCTAGAAGACCACACATTTAAATGCAAAAATTTAATCTCAAAGAGGTTTCCCTGTGTCGGTATAACAATGTCTCCTGTCCCCTAAGTTTGCATCTGCGTCTGAGTCTCCATTGGATTCCGCTGAAAATCGGTGGAGAGAAAAGTCCTGCATGGACTTATAGTCTATGGGGTCCGCAGGTAACCGCTGTTCTTGAGGACGGGCTCTCCGTCGTTCAGGTCCCCCAGCGGACCCAAACAATGGAGATCCCAGTGCTAGTGGAAACCTAGCCTCACCTGGAGAGAAGCAATATGTTTCCCAATTGTCTTCTGCCTTGCTGCGAGGTTGTTTTCAGACTAACCTTTTCTAGAAGTGTAGTCAGAGATGTAGCTGGAGCGAGGGGTAAAGACATCCGAGTGAGCCCCCAACCCAGGTAGGTTAATATTATCATGATATAGTAACCATATAGTGATAGGTACCGGTTCTATACAAAACTCTGCAGACCATTTAGCTTAAGGGTGTCAAACTCATTTTCACCGAGGGCCACATAAAGAATATGTCTGCCTTTACAGAATATTCGTGAGGTTCGGTCCTCCAGTTTGTTCAAACCAGAAATGCTATTATTATACTCTTAAGTCTGTTCAGGGGTCCAGAGGGGGTGCCGCCACATAGCAAACAGTTATACTCACCTTGGCTCATCGCTCCTGGGCAACCTTGCCGCGCCCTGCAATTCCGCAGCATCCTCTATCTGCCTCTGACTGATGTCATGTGCCCTGAGGCTTGTGATTGGGTCAAAGTGTCATGATGTTGGCGTGCCCCATGTGACCGATTACAGGCCTCAGTGGTGATCCTGGGCACATGACATCAGCCAGGATAGAAGAAGTCACCAGGGGATCGCTGGACACCGTGAGGATGCCCAGGAGAGGTGAGTATAAGTGTTATGTTGCCTCTCCTGGACCTCCACTTGGCCTGAAGAAACCTTAGAGAATAATAATGTTTCGTGGGCGACAAACCCCACAAGTTTCAGGTTCGGATCAACCCCAAAACGTTTGAGATATTTGGGTCAAATCCGGTTCAATCCAAACCAGCTCACTCATCTCTAGTTACCTTCAAAAGGCCATGTGTAAAACTGTCCATATGTAACTGCTCATTAACACATTGCTGACGTATATTCTTCTCCTTTACCACCAACACTTACCAGACTTACCAGTTTTTCTCCTTGAAGCACAAACGTCTTCACTTTCCCATCTTTCATTAAAATTCCTTCCATCTGCATCAATTTTTCTCTTGTTGGACCTTTTGGGATTATTTCTAAAATCCACTTATTGGGAAACCACCTTGTTGGTCAATGTGGAAATGCTGCAATCTGAGTCCTTCTATGTGCCAAGATGGTCCCCACTCCCCGCTCCTTGTGCTAGCGCTGCCGCCTTGCCAATTCTGCGTCCTTCTGGGAAAGCAAGTTCTCCCCTGGGGAAAGTGAGAGACCTCATGGACCGCATAAAATGACGATGAGGGCTGGACTCGGTCCCCTGTTTGACAAATGTTACTTAGGTGAATACAACACAGGAAACATTCATGACTTACAGGTAATATTTTTGACTGTAATCGTGTACATTTCCCATCTTTTCCATCCAGACTGCCATGACCACTTCTTCCATCCTTGACTTGAATCTGTAATATTTGCAACACAGACATCTGTGGCTCCTTACTTTTGCGGGAACTCGACCCACATTGTCTTCACCTACAAAAAGTCCCATCCTGCTGCTACCTCCATGGAGACAGGGCCAGGGGCCCGGTGTTGGAACCAGCCTGAAACCTCCAGGTCCTGATGCATGTAAGTAAAATAAAACTCTCCAGACAAACTCAGTAAGTAGTCCATGGAGGGTAATATTTGTGTAGTTGCATTATGTATATGTGCACTGTATGCATTTAGTTGGGGACTGTATGGCACATTAGAAGTATTATATGGTACTATCCACTCTGAGGGCTTTGATCGCAACTAAAAAAAATTTTTAAAAATTTGTTTTTGTATCTAAGCACAATGGGGAAGACTTATCAAGCCTTGTACGATTTTAAGTAATAAAAAAAATGGTGAAAATTCTTGGGCAAATTGATTTTTTGCCCCAAAATTTTTGACTTTTTTCAAGTTTGTGCCTCCCTTGCCACTTTCCTGGAAGGGGGTGGGTTGAGGGTTGTGGTGTGGGTAGGGCACCATCAGATTTATGTTCATTTACACCAATTTGCTGTAATGAAAAATTCAGTTGACCCCGCATGAGGTACCAACTTTGCCAGGGATCAGGTATCCAATATCCAATAGCATAAGGAAGCCATAAAAGGAAGCCCCAAAACAGGGGCACCTTCGAAGTACAGACTACCAACAGGATCAGCTAGAAAAATGTATATAAAAGTCTCAACAATACAATGTATTTCGGTTAAAAAAAAATCCACAACATCTCACATTTCCATAATAACTGGAAATGATCAGATGCAGCGTCAGGAGGTTTTTCTATCAGTAGAACTGAGAACGTCAAAAAGTCACACTTATGAACCTGAAGTGCGTGTTGTCAGATGCTATGTTTAGGTGAGCCATTGGTGACGTTTCGACAGCACTATCACCTTTTTTTAAAGGTGTGCATAGTAGGGTCTGTATATTGAAGTCCAATTGCATTTAACAATGTATATAACATGTGAAGGTGATATAAAGGTGAGAAAAGAATTTATCATAAACAATTCACCTTATTTATAACACTCTCACAGCACTTGCACTTGCACTTTTTTTGGCGTCACCAGAAAATAACTTATTTTTAAAATCAAGTTTAATGTTAAACATATATTTAAAAATTTTTGGGTGAGTTTTTTTTTTTTTTAATAAAAATCCTAAAAATCCTGCAGTTCTGACTCTGACTACTAAGCCAAATAATATGCTGACACTTCCTGTTTTCTTTAGATATCTTTTCAGCAGCCACCTCCCTTCTCAGTACACTGATGGTCACAGCTATCATGTATATGTAGGTTAAACACAGAGTCCACCAGTCATAATAAGTGATGTCACAAATTATTTACTGCACTTCCTGTATAATGGCCCCTGCAGGGGTCACAGAGCAAGCCTAGAAAACTCAACTTTAGAAGTCAACAGGGTCTCTATTTCCAGGAAATAGGTAGTCTCAAACTATTTTAGGTTTAGTGGCAAGAGTTTGAGTTGCAAGATTTTTAGATCATTTTTAAACATAATAATATGGAAAAGTAAGTGGATAAGTAGTGAAGAGGCCGCACGTATTAGTATCATATTCCTGGACAAACCCTTTAAACTCTAGGAAAATGGATCTGCTACGTACTCGAGGTCTGGGGAGGAAAACATTGTATTTCTGAGATTTTTCAATAAATGATACTTGCAGCTGCTCCATGTGGTCCGTTTAGAAATGTGCAGTCTCCTTGTACTAATTTTGACTATTTCTATTGCCACTGCTTTGCATCTGTACAGTAAATGTATACAGTACTGTGTAAAAGTTTTAGGCAGATGTGGAAAAAATGCTGCACCATAAGAATTCTTTCAGAAATAGAAGGGTTAATAGTTTATTTTTGTCAATTCACAAAATGAAGTGAATGAAGAAAAGAGAAATGTAAATCCCATCAATATTCGGTGTGACCTTTGCCCTTTGGAGGAGGAGTCCTGGAAGTGATGATACGGCCCCCACAGATATAGCCCTGATCTCATCATCATCCAGTCTGTCTGGGATGACAGGAAGAGACAGAAGGATTGGACAAGCAACATCCACAGAAGATCTGTGCTTAGTTCTCCAAGATGGCGGCGGGATCAACCTCCCTGCCCAGTTCTGCCAAATACTGTCTGTAAGTACCGAGAAGAACTGATGGAAGGCAAAGGGCAAAGGTCACACCAAATATTGATGGGGTTTACATTTCTCTTTTCTTCATTCTTACTTTGTAGCATGTTTTTCCCACACCTGCCTAAAACATTTGCATAGTACTGTATTTCCTTAACTATATAGCAAAATTGTTGTCCCTCTTACAAAACTGATAAGACTTACAGTCCGACGCGTGAATATACCGCTTGTCAATGTTTCAAAGACAGGCTCTCACCAGACCCCAGTATATCACTCCAACCCCACAGATAGATAGGTTAGGGTCACCTGAATCAGATGGTGAATTGCCGCCTCTATTGCTGAGATATTGCCCTTTTTGTCACTATGCAAATGACAAGGATCAATGACAATTCCCCCTTTCTACTCAACAGCTTATTTGCATATTAACAAATACAGCGATATCTCATCAACAGAGGTGGCAATTCACAAGGGGAAAACACCATTTGAATCAGGTGACACTAACCTATCTATCTGCAGGGCTGGGGTGATATGCTGGTACTGGTGACACTAACCTATCTATCTGCAGGGCTGGGGTGATATGCTGGGGCTGGTGACACTAACCTATCTATCTGCAGGGCTGGGGTGATATGCTGGTTCTGGTGACCCTAACCTATCTATCTGCAGGGCTGGGGTGATATGCTGGTTCTGGTGACCCTATCCTATCTATCTGTGGGGCTGGGGTGATATTCTGGTTCTGGTGACACTAACCTATCTATCTGTGGGGCTGGGGTGATATTCTGGTTCTGGTGACACTAACCTATCTATCTGTGGGGCTGTGGTGATATTCTGGTTCTGGTGACACTAACCTATCTATCTGCAGGGCTGGGGTGATATGCTGGTTCTGGTGACATTAACCTATCTATCTGCAGGGCTGGGGTGATATGCTGGTTCTGGTGCCACTAACCTATCTATCTGCAGGGCTGGGATGATATGCTGGTTCTGGTGACACTAACCTATCTATCTGCAGGGCTGGGGTGATATGCTGGTTCTGGTGACACTAACCTATCTATCTGCAGGGCTGGGGTGATATGCTGGTTCTGGTGACACTAACTTATCTATCTGCAGGGCTGGGGTGATATGCTGGGGCTGGTGACCCTAACCTATCTGCAGGGCTGGGGTGATATACTGGTTCTGGTGACCCTATCCTATCTATCTGCGGGGCTGGGGTGATATTCTGGTTCTGGTGACACTAACCTATCTATCTGTGGGGCTGTGGTGATATTCTGGTTCTGGTGACACTAACCTATCTATCTGCAGGGCTGGGGTGATATGCTGGTTCTGGTGACACTAACCTATCTATCTGTGGGGCTGTGGTGATATGCTGGTTCTGGTGATAATAACCTATCTATCTGTGGGGCTGTGGTGATATTCTGGTTCTGGTGACACTAACCTATCTATCTGCAGGGCTGGGGCGATATGCTGGTTCTGGTGACACTAACCTATCTATCTGCAGGGCTGGGGTGATATGCTGGTTCTGGTGACACTAACCTATCTATCTGCAGGGCTGGGGTGATATGCTGGGTCTGGTGACACTAACCTATCTATCTGCAGGGCTGGGGTGATATGCTGGGTCTGGTGACACTAACCTATCTATCTGCAGGGCTGGGGTGATATGCTGGTTCTGGTGACACTAACCTATCTATCTGCAGGGCTGGGGTGATATGCTGGTTCTGGTGACACTAACCTATCTATCTGTGGGGCTGTGGTGATATGCTGGTTCTGGTGATACTAACCTATCTATCTGTGGGGCTGGGGTGATATGCTGGTTCTGGTCACAGACTCCCTTTAACCATACAGTTCACCCCACCTGTAGGTTAAATTCGAGAGGAAATAAAAGACACAACATCGTCTTGCTTAATAACTAAAAATTGAGTTTATTAAAGCGATCATGTCCAAATAGTTTTGTATCAAATATTACAGCTTGACTAATGATATTCAGAAAGCCAAACTATAGCATTTTCCATGTGCAGTATACAATCAACAGAAATCGGAGAGATGCATCGTCGTAGCGTACATCGCGGGTGGAAAGAAACAGTTAACAATGTTCTATAGAAATGATACAATAGAAAACTTTCTCGCTTTACACAGAAAAAAGAAGAGAGAAATTTTTGGATTTAGAAAACTATTAAACTTACATCCACTCCGAGATATTTTCACGCATTCTTCTCACTCCTTAAATATTTAGATTAAAGGGCGATCTCGCAAACCCCACTGATGTTAATGAAGTCTCATCTTCCTCCCTCCGCCCAATGACCTCCATCGTCCTCCTTAGGAAGCGTTGGCAGTGTATAAAGTTTTGTCTTTGGAATGTTTTATAGAGAACCGTACTGAGCCTGGCTCATGTACAGAAATAAGTGCCCCTAAAACAAAGAGGGGGTCATACATCAATAGTGTAGATCGTAGTGTATTCCCGAAAAAAGAGAGGTATTTTGAAACATTCGTATGGCATAAATTTAGGAACTCGAGTGAAATCTGGGTGACTGATCTAGTCTCTTTTTGAGAAAAATAATGTATATGATGCTCTATATGGCCTCGTGTCTGACAAAAGTTACCCATGGGGTCACCGTATTGCTTATATAACATGTTTTTTATTCCGTCTTCTTACTAACCTCGAGAAAATTTCCTATACAAAGATTATTTTAATTTTGTGGCGATGTAGAGCAGCCAATTTTTTTGGGGAAAAAAATAAACTTTCAATTTTGACTATAAATTGACCTTGAAGGGTTGTATAAAAAAAAAAATAAAATCAAAAATATTTCTTTTCCCAAAAAAAACAGCACCACTCTTTATGATGGGCTGTTTTTGGTACTGCACTTCATTCTGAAAGTGGAAGAGATGCAATACCAAGTACAGCAATTTTTGTTTTCCCTTTTAAGCCATAAAATTGGCCCTTAACCCTTAAAAAATACTGTACATTGACACAATATCTGTTTTAAGGGCCAAGTGTAGTACAAGTTTGAGTAATCTTTGTAATCTATCCCTTTTCAAAAAAATGCCAATTTTTCCACTTTTCAGACTCCCCCTCGCTTCTAAACTGTTCACTCTCAATTTATTGGTAAAATCCGTCACCAATGAGGCAAAGATGAAGATAGATCATCAGCTCGCTGAGAGATCAGGTTACAGCTGCTCCTTAAAGATATCTATGGAGAGGGAAGGGCAGGGGGAGGAGGGAGCTGCTGCAGAAAAAGAGAGAGAGAGACACACTAAAGATACTGTTGCTTTTAGTAAGTCTTCTACTATCTCTTTCGAGTTACAAATTCACAGCATAACTGTTCAGTACTGCTGTGTAATGTCCTCCATGCTGCTGCTGCTTCCACATACTGTGAACAGAAGACATCATAGTAGCTAGTCTTAGCCCCTCTGGAGCTGAGCTCAGGGAAAACTGAAAATTAGATATAGAGACTGCAGAGGGGTAAAACTGCTGGTAAATGTAAAATATTATTATATAAGTCACATAATATCTCAATATATTGTACCTTTCCTTATTCTGAAAAGTCATTTGCTTGAAATTGTAAAAAGATTTTTGCATATTATAGAGCATTTCCACCTTGTGTGGTGGCAGATGGAGCTACTTTACTGAAAAATAGGGATTCCATATGCTGGCATGAGGCATTATGTACAATATGATAAGCCTATGGGAGTCTGGAGCATGAGGGCACCTAAATGTTCCCTTTGCCCCAAGAAAGGAACTGTGAATGGTGTGTGAAAGTTGGGGCTTGTAGGCTACAAGTTCTTGTCTGGATGGAGCACATAACATTGGAAACACATGGAGGAAGAGAATTGTATGGCCACAGTATCAGGGGACCATAATAAGGTCTTGTGCAGAGACCTAAAAGGAGTCAATAAGGATCTGCCATATTAGAGAAGGAGAAATGCTAAAATGTTGCAATCTACTAATTTTTGGCCAACATTCTAAAGTTCCACACCAGGTGTCACCAGGTGTCTAGTTGGCTAGGGATCCAGAATATTTATTCTAACAAAGTTTTAGACATTCGATATGAGTCCTTTGTTAGATCAGGCGTTTGTGTAGGTAATACATGCATGTGGTTGTGAGTAAGATACTGTATTCAGATACTGACATCGCTTTTTCTCAAAAGATGATTTTTTTTTCTTCTAGTAGCTAAGTTTTGGTTGCTATGTGGGTGGTGGAATCTGGATTTGACATACTGCCACCTGAAAGTTGTAATATTGTCCATAATGTTTGTAGGGTGCGCTGTATAATATGCAAATTTAAAGTGAAGAGCCTCTGGAGTTATTCAAGATTATATCATTCAAGCCAACATTTGCCAATAGTTCCGAATTTGCCGTGACTATCCTGATTTTTGTGGTGGGGTTTACAGAAACACCAAACAGTTTGGGGCAGTTCTGGGAGTGACCCTTAAAAATTACTATGCCCCATACCTAAATTTTGGTGAGTTTGCACACCTAACTCACTAGACACTCAAAACCTAAAAATTCAGTAGTGATTGTAACTCATCCCAACGTCAAACTCACAATGGTCCAGTAAGTCAAGATACAATGAGATGCTTTGTTAAGCCATATAAAATATGGAGAGACCTTCTAAGATATGAAAAGTCATTTGGTGAGACCTTAAGAAATATGACAAGTTTATTTGGTGGTGCCTACACAAATATGAAGGTGAGCTGTTCTCAGATATGAAGAGATTTTTTGGTGGTGCCTTTTCAGATATGAAGAGTTGTTTGGTGGGACTTCTGAGATATCAATATCTGATTGGTGTGGTGTGATGCTCTAAGATATGAAGAGTTATTTAGTGAGGCCTTCTGAGATATGAAGAGTTGTCTAGTGAGACGTTAAGGGATATGAAGAGTGGTTTGACAGTGCCTTCACCAGATATGTTTGGTGAGACCTTCTCAGACATGAAGAATTGTTTGGTAGGCCTTCTGAGATATTATGAGTTGCTCAGTGAGATGTTCTAAGATAAAAGGAGTTATTTAATGATGCCTTCAGTGTTGTCTGGTGATAGCTACTAAGATCGGAAAAGTTCTTCGCTGAGACCTTCTGAGATGTAAAGAGTAGTTTGGTGGTCCTTTCTGAGATATGAAGAGTTCTTTGGTATGGCCTCCTGCAATATTAACAGTTCATGTGAATTACGTATAATTTGCCTATGACAAGGACACAATACTGCAGTCATCAGCCATTTTAACCAAAAAGTGGTTTTGCCAGGCCAAGGAATCAAAAATAGATTTTTTAAACTCCTTCAGAAGTTTTTGTTAGTGAAGATGAGCCATGTTAAAGGAAGACACCGAGGCAGCTAATACAACCTTTCATTCCAAGGACTCTATCCAACAGCTCCTTGTATCTTAGCTTCTAGAACCTTTATGAATGGAGTGACAATGGGGTTATTTGTAGTTGCACCTATAAAGTGTAGCATGACATGGCAGATGATAGTTGTCCATGTAATCCATATGGACATCCCTTTTAATGATCCCCTTGTTTTTGTTCCATATTTTGGGCACAAGTCACCCATAACCTTTAAGACAAGATGTAACCAGATCAGGAAAGACAAGTAAAGCAAAGCATCTCAAAACTTTTGCAATGTTCTATGTCGATTAGATCTAGATAAAAAAAAGTGACATTCAGACTATGCATTACACCACCGTATCAGCGGATGACTCTCTGAAAGCATGAAATGTCACATATGTGACTAGTGACTGGTATAAGTGCTGCATCCTTTTACTTATAACCATTATTATGCATCTTCTCAGCCTATAACTTTCCAGCAGTTCTTTTCTTAAGTGCTGCTTCGGAAATTGCTAAAAAAGACACAAATTGCCAGACAATCTTTAACAGCGGGGTACATTTAGGTTTGTAAAAATTGTAAACATATGCTGTAAGACACTTATATTTTTTAACCCCGTGTATGCTGAGTTACTACACCCAGTCCCTGATGTTTGGTGTCCAGGTTCCTTAGGGTTTGTTCACATGTACCGGTTCTTTAGCATTTTCTTTGAGGGCCTAGAGCATTAGGAAAGTCCATAGCCCAAGCGTAGCTATAGAGGGTGCAGCGGTAGCAGTCACTACCAGGTCCTGGACCCTGAGGGGGCCCCAAAGGTCCCTCTGACAGATAAAATATACCACTATTCTCAATGGCACAAGGTAGGTAGGGGCCCCATTACAAATTCTGCACTGGGGCCCAGGAGCTTCAAGTTACGCCCCTGCTCTTCACCTAGATACAGTATTTTATATATATATATATATATATATATATCTTTGGAGGAGGACAGAGCTTTGTATAGTAATAACTTCCTGTCCTGCTCCTTCTACTCCTTATCGTACGATTCTATCTGCCTGAAGCCATGGCCAGCGGAAGAACAACGTGTACAGAATGATATAGTGCCCATTGGTTTCTATGGGTTTTCAAGGGTCCATGACCCTTAGTGCCATGGGACCCAAAAAATGTTCAGCCCATCCCTGGTAGGTGTCTTTATTTTAGGCAAAAATTGCACCATTATACTTGGTGCCACGATGTGGTTGTCCATGCGTGCACCATTTCTCTTATTACTTGTATAACTAGGCATGTGGAGACTTTACACCAAACCACAAACTCCAACTCCACATTATGAGCCTCATATATAGGAGCAAAAAAATAGTGTTGCCCATGACAACCAGATACTAGAATCCATTACTGGATCGAAAATGAAAGCAGTGATCTGATTGGTTGTTAGCATCAACTCCTCCCCTTCCTGTCTGCAGTACATCTTATAAACCAGAGCTGAGGAGTCGGTAGGGCAGACCACCAACTCTGAGTCTAACTTCTCTATTTTTCCACAGCCCGACTCCGACTCCTGCTCCTTCAAGAACATCTGTCAGGCATGGTTAGTCACAAGCACTAAAGCTCCTCTGATCCACAAAAAAGCCAATGACTGAATTCCTATGAAAATAAATATGTAATAAACTATGCATCTAATTAATTATACAATATTAATAATTGCATAATATTATAAAAAATAATTAATCATTCTATTTTGAAGCTAGAGTCCATGACTTTTTTCTGACTCCACCAAAACCTATTCCCGACTACGACTACACAACTTTGACTCCAACTCCACAGCCCTGTGTTTAACCTCCCCTTACTAGGCGTATCTCTCTTTATGGGGACACCAACAAAAAAACCCCAATCACTTAAATGGAGCTTCAGTTCCCTGCATAGAGGACGACCCAGAACATGGCTGTGGCGAGAAAAAGCCAAAGGGATCTCTGAGACCTACATTGAAGAAACTGAGGTCTCTTCTGCTTTTTCTCGGCACGGCCATGTTCCCAGTCAGCTGCTATTTAGACAATACAGAAAATGCCTTTCCAGTGACTTGAATTGTTTTGTAGGTGCCCCCATAAAGTGAGATACCCCTTGTAAAGATAAGTTAACCATAGGCCTGTGGAGTTGAAGTTGTGCAGTCGTAGTCGTAGTCAAGGTTAGTAAGTCAGAAAAAAGTTACGGATTCCGGCTTCAAAATTAATTATTTTACATGATAATATACAATTGTATAATTAATTATATATATAGTTTGTTACATATTTCTTTTCATAGGAATTTAGTCACTGTTTTTTGTGGATTTTTTGATATAAAGTGTGACCAAACCATCTCTGTTTTTTATGCGTGTCCTGCCACCAAGGAATCCATGCACGTCCTCCTTCCAATTTATTACTATTATGCTGTAAGTTTATTGCATGTTTTTTCCAGGAGATATCAGCTATGTAGCGGTGACACCTTAGTAAAGCGTAATACAATTGGGATATTACATTCCAGGGCTTTACATGATTTTAATGTCTCTAATTATCTTTAGTTGTAATGTTTTGACATGAGAGATTGGTGTTGTATAAATGCGATTCTTTATAAGCTGCAGTACATTAACCCACAATAAGCGGCGAGGATACATAAAGAGGAGATGGAATCATAACAAAGGCTTCATCCGCCTTGTATGGTATCAGTGCAATACATATCATTCATTCCATAGAACACAAAACGTGTCCTAGAAATTGATAGCCACGAAAAATGAAAAATCTGCTTAATTCTAATCATAAAACATGTCTGATCTGTAAAAAGCCAGTGCCATGCTACGATTCACAATACATTCATGCCATGGGGCATCTGGGGCTCTATACAGATTATGAGCCTCATGTATAGGAGTAGACAAATAGTGTTGCCCGTGGCAAGCAGATACTAGTATCCATTACTGGATTAAAAAGCAGTGATCTGATTGGATGTTAGTGAAACTCCTCCCCTTCCTGTCTGCAATAGTTCTTATAAATTGGTAGGCCAGATCACCCACTCCAACTCCTCTATTTTTCAATAGCCCGACTCTGACTCCTTTATAAATGGCCAGTGATTGATTTCCTATTAAAGTAAATATCTAACAAACTATACATCTAATTAATTATACAATATTAATAATTGTATAATATAATTAAAAATAATCGTTTTATTTTTTAAAACTTTTTTCCGACTCTGACTCCACCCAAAATTGGCCCCTATTCTGACTCCACAGCCCATTTATAAGGGAGTCTCAAAATAATTTTGAGCACATTCACCTTGTAATTAAAGGCACCAAAAAACATGGAGACAACATGGGAAAAATGTGTTAAGTGTTCTCGGCTTCTTCTACTTTTATTGGATCTTAAAGGGGTTGTCCAGTGGATATATTCATTTTTAGAAAAGGGGTGAAATAAGGGGCTTTAAAATAAAATAATCATTATGCAACTCACTGATTCCTTGCCATTGCTTTTCCAATGCTTACCAGGTCACCAGTGGAGCCATCTTGACACACAGGAAATGGCGGGTAATGGCCGGTCAGCCAATTTTTGGCTGTTTTAAGAATTGTCAATATGGGATCAGGAGGTCAAGAAAAGAAGGGGCAAATCAACAGTGGTGGGAAATTGGTGAGGTGCATAATACCATTTTGTCCCATTCTAAAAAAAAAAAAATTATCTATCGGAGAACGAACCCCTTTAAAGTGACAATATAGTTTTATTGCTATTTTCTGTGTGGTTAGAGTTGTTTCTTGAATATCCTCTCTGATATTCTCTTTCGTTATTTTTACATTAGAAAGAAATGTTTTCGCTAAGGTCCCCATTCATTCTAATTGGATCCTTCTGATGACAAATTCTATCGCTTACAGTCAGCCTCTGCTCCTTCCGATTTTCGACTTATTTTCTCCCGTGCAGCGGCACTATTGGCCTCCTGCTGTGCAGGTAATTGCAACACAACCCCATTTATTATCACCATGTAGGAAAATACAGTGAAGGCACGGCAAGGCTTAGCTAGTGTTGTTGCGACTCCTCATTCTAAGGCAGGGATTTCCAACAGGGGTGCCACGGAAATCTGCCAAAGTAGTGGCAACACTCTGGTTGGGAAGACAACCGCATGCCTTCAAGAAACCTTATCGGTGTCCTTAGGACATTTTTTGTCTTTTGCTAAAAATTATTGGATAGAGGTGTCCTGAGTCTTAGAACACTGTTCTAAGGACTGTGACGGTTCCAGCAGTCGGACGCTCACTGACCAGTTATGGCATATCCTAGTCATGTACTGTACCAACACTTACTATGACGTGAAAATCTCTATAAAGGTGGACTTTTCTGGTTTTGAGTCCTTGCCATAGGCAAGTCAAGACTTTTATGTAAAAGGACATAAATCTTTTCTTCACTTAAATTTTTAAAAAGAAACTTCAGCCTATCCATTGTATAGCATATCCATCCAGAAATTCTTAAGAAATACTTGCAACTTATCGTACAAGATCAAAAAGTTGCAAAGTTACATGTCCTTCTTATGAAGAGTAAAGCAGACCATACACAGTAAGGTGGGCCAAACCTGACAATTTCAACAGGACTGGTCAACAATCTAATGTATATGGCGTTCTCCCGACTTTCCTACGACTGCAGATGTCAGGGAAGATAATGGTCAAGTAAGTTGGGTTTCAATACGCCTGATATTTTTGTCCCGTGAGAGACAGGCCACCACCATAGTTGTCTGATAGCAATTTATTCCTCTCTTCCCATTCAGAACATAGGTATGCTCGACCAAGCATGGGGAAGACGGTCAAGAGGGATTGGAATTGTCTTGCCAGCGTTAGACAAAATATCCCATCCTCCATAATTTTACTACCTGGGATCCAGGGAGATTACTGAAGTAAAATCAGCAAGTAGGAGGAACTTGTGGGGATTTTTGCAGGGGTAGATGAACCCTAGCTCTCAACCTATTTTACTCATCCACATTCTGGCAACCAAAATTTGCAGAACATGAAGTATGTGAACCCTGATACATACATCTTTTCCACTTTTGTGGAAAACATCTAATTTGGATCAAGAAGAACTTAAATCCCATAAGAAACAAGGCAATTGTGCAATGTGGGTTTACATTTGGTATCACAGGGTGACCGTGTATACATTCCATAAGTGAGATCAGTAAGTAGTGACCAGTCACAACTGTTGGAAAGGCTCTAGATTTAGAAGAACACAGAAATTTCATTGTCCATGTTCTGTCAGCTGAGATTTTTTGTCCCATCTATAAGAGATACAAAACCATCCGCCATGATAATGAAAGGGGTTTTGGTTAAGGCTAGGACTACACAGCTTCTCCTCAGGAAGTGTCCCTCACAATGTATTGCATGACAAAACTACCAAACTGGTCAACCTCTATCTTGATATTTTTCTGTAGAAGCTAAAACTAGACTGACCCAAAGTCTAAAATATTAGACGTGACCAGGGATACCATGAAAAATATTCGAACTCTATATAGTTAAAAGGCAGAAGGTCTGTGTACACCTTGGTTGACCACTGTGTGTACAATCCATAGTGCTTCAAATTCCTCTCTAAATTCTTCCATGTGAACCTACCCTAAAGTTATAAAACTCAAGTTGCCAGAATCCATCACTAGGAAGCCAATAGGGTGAGGGTGGGTCACGTTAAGTTACGCCTCTGATAGATTAACTTCCTGTGCCACCAAGATGGTGGTCCTAGGTGTGACTAGGTAATATCAAACTTCTCCATTATCCCAAAAACAGTAGTTTATGAATATCAGATACAGGGAGCTGAATGAGACCATTGTCCCCATTCAGCTGCCTGTGGTCTCATCTCATTTCCCCATACACATGCACGACCAAGGTCAGTCAAGTGGTGCATGTGTACTGAACTCGGAAAGGGGAAAAAGCCCCCTTTCCAATCCTTATTCCTCCCAACATCTGACAACTTAGGAAGAGTCCAAAGTCTACGTTAGAGCCTGGTAGCCAGCTTTCCATACAGCTTACACCATGGTCTATGGAGTGGGCCTTATACTGAAGTCACTGGCCAGCCCCAGCCTTAAAAAACTTGAAACAAACTGGGATGGCTGTACCGAGAAATGGTTTGGACAAACTTAAGCTTTGGTTTATTTAATACAACACAGTATAATATGTCCACGTATACACCTAATGTAACCCACAACTATCAAACATAGTAGACCCAGACAGAGACGTCTCAAACACAACCCTAAGCACTATATCCACCATGTATACAATAAAACAAGTCTTCTCCTCAAGGTAGAACATTTCTTGTGTCTTCTGGGTACAGAATACACAAGCGTCCATAAATAAAATACCATATATCTGTCACCATCATTGTATACAATCTTCTTGTTTCTATTTTATTCACAAAACATTATTTTTTGACATATATCAACAACTTGACAAAACCTTTCCAGACGTCCGCGCTACAATGGACATTCAGCTTAAGTAACAAGTATAATGTGCAAATGTTTATGTCTGGGCATGGTAAGAACTAAACTGTATGAAACAAAGTTAAAAGGGATTCACCATTGAGTCAACCATTTTGTGAGTGACTTGGAGATACAAAATGGCTGCCTTTACAGAACGATTCACAATATAATCCAAGAAAGAGCCTGAATTATAGACTTTTCACCAGTTTCATCAAACTTACTGTCAATAATCTCAGCTTTACAGACAACATATAGACACCGAGTCACAAACATGCAGGGGGAGCTCTATCCCAACTTTCAACGTTCAACATAAAGCCATCAGTGCTGGTGAATTTTTCTAGGGTTATTGTTCCACAGCTGTCAATACCTAGAGGGAGTATCTTTTTTAACTCAGATATATTATATAAGTGGTAAAAATGGGACAACAAAGAAGTGATCTGCTTTTGGACCACCCTTTTTAGAAAACCCTACTGCATGTTCTGGTGGCCTCCTGCTCAGAAACTTCCTCCGTTAACTAGAACCAAGAGCCACATCCAGCGCAGCTCTCAGAAATGGATACTTATTGTAAACCACCTTGTATGGTTGTCCATGGATTTCTTTAATGACTTGCCATGGTTATCTCCTACAGAACTCAGAGGAGTTCCCAAAAGTAAGACCGCCCATGAAGAGTTTGTTGACCTGCCCACTAAGACAAGAGGTTATCCAAACTAGACAATCCCTTTATACACACATTAGCTGACTTAGTAATATCATTCGGATTCTTTGTTGCCTTTTCAATGAATCTCAGAAAATATGTTTAATGGGTTTATGTAGAATTTTTTTTGTAACTTGTGCTTTATAATTTTATTTAGGATATAATATTCAATAAGAATAAGGGCTAACTTAGAAGTGTATTTCTAGATATAGAGGTTGACGTCATTGTAATCTGTTCTCCATATCCAACCTACCACCTTGAAGAACCTTTGGCTAATCCCAACTATGGACAGCACAAATCTCAAGGATGGCACCAATGCCAAAAAATAATTTTTACTCTTACATAACTTTTTTAAGTCAAATACATGTTATACCTACAGATCTGCTGTGATGTCCAAACAAGGTGAGCATTACACCCACAACAACTAATTTTGATACTTCACACTTAAGCTGTCCCAACATGGACAAATACCTCACCAATGTCGAGGCAATGGGACATTATTAAAGTATAGTGCAGACGTTTTAGGCAGGTGTGACCGTCCTTTGGAGGCGGAGTCCTGGAAGTGATGATCCAGCCCCCACAGATATAGCCCTGATCTCATCATCATCCAGTCTGTCTGGGATGACATGAAGAGACAGAAGGATTGGACAAGCCTACATCCACAGAAGATCTGTGCTTAGTTCTCCAAGATGGCGGCGGGAACAACCTCCCTCCCGAGTTCTGCCAAAAACTGTCTATAAGTACCCAGAAGAAGTGATGGAAGGCAAGGAGCAAAGGTCACACCGAATATTGATGGGATTTACATTTCTCTTTTCTTCATTCACTTCATTTTGGTAATTGACAAAAATAAACTATTAACCCTTCTATTTCTGAAAGTATTCTTACTTTGCAGCATTTTTTCCACACCTGCCTAAAACTTTTTGCACAGTGCTGTATATGTCCCGTTTCTATCATTAAGTTAGGTGGTAAATTGAGACCAGTTTCATCTTTTGACGTCCTACAGAAATCATAAGACCTTTAGCTCCAACTATTGGGTTTATTTTTGTACAACCAAAGGGTTCTTCATCGCTTTACAATCCCTAAACTTTATGTAGCAGACAAGTCCTCGATGCAGTGGGACTACCTTATCGCAGTTACCATAAGCTATGGCCAACATAGATGGTGACTAAAAAAAACCTACCAGAGGGACAAGAGTAATAGGACCTAACGTACCAACGAGCTGCCCAAACCTGCTGGACAGCAAAAGTACTTATTGCACCACCAGGGGTAGCGACTCTACTAGACTACATTTCCTATGACTCTCTATTTAACCACCAAAAGACTGAGCCTCATGGTAGATGTAGCTCAATAACAGCCAGTGGGCCGGTTTTGCTTGCAGAAGTAAGACACGATAAGACTGAAACAAGGGTCTCACCCTACTCCCCTCTATGATCGAGCCAAAAAGTGCCAGGTTCATCGGTGAGAACATTGTACAAAACGGTTTAATCGAGACAAAAATAAGAAAAGCACCTAAGAAGTGACTGGAATATTATCTAGAAATCCAGCTTCATGTTGCTCACGTCCTGTGCCCATCTCCGCTCAGATGCACAGGAATACACACTGCGGCATGAAACCTCATTTCTGGTGTGTACTGAGCTTTCCACGGCATGTCAAAGCCATTACCTGCAAGGAGCAATCTTATGCAGGTGGCTAAATTACATCCTGTCCTTTCAAAGAGCAGATGAGCTCTCTTGAGTCACGAGAGACCTACCGATGGCAATTACGATTCCAGCAGCGTATGCCATCTACATACTTGCTGTCCTTTTGACTCTTTCATTTCAGTCCAATGATTAAGCTCTTCATCGCCCGAGCTGTTCAGACCTAAGGATATCCAGCCTATCATCTCCTTGCGCTTCATGCTGCGCTTGTTATACACGGACAATATGAGAGTCACATCAGACAGCTGAAAGAGAGCCACTTGGAAAATGAAGGTTTCCTTGTACAGGGGGTTCGGCTGACCTCGTCGGATGGATGTCTTACATTTTGACATTTCCTGACCCATGGAGTTCAGCAGAGTTAACTTTACATAGGTATCTACAAAAACGAAGGAGATGGTTAGGAGTCATAGCGGGCATGCTTGGTACCAGGGCACAATATAAGTCAATGCATTAGTGTCGGAGAAGGATATGGAGTATACCAGTCATCTGAATCAAATGCAATTTATTCAGCTCTATAATAAGATTTTCCAAAAATATGTCAATAGGAAAATCCAAGCGTTAAATATTTAATGACAAAAATATCAAATATTAGTCTTGGCTTGGAAGGATTCAGACTATTGCATTTGCATATACGGTATACCGCATAATCCTCTTGCATTCGTAATCGTTGCGCTAAGCCAAATAATATAGCATTGCTAACACCGAGCAAGCTTCGTCTAGCCACAACACTTGAAGCATACCACTGAGTTTTTGGAGAATAAAAAGACATCAACAGAGGGAATGAGAACAATTGATGGAAGAGGAGGAGGAGGGTTAAGGAGCAGAAGTGCAATGGTGACATCAGAAGAGCTGAGAATGTGATGCCAAATATGGGAACTGACTAGGAACACTCTGCATGGATGCGGTTTAGCACCGCAGATCTGGGCTTTAACCCTTCCACAACAGGAGGAGTCTACCACCCAGTACACTGCATTGCATTGCCGGGCCTTTTTTGGTTTCCATTGAGTTAAAAGCATCAGATCGGGAGCCAAGCATCACTTGAATGCATCCAGACTGCAATTTTGTTACATTTGTCTCTGATCTGAGTGCGGATAATGTACAAAAATTCATTCGACAGACGGAGAAAATTTCAGCGTAATGGTTTCATATGCCGTATTTGAGAAATCCGGTCATTTTGGTGGCAAACAGCACAAAGCCATTACAGATAAAGAGAAGGGCATTAACTCCATTGTGTTGGCTCCTCTTCAAAGCGGCATTATGCAAAATGTCACTATACAATACAGGTTTCAGGGTTACGAAGAGGTAGACAGGAGTATGACGGATATTAGGATGTGTTAGGTACACGATGGGGAGTTAAAATGGGCAGTGCGCCCAATACAGTTACCGATCCAGGTTGTATAAAAAGCTGGTTTATTGCCAGTGTTTAGACTGGACCATTATTCCAAAAATTTCAGTGACTTCCATATTACCTCTTCTATCCTATTGCAAATCTAAGTAAAAATAATATAGAGCAAAAACATTTTACTGGAAGGATAATAGAAAAAGGTTTCAACCAGTTATGTTCTACAGATGTATGACACATAACAAAGCTTAACTTGACACTGACATTCCATGTCACTAAATATATATATATATATATAT
The DNA here is from genome assembly GCA_947044405.1 of Leptodactylus fallax. Taxonomy (NCBI): domain Eukaryota; kingdom Metazoa; phylum Chordata; class Amphibia; order Anura; family Leptodactylidae; genus Leptodactylus; species Leptodactylus fallax. Next base: position 4,629,214 of record CAMRHE010000006.1, read on the forward strand.
ATATATATATATATATATATATATATATATTTTTTTTAAAGTACTAAATCCTGCAATTATTCACTCTGGCCACTAAACCTAATAATAGACCGGCACTTGACAATTCTGTAGGGGTTTTCTTAGCTCTTTTGAACTACAGACAGGATTTTTATAGAAGATAACACCTCTATAGATAACATCACTGACCCACCATGACATCCACTACTAGCAACAGATGATGTCACAGCTTATCTAATCCCCTCCCTGCGCAGTGCATGTATAAAAACTCTCCTATAGACCTCAATGAGTGTATTGCTGCCTATAGCCATGACTAGGCTGTAAAGCACATGACTAAATGCCATTAACAGAGCAGAGGAGAAGCTCAGCCAGGCAAGATGGCCGCCCCTATAATCATGTACAGAAAATACAATTAAAAAAAAAAAAAAATCTACAATCAGAAAATAAAAACAAATTAGAAAAAAGTGATTCAATTCACTATCTGGGTTTAATAACTAAATATTAAAAATGGTGATATATTCCTTTAAGTGTCAAGTTAAACTTTGCACATCCGGTAACATAACTGATCCAAGAAGAAAATGTTGTTAACCGGTCCGTGACGTGTTTATCCCTCCGTCTTGCCAGTGCTGGTGCTCTGATGGTCCCCTGCACGGCTTTGTTTATTCCTCTGTATTGATAATGTGCCATATATATTAGCATCTCCACCAAAAACAGTGATTGGCTGCAACAGACAGGGGCATGTACAGAACGTCATCATGGCAGGTAAGTCAGGAAAGACGGCCTGAGCCAGGGTCCAGGAATTGGAGCAACCCATGTGGTGGCTGGAGGCGGTATAAAAAAAAACATACTCACCTGTTCCCGATGCTCTATTGTCTCATCTCATGCCTGGCCCGCATTACCAGAAGCCTTGAGGCACACGTGAACGCTGGGACCAATCAGTGGCCTATAGACCAATCGGTTGCTGGTAAGGAACTGGTGATGTATGTGAATGACATCACTAATCCCTCTCCACCAATCAGTGACCTCAGAGAGCAATCAGTTGCTGGTAAGGAACCGGCTATGTATGTGAGTGACATCACTAATCGCTCTCCACCAATAAGTGGCCTCAGCAGTCATGTGTGCCTCAGGGCTTGCGGCGTGGCATGAGACAGAAGGGAACTGACGGCAGCCAACAAAATACCAGGGGCAGGTCAGCATTCTTTTTTTATTTTTTTATTTTACACCTCTCCAGCCACCCCACAATTTGCTACAATTCCTGTACAACCCCTTTAAGTGTTGATTTTTTTAATTCTATCAACTTTTTCTATTCTTAGCCAAATATTGTAAATCAACCCCTTTAAAGCCTTACTCTTATTCTGAAGATAGCGTTGGGCAAATGTGGTTTAGGTGGCCATGTCATGGTTTAACTTCAAGCAATGTCAAGTAGGTCTAGTGTTTTGTTAGCGTGGAGTAAAGTGATAGGACTTCTTCATCTTGAGGGCCACTCAAGACGGTTACTCTCTGTGGCACGTAGGTAGGACTGCATAAATCCTAAATTTGGCAGCAGTTTTCCCGAGGTCATCAATAAGAATACTTTCAAAGTCGAGGATATGTAGCAAAAATTTTGGTAAAATTTTGGTTATGAAACAAGCATCAATAGTAGGGCTGATCAACTAAGTATCTTCTGATATTAAATTTAGTAGTCCGAACCCTTTCGATTAGTCTGAGGACCTTGCTGTCCATATGTCATCAGCAATGATGCACCAATGGATTGGACAGCACTTGCCGGTGTATGGCCAGCATTACAATGCAGTGTTACATGGTAGACTGGTCTCCTCTTTATAGTCCGTAAACCGTCGTCCATCACCAGAGATCAATTCCATTTACAGTCCCATCTGGTGAACCACAGAGAAGAGATACAAACAAAACAATATGGTGGACAGCTTTACTCAAGTTCTCCTCTGCATGAGAAAGACAACATCCAAGCTAGCCTCTACGGAACTCACCTCGAATTATATAAACCTGTCCACCTATCAAGTGTTTTAGACAACAGAACAGTCCATCTGACAACAGAGGGTGGAGAGCAGAAAAAGAAATAATGACAATAGTTGGGTGAGAGAGGGTTAAAGGTTAAAGCGTAACCATTTCAGTACCAGAGGTCATGCATTTCCATGACATGACCTCCTTGGCGTTGAAAGAGTAGACAGGAACACAATTGTTTGTAACTTTAAGAGGAACAGAATAGAAGTAGAAGACCATCTTATGGACATAATCGATAGCATTGGCAATGGAGCTAGAGTTGACGCCAAGTGTTTATTACGTCTTCCATGACATATACAAGGGGTTAATATTTTCATGACTAGATCAGATTTACATGGGTGTACACGAACAAAGACACAGGTCCACAGACATTAGATGAAAGGTGGCAGGGGCCGGAGTAGGAACGTTTCTAGGAGAACACATGAATGATGGTTACCACCTATAGCACTCGACTGACCATATCTGCTCAATGAAAGAGAGCGTTAATAATTCATCATCGGTTGTCCATCATGGGCTGACGAGACCATGAACACGAGACAACTGCTGATGAAAGTGTGAAAAAAAAATAACCTGTCTGAACTTGTGTTTGGAAGAAGTGTCAGCCACTGGTGTGGGGCCAACTCTTCAGAAATTAGGCATTTCGGACAACTTTTAGCTAATGTCTATGGGAGCCCAATATACAACCATATACTTAAAGGGGTTGTCCAGGAATTTTTAATTTATGACTATGCTTAGGATAAGTCACAAATATCCAATTGTTGGCACCTGACAGGGCACCAGGAGCACAATATATACCACTGGGAATTTTCTTAGGGGGCCGAAAGGCTGGATGGGCAAGCTACCTGTCTTGAGGCCCCTTACCCTGGGGTTCCTCACAAATGAAACACTATTATACTCTGGGGTCTCTAATAAATGGAGATCCAGGGGAGGTGAGGAAATATACTCAACCTCTGGGGCTGTTCGGTGGTTCCCCAGCATCTTCCTCTGGCCTCTTCTGGCCTCTGGCTGGATTGATGCCTCTCAAGGCCAGTGCTAAGGCTATGGTCACGTGGGGCATGTCGGTGTAATGACACTAGGTCAAAGTGACATTACGTCGGCGTGCCCCACGTGACCACTATGAGCATCATGTCAGATAGGGGCCGGAGAAGGCCAGAAGAGGACGCCGAGGGACCAGGAGAGGTGAGTATAACAGTTTGTAATTTTTCCTCACCTCCCCTGGGTCTCCACTTATTATTTTCTGGGGCCTGAGGAAACCCCAGAGTACAGTAATAGCACTAAGATAGGGTAATTTACATAGGACTGTTGCCTCTCCCTCCGTGTAAAGCAGCTGGTCCTGCCTAATTGTGCTGACTCCATCCATAAAATGGGGACACTTTTAGATCCTAATCCACCCCTCCAGGGCACCAACTGCTTCTGGCTCCGCACAGTCCATAGTATGGGCATAAGAAGTGGCCCTGTACAGCTGATCCGTGCGCGCCAGTCTCTCCCCACCAATCCGGTATTTATGGCCCATCTTAAAAACAAGCCACAAATTAAAAATTCCTGGAAAACCCTTTAATGTAATAAATTGTATATGCATGAATGGGGACCACCAATCCCGGGGCTGATTTTTGGGGGTATTCTTGCAAATACTAGCTTGATATTTTTTTTTTTGTTTCATAAAAGCCCCAAAATGACTTTTTTTATTTTACATTTTTTTTAAATCAAGCTAATTTTTTTTTTTTTGTCAATCAGAATAAATTTGTAGTGTAGATTTAGGTTGTCATCCCATATTATGTATTCCCCAAGATGTCTCTAGGGGGTTCTGCACTGTGCCAGTGCCACATTTTTATTAGGTGCGTTGCAGTGTATGATCACAACCTTAAGGATACTTTGATGTAATTTGAGAAACTCCTTGTACCTTAAGAATTCCTGCTCTATAAATTTTCCATCAAAATATCCCCAACACTATGATCATAGACAAAGGCTAAAAGCACAGCATGAAGTGCAAAATAGGGAGCGGACCCCCAGGCTACACCTACAACAGGTCCGGAATCTAACTATTTTTTTTTTTCTAAAATAAACCATTGATGTGTAAAATAATTTTACATTTCATGTGTGTTAACTTTATGTTTTGTGGCTTTTTTATTATTCTACTTCTTATTCTGCAGTATTATTTTTTACAGTAACTTTTTTGTCTTTTTTTTTTTTTTTTCACTCTTGCAGCAGTTTTGGAAAATTCGGTCATAAAGTTCCAACTAAAGGATGCTAATCTGGCAAATGTGAATACAGGCTAATAGGCACAGATGTATTTGGAGATACCTAACAGGCCTAGGATGTTACTATAAAGTACGTAAAGGGAATGTCACCAGACCCCAGATTATCAACTCTGCAGATAGATAGGTTAGGGTCACCTGTATCAGATTTTTAAATAGGGGCCTCCGTTGCTGAGATATCACTTTTACCAATATGTAAATGAGCAGTTTGGAGCAATGAGGGTGTTGCAGTTTACATTTTTGGAGAAATGGCCACTCCCTTGTTGTTCCAAAGAGTTCATTTGCATATGGACAAAAACACTGATAACTCAGCAATGGAGGCTGCAATTCACAAGGGGAAAACACTATGATTCAGGTGACTCTAACCTATCTATCTGGAGGGTTGGGATGATATGCTGAGGTCGGGTGACACTAACCTATCTATCTGCAGGGCTGGGGTGATATGCTGGTTCTGGTGATACTAACCTATCTATCTGCAGGGCTGGGGTGATATGCTGGTTCTGGTGACACTAACCTATCTATCTGCAGGGCTGGGATGATATGCTGGTTCTGGTGACACTAACCTATCTATCTGCAGGGCTGGGGTGATATGCTGGGTCTGGTGACACTAACCTATCTATCTGCAGGGCTGGGTGATATGCTGGTTCTGGTGACACTAACCTATCTATCTGCAGAGCTGGGGTGATATGCTGGTTCTGGTGACACTAACCTATCTATCTGCAGGGCTGGGGTGATATGCTGGGTCTGGTGACACTAACCTATCTATCTGCAGTTTTGGGGTGATATGCTGTTTCTGGTGACCCTAACCTATCTATCTGCAGGGCTGGGGTGATATGGTGGTTCTGGTGACACTAACCTATCTATCTGCAGGGCTGGGGTGATATGCTGGGGTCTGGTGACACTAACCTATCTATCTGCAGGGCTGGGGTGATATGCTGGTTCTGGTGACACTAACCTATCTATCTGCGGGGCTGGAGTGATATGCTGGGGTCTGGTGACACTAACCTATCTATCTGCAGGGCTGGGGTGATATACTGGTTCTGGTGACACTAACCTATCTATCTGCAGGGCTGGGGTGATATGCTGGCTCTGGTGACACTAACCTATCTATCTGCAGGGCTGGGGTGATATGCTGGTTCAGGTGACACTAACCTATCTATCTGCAGGGGTGCGGTGATATGCTGGTTCTAGTGATCACTAATCTATCTGCATTTCTTTAGGTGATTTTGTTTTCTTTATGAGGAATGTTTTTGAGTTCAGTGTCATGCACATAAAAAACAGTTTTCACAAATTTCTCATTAAACATTAAAATTGCAATAATAACATATTTACATGATATTTCAGTCAATTCAGGATACAGGGTTCAGGGATTGTATCATGGATATAATTAACACAACAGTGCTTTAAAGGGGTTGTCCAGGAAGTGTAATTTAACTTACTTCCTCCAGGGATTTCTCAAGCTGGACCTAGGGGTTCTCAGTTGGTTCTGACCCCAGGTCATTTGGAACCAGCACCCGGCCCCAGGGTCGCTCTGCCTCCTCCCGTTTCAGGTAAGTTACTTGTGCTATGGGGGCTGGCAGGCAGAAGCAATCCCAGCCTGTATAGCATAGGTAACTACCTGTGAAAACGGGAGAGGAGGGAGGAGGCAGAGCGACCCCGGGGCCAGGTGCTGGTTCTGATCACATGACTCTGGGAAGCCACAGGTCCAGCTTGAAAAATCCCCGGAGGAAGTAACTTAGCCCCTTTTAAGAAGACTTTTTCACTCTCCTGACATGTCTCTTACAGTAAATACTTGGATTCATCCTGAAACAACAATTCTGGGGCATCTTTTCTTAGAACTGTATATTGTGCCGTTCCTCTGTAATTCCTCCTAGAAACCTGTGAATAAATTGACAACTGGATGCTCCTATTTCCCTTCCCAAAGACGGGTGTGTCCCTACACAGTCAGCCCTGATTGGACAGTGTCAGAGTGTGTGTGGGGCCACACCCCCAACTGGTAACAACCAATTCATAAATTACTCAGAGGAATAACGGAGGAATGGCACAAATGCTCCAGAATTTTTATTGTATGGGGAATACATATATTTACTAAAACAGACACATCAGGAGAGGTGATAAGTCCTCTTTAAAGGAGTCACAAAGTGGGGTTAAAGGGAATGTCCAGCTCATTTTTATTGATGATCCTAAGTCGCACCAGGTTCACAATAGCAACAAGTGTCATTATTCTGGTCCATCGGAGGAACATAAAAACCGACAAAAGGGACTGCTAACATCGCAGACATGAAAGGAGTCTGATGGACACCATTGACTAAAATGGGGTCCATCGAGTGTCTGTTCTCTTTAATTGAAAACACCGGATGAAAAAGTTGTGTGTGAACGGAGACTCCCATGCAAGTGTGAACCTAGCCTTAATGTGATGAGGCCATAAAATAAAGGACAGAGAAGGAGTCACATCATTGGCATGAGAGCCGTGACCCCTTCAAAAAGCTGGTTCCCCGGAGTCGGACCCCTACTGAGGATAGGTCATCAATAAATGAGCTGCTGGACAACCCCTTTAATAGGATTGGGCTATCAAAGATAACAATAATGTAGGACCAAGAATAAGACATCTTTACATCTTTATATTATATCCTCATCATGAAAAAAAAATTATATATATAGATGTGTGTGTGTGTGAGTGTGTGTGTGTCTCTCTCTCTATATATAATTATAATATATATATATATATATTATACATATACACACATATATATATTTGTGAATAAATATATATCTGTGTATAAATATACCGTATATAAAATTTTAAAATAAATAAGTGCAGAAAAAAAAAAAATCTAAAAATATCCCTGAATTAAATATATGCCCTTAAAATAGAATAAGGATTCAAATGTTATTGAAGAGTAACCTGAGATGGTATGTGATGCAGATACACTGTAAGGTCTATGTACATCCCACTAGCTCCTATAGCGGTACAGTAATTACGATGGCTGAACGTGATCCCCATAGCAGTAAAACTCATTATGAAGTAGAAAACAGAGCGACATTGCACTCACTGGGAGGTCTGTTGGCTGACAGGTTTTTGAAGTGGCTTCCTTTTATCACTTCTGCGGAGAGTCTGCCAGTCGTGGCATTATAAAGCAGGCCGATGAGGATTTCAGGAGCTGCTCCGTGGACCAGTGATTGACAGGAGGAAGTGCTCTCTGTGCATGACACTTCTGACATACTCATCTGGGATTCACAGCCCTGGAAATACAAATAAATCAGATTGCAGGGCTTTGTGTAGAACAAACGTCGTGTTATGTGACAGACATGAGGAGGGAGATGGGAAATGACAGTGTGTACTCCGAGCCAGGACAGCGGAGGGTTATCAAGGAATAAGACAGAAATATTCGAGACGATGGGTCGGGGAGTTATTAATCCTGGCACGTCATATAAGCATGCCCCAGTATTTACCCCCTGGAAACTGCTTGTTTTCTTACATGCCTTTTGGGAGTTTCAGTAACAGCGAGCTCGGCTATCTTCAGTAGTCTCACAGCATGGCGCATGTCTGACTATCGCTCCAGTCAAATCTTCCTAGTATAGTGCCCCAGTAGGATGCTACTGAAAGGGTTAAACACTTTGCACTTTTCTGACAACACCGTTGCTGTTCTTATTTGTCTATTCAGAGTGAAGTAACTTTATTTCTGGGCCTGCACCATTGTGGCTGGAGCAGGACAGAGAGGAGCGATATCTTTAGGAGCTTCAGGCTAGGCCTAGCACCCTTATTGCACCTACGCCCTGCCGTCAGGGCATTGTGGGTAGTTTATGGAACCTTGGAATAAAAGCACACATTAGGTAAGAAACTAAGGGACAAGACCTGCTGACACTTGAAGGACCCTTGAGATTTACAAAGTTACCACAGACTCCTAACTATTGCATCCTGCACCACACCATCAGGGGCACTCCAACCACCATGAAGCAGGAGACATTGAACAGACTACCAACATCCACATTGCAGGCCCACTCATCACTGCACCAGTCCTGAGAAGCACAAGAGGCCTGGCCATACTGGCCACCGTGACCAGACCGTGACAGAAGACAACTACTGCTCCTCACTCCCCACTGGGTTGCTGTACTAGCTGCCATCTGGGGAGTAACATGGTATCAAAATGTCCCAGTGGTCTGACCTCCACCAATTTTGCAGTAATCTTCTATCCAGGGGAATTTCAATCATGGAAGAATGCCCCTCGTTTCACCCCTGCCCATATCTTCAAGACAATCTTGTGTTCTCACAAGATAGTGGCACAGCTGTTGTCCTTCCTTTTCCATATAGCAGTGCCCACAACAAATTATTTCCACCCTAAAGTCACAACACTGTATCTACCAACACAGTTGTACAGCTGCCCATCCGTCTGCCCATGCTACTACATGGCCCTGCTATACTGCTCTCCACAAAACTAACAAAAACCATAAAGTAAGAGAACACTTGCAAATAATTTTGCCATCCTGTGCCAATTTCTTGCTTCAAAGCACCAACACTAGAATGTAAAAGTGTTTGGAAAGGAATAAATGCAGGGGTTGGACAAAGTAACGTGAACACCCCTATTTTTACATAGTCAAACTTAAATCTTCCTAACACACCTGCCATTACCGGTAATTCCCCTTTTAGTCTCAGTCTTACCTGTGCTATTCTAAAAATCTGTTTATTTGTTTTTGGCGTGTAATATGTCAGACGTGACAAAGTTCTAAAGGGGACTGGTAGTTGGTGTTCACCTGGTAGGGACATCTGTGACCCAAGTTACCCAGTAAATGGGTGTGTTGAGGTCTATTTGTTCTATGATCACTTCTCAGCATGCAAAAAACAGCAAAATATCTGCAGACCGAGGCAGCTATGGTCAAAAGTCAAAGCTTGACACAAAGGACAGAAGAGCACTTATAATATTTACTTCAAATATTAGTCAAAAATCCCAAACCCATGACCCTTTAGATTACTGCAGATCCGGCTGCAAGTTTAAGGGCACTGGTATCAGTTAAAACTATCAGGTGTGCATGGCACAAAGATGATAACCATGGCAGAGCTGGAATAGCCAAACCAAAGTCAAGCTTTGACTTTCGACCACAGATGCAACTGTCTGCAGATGTTTTGCTCATTATGGCAGTTGTGTTAGAAAGAGTTAAACTTCACTATGTAAAATTAGGTGTTTTAGTTATTTTGTCGAACCTCTGTTCGTGTATGTACTATGAACTATGTATATACTGACTATATCTCAGGACAGTGCCAGTTTATAAACGGATTTTTTTTACTGCCTAAAAATTATGACACAGTTTGCTGAAATGCAGGTTCTCACTTGACTGTCTACAAAGATATGGCATAATGAATTGTTACCATAGCTATGCCCCCTGTACCAGTCTTTGCAGTTCAAGATCAGCACCGGGGAGGACAGGTAGGCCATAAAGGGGCGTAGATAAATTTTGCACCAGGTCAGTGGCAAAAATTTACAACTAGAGTCCTTTTAACTCTATCTACAATTCACAGTATATTATACTGGTGTAGGCCCCCACTTGCTGGAATGCCACCTATAACAATACAGCATGGATCATTTTTACCGATGAGTCACAAAACAGGAACAACCTGCGCTTGTCTATCACCTGACATTATGTTAGACAGGTAGAACAAAGGAGGTATCAGTCATAGCCGGAGCTGGAATGACTCCATCTATATGATAACCTTGGATAGCCGAGATCATAATTCCTGCAGATGTGTTCTTTAGAAACAAACAATCATTAGCACATCGGAGCCGGTTATTTTCTTACCGACAACATCAACTTTTTCCATCCTGCACAAAAACCTCTTCAGATGGTGGCCAAGGTTCATCTTGGGTAATGGTATATGGGTATAGAGTATGGTGTGAGGAACTCCAATGTTCTTACACGTCGTCTTAGCTAATTACCGCTTTCCGACCCGCGTAGCTCGAAGACTCGATCATGCTGTATCTTATTACTCATATCTGGTTGGTGTTTCTTAGGCGGGAAACAAAGCAATGTATTGTAAGCTCGGTGACATGCAGAGCTTACAAGAAAAACCTGACCATGGGGTGCTTGGCTTATCTTGCCTTAACATTTTCCATAAATTATTCAGAGCGTGGCTTTTATTTAATGTGGCTACTAAAACCCGACTGCCTACACATTCAGATTAGAGAGCAGCTTGACTATCACAAAGCCTCCCGCCACAAAGCCTTGAGTGCTCACTGAGGTATATACCGTATATGTTGTTGTTTTGCATAATAACGGTGAAACTTGGGATGGGATCAGACAGAAATGAAAAGCTTTGGTGATGATGGCTGCTAAAATATGTAATACAGAGGTGGTCTATAGTCACCTGAATGCTGTATGTAGTATGTAAAGGGTTTATAAATCCTACTTAAAGAGGACCTACCACCACCTCTACCAATTTTTTCTCTAGCCCCCACCGTTCCTGAGCATTCACTGCTAATATTTTCAGCACCTGATATGTTAAATAGGTTCTCTGCTGTCAGGTGAGTGGTCCTGGGCTGAAGCAGATGACAAGGACTGCCCCCATGACAGTAGGGAGCCTAATTAGCATATTGGGTACTGAAACTAAGAACACGGATTGCTCAGGAATGGTGGCTAGGAATAAAAACCCAAATGAGCTGGAATCAGTGGAGCAGCAACTACTAAAGGGTGCAAAGAATTGAAGTTGTTGGAGGTAGTGCCCTCATTTTGGTATAGTTATATAGTGGCGCAGTGTGAATGCTTACTATGAATGCACTTTGTTACCTTGAAACCGGTAAATTCCAATATCTCTTGCAAGACTATGTCACCCTTAGGAATATGGGTATTTTTTCCTACAGGTATAGTAACCATATGTTGAAGATTTTAAAGCCTCCCCATGGTATATTCTAGATTTTTGCTGACCATAACCATGCCTATTTTGTCATAACTGGTTGACCAGTAAGTATAGGGGCCTGACAACTTTTTTCCTGGTGGCAGATATTGAGAAGGGTCAGGCATGTTGGAATTCAACATGCTCAATCCTAAACTGTCACTAGAGGTGTCTAGTAGCAGCTCTCTCCCCTCTCCCCATAGAGAAGGCATGCTGAGGTGAGCATGCATGTATATGGTGGACATTGGAAACAATAGCTGTTGACCGGCAGGTGATGCGTGTATGGCTAGCTTTTTTGGTAATTCTCAGCAGACCTGTTTTTTTATCTTGGTCTATCCATAATAGGTTTGCAAAGAACCTGTCCATATTTCTTCACATTTGACCTGGATAGCTGGACCATGCTTCCTGGTTGTAAACCACCTTTTATACCACATCTAGACTGTCTAGTTTGACTAAATGAATGCTTGGCCATAGTCCTTTGAGCCAAAAAAAAAAAAAAATAAAATTATCTCCATTGAGCCAAAAAATCTGTCTCCATTGCCCATGTCCCAAAATTCAGCCTCAATTAAATTTTTAAGTAAGTTTACACCATTTTAAACAAGAAAATCTGCACCATATTTGTACCCTTCTCGTAAAGTTAGACATCTCTAAACCTCCCCCAATCCGGGGCATCATGTCGTAAACCATAAATTTTGACACCAATACGGACAGAAAAGTTTTGAACTTCTATTGACAAATTTGCCCCATTGTGTCCACTTGTGATCAGACTGCGAGGATCGGTGCTGAATCACCGGAAGAAAGTGGCGCGTATTTTTTTAATCACATTTGTAGAGTTTTGGGGTTTGTTTGGACTGTAAAAAAGTTGTCATACGTTTCGAAAGTCATCACAAAAGCAATTCTGGATTTTCTTTCTTTCCCCGAATATCATCCAGCTCTAGCAGAGAAGATATTATGCCACTATTACAACCGATTCTGCAGTCGGAGGCAACTGTTATGTGTTTCAAGCAGCTGCTTAAAATACAAATCAGATTGCTAAAGCCGGTGTTTTGTATGCGCCATAATCTGACACTGCATTATTCATACATAAATCAATTATAGGAAAAATGGATTGGAATGTAGGACGGGGATACAACAATGCAAAAGAATGTTCTGAGAATCCGGAATACTTAAATACAACACAAAATATAATCAGATAAATAAAATATAGAGGCGTCGAATCACTCGGTGGAGGGACCGGTGAAGGGTTCATGCAAAATTCATAAGAGACGAGGAGATGAGAAATAAGTGGGGTTAAACGCATTGTGGTAGAAGTCTATAATATACCAGACAGACAAAAATATCCAATGTCTTCTTTATGCTATCTTTATAAATATTACAACTGGGACATAAAGAATAGAAGATAACACCTCTGTAGATAACACCACTGGCCCATCAATACATTGACTACTGACAATAGATGATGTCACAGTGTATCTACCCCACCTCCCGGCACAGAATATGTCTAGTAAACTCTCCCATAGACCTCAATGAGTCTTCTTCAGTCTAATACTGCCTACTATGCTGTAAAGCAGATTGCTAAATGCTGTTAACAAAGCAGAGGAGAAACTCAGGCAAGATGGCCGCCTCCATAATCATGGACAGAAAAGAGAATAAAAAAATCTAAAATCAGAAAATAAATACAAGTTAGAAATAAGTGATAAATTTCACTACCTGGTTTTCATAAATAAATTGGTGATACTGTCACTTTAAGTGCTGCGGAAAAGTATTATGTGTTACGTGTCACAAATTTTCTTACAAAATTGGAGACTTCGACACTGACATGAACATAGTACGAAGAGAGGCAGAAAGGCGAAATTTGGACTCGGCAACCCATGTCCTGGTACTGGTGAACACCACAACGGGATAGGTAGTCTATCGACATGTATGTCCAGTAAAAACGCCTAAACCTACCTAACCTTTAAAAAAAAATTCATAAATCAATAGTACAGTGTGTGTACATGAGGCCAAGATATGATATGATATGATATGATATGATATGATTATTCTGCAGTCTGTAGCAGTTTTCCCCTCTGGAAGCTCACAGTAAGTAGAGGAGAATCTGCTCCATAACTTTTTCTCTCTCCCTCCACAGTTCCAGGACCATGCAGGACATATAAAGAGAAGTACTGATAGGCACTGATGTAACAATAAAAATTCTGATTTAGCGCCAGCATCACATGTAACCTATGTTTCTGCACCTATTTTTTCTCCTTATGCTTACTTCTTCTCCTTCACTCACCATAGACTTCTATAGGCATGTGTAATCTGAGTTATGTGACCTGCAGTCCATCTCAAGATGGATATAGCAGAATTTTCAGAGTCAAAGTCAATTTAGCAGAGTAAGGGGGAGCAGGAGGAGAAAGAGGTACAGAATAAAGGTGAGTGATCCAGGTCAGAGTGAACCAGATACTTCCCAAAATTTCCAAAAGTTTTGGGTTTGACCCGAACCTGACACTTTTGGGGTTCACCAACCATGAATCACTATTATATTCTGGGGTCAATTCAGACTTCAGAGAATAATATGTGGACGCCCAGGGGGAGGTTTGGAAACATAATAAACACTTATCCTCATGGCATGTGCTGGTCCCTTGGGGTCATCTTCTGGTCTCGTGGGTGACGTCACGAACCCCAGGGCATCACTGAGGCCTGTAATTGTACCTCAATGGTCACATGGGGCGATCTGATATCATGACACTTGTGTTGAAGCGCCAAGATGTTGGGAACCACTGGGGCCCAATTACAGCCTGGAAGAGGACCCCAAAGAAACGTTAGATGCCACGAGGGAGCCCAGGGTAGGTCATGGAAGGTGAGTACAACTATTTATGTTTCCGCCCCTCCACTTTTTATACAGACCCCGGCTTATAATAATAGCCCTTCCGTTTCGTTTGGCCCGAAATTGAACAGGTCCACGGACACCATGAATATCCGCGATACAAATCTCCCAAAGGTGGCCTTATCTCTAATACAGACTTTACCAAACGGTAGCAGGTTTATTGCGCACCTTGAAACAGGCACCCTAAAAAGTTATTGTTCTGATCTCCGCACATATGCTAGAGGAGCGGTTTGACACGATGGCCCGGCTGGTGCGTTTTCTGTGACTGTCGTTCAGCAGGTACCTGTGTATTAGCATGTTGCCACTGTTTCGCTTGTCTGAGCGTTCTGTATACGGGGATAATCATCTTATCTCCTCGCGACATTGCAGGTTGTATTTTAATTGCATTAGTAGTGTTTTACAGTGTGGCGCGCACAATGGCAGCCTGTAATGTACCGCCGTAGCGCCCTCGGAGGATGATGAGCGCTGATGTTATTCGCTTTCGCCTAATCAGTCACACGCAGGTTTTACTCCAGAAATAATTCTGAAATGCAAATGTGATTTCTTTTATTGACAAAGGATGAGCTTAGCGGCTTCTGAAACACGGGATTTATTTACTGAAGGGCTGTAATGAGATTTTTTTTTTACTTGAGAGTTTGCACTGATCCTTCCATGAATGCTTTTACACTATGTGGATGGTTTATTTATTATGTATTACCAAAGCTCATTGATTCATGCCGGGGATTCCACTGCAGGGAAACTACAGTCATGTACTCTCCATGGAAATTCACACCGGATGTGGTAGTGACCGCTCTGCACCGATGGCTCTACATTGGCTTACACGTACTCATTTAGGAAAGATGCCCACACTTAGGCTAAGGCCCCACGTAGCGGGCCACAGCAAAAAAAGCGTTGCCTGGGAAAAGCCACGGAGGCAACGCATCGTGGTTTTTCCTGCAGCGTTTTCACAGAAAGTCCGCAGAGGTTTCCTCTGCAGACTTTCTGCTTCCATTATACCTATAGGGAAAAAGACGGTGTTTCTGTAGGTATAATTGACATGTCGCGATTTCCAAAACGGCAACGTTTTTTGAAATCACAGCATGTCCGTTGCGCGTATTTTTTCACAATGTGTGGATGGGATTCACTATTTTTGCAAGGACTGTAAAACGCTGCGGCGTTTATGCCATGTGGGGTCCCGGCCTTAAATGGGTTTTTTGATTTCAGGCCGGTGAAGGTGAGGAAGAAAAAAAAAAAAAAAAAAACATACTCACCTGTCCCTGGTGCTCCAGCGTCCCCCACCACGGAACTGTCCTGCGGCTCCGATGCTTTGTTTTTGTAGAATTCTCCATCGCACATGATCGCTGAGACCAATCAGTAAAGGAAGCGGGATGTCACTTGCAAACATCACCTGTGACGTCCTGTGTCCTTTCCTTAGGCCGCTGAGGACTTCCGCCAAAACAAAACACAGGAGCAGCAGGACTAGACCGCGGTGAGAGACACCGGATCACAAAGGACAGGTGAGCATGGGATTTTGTTTTTTTTAACCTTCCCAGACCTCATATTAAAAAAACAGCTTATCCTGGACAAACCCTAAAAAGAGGACCTTTCACCACCTCCACCAACTCCAACTCTTTGTATCCTTTAGGGATTCAAGGGAGTCTGTCACCAGGGTGAAGCATATTAAACCAGCAGCACAGTTAAATAGGTCAGACTCACCTAAACCTAACGCCTTATACCTCATGACAATTCCTGCCTCCATTGCCAAGATATTCATTTCACAATATGCAAATGAGCAATCTGGAGCACCGAGAGCAACTCTGTTGCTCCCAACTGCTACACTCCACACTGCTGTAATACGCCCTCCCTTCCCTCTCTCTTCTTTGAGTGACAGGGCCAGTTACCTATGGGGCTTCTAGATACAATCCATATCCATAATAGAACAGGTACTATTATGCTCTGTGTTGTCGGAACAGAATCAATCCAGAAGCCTCATAGATGTGAATGCATCGCAGAATGTACTCTGATGTCATCCGACTAGATTCTGTGATAAACTCGGCTGCAAACTTGGATGCACACTTGGTCGTGTACATGGACCCTAAGACTAATTAAACTTTTTTGATCTCCTTTCTGATCTCCATTGATGGCTGGCAGTCTGTGCATCGTAAATTTATTCCCCCTGTCCTCTGGTGCACTGGAGTGAGAAGATTTATGATACACGGCCATCTACCGGAGGAAAGGAGGGGATTAACCCTTTCATGGCAAAATGGCGATTGGTTAGCAGTATATAATCAAGGAGGGAGTCTGTAGGGGAGGTTGGTGTTTAATAGGGGGCATGATTATTAGGTAGGGGACCCCGACAGGGGAAGGGAATGATGGGAAGCTTGTGTGTACAGACATTATGTGAACAAGCCTTCATGGCGGTCCAGACCCAGTTGGAGTTATAAGCTGTAGAAAAAAGCCCATCTTGTGTTTCTGGACAAAGAACAAAAAAAAAGGGAATGGAGTGGACAGGGTTAAGCCTGTACGTACGGCACTATCCAACCTTGAATACTACCCTATGCGAACCTTCTGCACTTCAGAGGACGTCTACATTGTGAAGTGTTGACAAGTGCGGTGGGATTGACATGATGACTTATAATGCACTTCACTGATCACTTCCATGGACACAGGAATTGACAGTGGAATTTCTCCGGTCTGATAAAGGTAATTCACTTATCTAGTCACTCTGCGGCTACGCCGTCTGTGCGTGTCACTGATGGAGAGTGACAGGTTTTCTCGGCTGAAAATCTTGAGCTTCAAAATTGCTTGTGTGACCTGCTAAGAGCGAGGCCAAGCTAAATAAGACAGGGAAGTGCGATATAGAGTGGAGCGGGATCAAGGCGGGTGAAGCAGCCATCATTGGGGCAGACAAATCTTGGACATGTCAGTCAGAGATGAAGATAGACATTCACCCAGCTTCACCCAGGGTAAAGATTCAGTATGGCGTTCCCCTTTCACCCTATAAAAAGTAATTGGGGGAATGTATCAACACATCGATGCCAGTACTCTGGAGTAGATGAGTCTAGGTTCACATCGGTGATGGACTCTCCATCGTTCGGAGCCGGGGGAAATTAATGACGGAGAGCCAGACCACTAAAACAGTGGTTACCTGTGGACACCGGTGGACCCCATTGACTCTAATGGGGTCCGTTAGGTGCCCCCACTTTCATACTGAAAGTGGCAGAGGGAAGAGTCTTCCATGCAGGACTTTTCTCTCTGGCGGTTTCTGCGGCAGAGTCTCCAAAGGAGACTTCAGGCGAAGATGTGAATTTAGTCTGAGGTGCGCCACATCCCCAATATTATGCCTTGTATGTCAGTTTTCTGGTGTACAAGGCATAAAAAGTTGCAATTTTTTTGCGCAAACCATGGCAAGGGTGGACAGGAGGCCAGAAATCTGGTGCAAATAAAGTGGGCTAGTGTAGATTTGTCCTCCCAACGCACTGTCCGGCAGAGGCAGCATGTCATTTATGAGGAAACATGAGCCTTGTCATAAATGAAGTGCACCCCTGGCAGCGATGGGGTTATGAAGACTGCCGATAATAACACCAGTCTTCATATCAGCCCCATTATAGATATATGTAATACACTATTACACACAACACAACACACAACCATACAAGCGCATTACACACAATACACACAAACATACGTATGTAGTACATATTGAATACACATAATACATATATAAACTTTACACAAAGATTACGCATATATAGCTGTGCTAAAAAGTTTACATACCCGGCAGATTTTTTTGGCCTTTTTTCAGAGAATATGAATGATAACACAAAACCATTTTCTCCACTCATGGTTAGTGGTTGGTTGAAGCCATTTATTGTCAAACTTCTGTGTTTTCTCTTATTAAATCATAATGACAACCAAAAACATCAAAATGACCCTGTTCAAAAGTTCCCATCCCCCAGTTCTTAATACCGTGTATTGCCCCCTCTAACATCAATGACAGCTTGAAGTCTTTTGTGGTAGTTGTGGATGAGGCTCTTTATTTCCTCAGATGGTAGAACTGCCCATTCTTCTTGGCAGAGAGTCTCCAGTCCCTGTAAATTCCTGGGCTGTCTTTCATGTCCTGCGCACTTGAGATCTCCCCAGAGTGTCTCAATGATATTGAGGTCAGGAGACTGAGATGGCCACTCCAGAACCTTCACTTTCTTCTGCTGTAGCCAATGACAGGTCGACTTGGCCTTGTGTTTTGGATCGTTGTCATGTTGGATCATCCAAGTCCGTCCCATGCGCAGCTTCCTGGCTGATGAGGGCACACTTGCCTCCAGTATTTGCTGATAACGCGCTGCATTCATCTTTCCTTCAACTCTGACCAAGTTTCCTGTTCCTCTGAAGCTCACACATCCCCACATCATCAGTGATCCACCTCCGTGCTTTACAGTAGGAATGGTGTTCCTTTCATCATAGGCCTTGTTGACTCCTCTCCAAATGTAACCTTTATGGTTATGGCCAAAAAGTTCGATTTTTGTCTCATCACTCCAAATGACCTTGTTCCAGAAGTTTTGAGGCTTGTCTCTGTGCTGTTCGGCGTATTGAAAGCGAGATTCTTTGTGGCATTTGCGCAGTAATGGCTTTCTTCTGGCAACTCGACCACGCAGACCATTTTTCTTCAAGTGCCTCCTTATTGTGCATCTTGACACAGCCGCACCGATAGTTTTCAGAGAGTCCTGTATTTCAGCTGATGTTATGTGTGGGTTTTTCTTTACATCCCGAACAAATTTCCGGGATGTAAAGAAAAACCCACACATAACATCAGATGAAATACAGGACTCTCTGAAAACTGTCGTTGTAAAGTTGTGGCCAAAATTTTGGTTAGTCTAACTGACCGTGGTTTGGTTTCTGGGCATGTTATCGGGCCAAAATCACCAGGGGATGGGAACTTGTGAACAGGGTCATTTTGATGTTTTTGGTTGTCATTATGATTTAAAAAGAGAAAACACAGAAGAGTGACAATAAATGGCTTCAACCAACCACTAACCATGAGGGGAGAAAAAGTTTTTGTGTTATCATTCATATTCTCTGAAGAAAGGCCAAAAAAACCAAAAAAATCTGCCGGGGTATGTAAACTTATTATCAGCCTGAACGGCGGTGTAGGTGGTGACGTCTAGAAGAGTTCCCCTTATAAGTATAATGGACTCCTAACTATGACTCCACTGTATTATTTCAGTGCTCCAATTCACTGCTGAATCGATTTTAATCGAACAGATGTAAACTATACCGTATATGATTAAAGGGGTTGGCCAGGATTTTTTTATGGCCTACCCTTAGGATTGATATGAATGGGAGCCAAGTTCCAGTACCGGACCAGTACCAGACAGCACGGGCGTTGACAGTTGATCTATGCAGGGCCACCAATATTTAGGAAAGGCTATAAAAAATCCTGGTCCGGGGGGCGTGGCCTGGACGCGCATGGAGTAGCACGCGCGCAGGTCCTTCTCCGCTCCTCCGCTCGCTACTGAGACCCGTGGACCCCTCAGCAGGCGCAGTATGGGCAAGCGCTTACCGAGGAAGGTGGCCCCGGGCACCCCAGCGCCCGTGGAGAGGTCTGGGGGGGCCACCCTGGACGCCTTTCTGGCCCAGCGGCCTTCTCTACCGGGCCAGGCTGCTGCGGGGCGGCCATCTTGGATTTCCTCCGCTCTCCAGGCACAGGGGTCGCAGCGCAGCTTCTCTCCTCCCGCGCTCCCCCTGTCAGCCAGCGGAGCGCCGCTTCAACAGAGATCCCTGTCGGCGCCTGGGCAACCCAGAGTTTCCCCATCACGAGTACTCCCACAGTCTCCTCACCCTGGGATGTCCCAGCAACTACAT
This sequence comes from Leptodactylus fallax, assembly GCA_947044405.1. NCBI lineage: Eukaryota > Metazoa > Chordata > Amphibia > Anura > Leptodactylidae > Leptodactylus > Leptodactylus fallax. The sequence goes on from CAMRHE010000006.1 coordinate 4,649,078, forward strand.
TCTGCTTCACCAGCACTCCTGGCAGAGCGGCATGAGAGGACCCCGGATGTCTCCAGCTTCTTAAGGAGTTCTGAGGTCAGTGGCTCTGCTCCCTCCTACACCGCTGATGAGTTGCAGCCTGTGGCCACAGAGCTGGTCTCTGTGGCCCCCCAGCTACTATCTTCCCCCATCGCCCCTCCCCTCCATAGCTCAGGGGGGGATGGCGCGGTGGAAGGCGCTGGCGTAGGGGCTCCTCCGCCCCACACTCCCAAGGATTATGCCTCCCCCCCTCCAGTCCTGTACCCCCAGAGCTGCATTCCAGGCCCATCTTCAGCACCATCATCCATGGCGGACCTTCTTCCTCAACTTCCTACTAAACAAGACCTTAAAAGTATGGTTGCGGAAATCACAGCGTCCTTCCGATCTGAAATTGCTACCCTCCGCACTGATTTACACTCCATTGCTAACCGAATGGACACGCTGGAGAATGACCATGACACTACCAGAGACTATGTTGCCTCACTGCATGATACTACCACTGAACAGGGTTCAGCTATACGGGACATGCAACGCCACTTGGAGGATCTTGACAACAGGGGCCGGCGCAACAATATACGCATCAAGGGACTCCCAGAGGCTGACCAATCTGAGGATCTGCCTGTTCTGCTGGAGGCTGTCTTCAACACTATACTGCAGGAGCCCCCGTCCCACAAAATTAAGTTTGATAGGGCACATCGAGCCCTTCGACCCAGAGGATCTTCCGCCACACCCCGTGATGTCATCTGCTGCCTCCACGACTTCACCCTTAAAGAGGCTATAATGAGCAAAGTGCGCAAACTCAAAGACTTCGAGTTTCAGGGAGCTCCACTACAATTCTATCAGGATCTGTCGCTAATCACCCTCCAGAAACGCCGCCATCTCCGACCCCTCCTCCAGATTCTTCAGGAGCACCAAATTCCTTACCGGTGGGGATTTCCGTTTGCTCTCATTGCTCGTAGGGATGGTCGCTCCGCTACGCTTCGCTCCTTTGCGGATTTGCCTCTCTTCTGTGACCTATTGGATGTTCCCCTGCCGGATTTAACAGACTGGGAGCTATTCTCTCCACCCCCTCCCCCACCACCGGTTTGGCAACGATTGGAGCCCAGACGACGTCATGCATCCTCCGCGGTGGTGACCACTCGGAGGCCCCGGCTGGAGACTGATCCCTGAGGAGGCTGCCCCCCCCTTGAGACGTTCTCCCTTTTCTCGGTGGTGCTTTGGAATCTGCATGCCTTAATGTTATGTTTGCTTCTTTTTTTTTCTTTTTTAGGTCTACGGGTCTCATCTATTATGCTTATTATTGGATTGTTTTAGCGGAGTGGGGCGGGGGTGGGGTTCCGGTGACTCCCCTTCCTTCCTTCTTCTTACTGGTGGTTGGGGATCCACCGCCTCCCCTCCGACCTCCTGTCCACGCTCTCCCCCCTAAGGGGATACTTGGACTGTGCGGCCATTGATCCTGATTGGACCTCTGGCTGCCCTCATTGGTCCCCAGGCGAGTGACTTAGCCTCGCCCACAAAGTATTGTTTAACTGTTTTTATTTTTACTTTGTCATTTATGATGTCTTTTGCCTCCCTCCCTCCCTCTCTTTCCCCCCCCCTCCCTGATCTAGAGACCCTGCCTCGACTTTGGGTTCCTGTTTGTGGATTGCCCTTTTGCCTCTCCGAGGGAAACTTGCCAGCGTCATGTGAGATGGGTGAGCTTATTGCAATCCGCCACTGTCCTCCAATCCTGGGTCCCAATGGTTAGGTGCGTGACAATTAATGTCAAGGGCCTGGGTTCCAACATTAAAAGGCGCCATGTCCTTAGAGAACTCCGCTCCTTACGAGCGGATGTGGCGTTTCTTCAGGAGACTCATTTTGACCGCGCTGGTACTTTTGCCTTCGCTAAGCATTATTTTCCCGTAGCTTTTTCAGCCTTCCACAATCGACGCAGAGCTGGGGTGGCTATCCTTCTTTCTCGATCCTGCCCAATTACAGTGACGACTTCCCACATAGACCCAGGTGGCCGGTTTGTTATCTTGGAGGGGCTCCTTTATGGTGCCCCGATTGTTTTATGCAATGTCTATGCCCCCAATTCAGCACAGATCCCGTTCTTGCGCCGGGTATTCTCCCGTCTGCGTGCTCTCCCACCATCAGCTTGGCTGGTGGGGGGAGACTTTAACATGGTCTTCTCTGAACGGGCGGATCGTCTGGCGTTACCCCAGGGCCCAACCCCCCATAGGTTGGCCCAACTTGCAAGGGAGTTCCGCAGGCTGATCCGCGCCCACTCTTTGTATGACCTTTGGCGAGTGGACAATCCTACGGCGCGCTCCTACACCTTCTTTTCTCACCCTCATAACACTCACACCCGCATTGACTACTTCTTTGGAAATGCTCCCGCTCTTCGTTTGCTTAGGGACACGAACATTGGCCCTCTCACCTGGTCTGATCATGCCCCAGTCGTGGTTACCTTATCTACGACTCCAGTGCCTACTCGCCAATGTCATTGGCGTCTTAACGAAACACTGCTCAATTCGCCGACCTCCCTCGAGACCCTGCGCACACACTTGATAGATTATTTTAGGGACAACTTAGGCTCGGTAGACTCTCTTGCCATTCTCTGGGAAGCCCATAAGGCGGTCATGAGAGGATGCTGTATCGCATTGGCTTCTAGGCTTAAAAGGGACAGACAGGCCCAGGAACAGCTCCTCCAAGCCCGTATTCGGTCCCTTACGACGACTTTGGCAGCGCATCCATCCCTGGGGGTTCTTCGCCGTTTGGTCCTGGCCCGGGCGGACCTCCGTGATTTGGAGACCCGCCATGTGGAACGACTTCTCCTTTATACCCGTCAGCGGTTTTTTGAACGAGGTAATAAATCTCATACCCTCCTGGCAGGAACCCTCAGGGATCATCGGGCCTCTTCCACACCACACTCTGTCCGTGACCCCGCGGGTACTCTTCAACATCACCCTGATGCTGTGGCGCTGGCGTTCCACTCTTACTACTCTAAGCTGTATGACTTACCCCCCCCACGAGCACTACTCCCTGGGGATGACTCAACACTACTGGAAGACTATTTAAAGGATTGTTGTCTCCCACGCCTTCCTCCTGAGGCCCTAACCTCCCTGAACACCCCCATCACCAGGGAGGAACTAGAAGGGGTCCTGAGGGACCTCCCAAATGGGAAAGCCCCAGGCCCAGATGGGTTCACTTACAATTATTATAAGGTTTTCCAGGGTGAACTCTCTGCTCATCTATTGTCCCTCTTCAATTCCTTCCTTTCAGGTTCCCCTATACCCCCGACTATGCTCTCTTCACTACTCACATTGGTCCCTAAACCGGGTAAGGACTTGCAGGATTGTGCTAACTACCGACCGATTGCTTTGCTGAACACGGACCTGAAACTTTTCACCAAACTCTTAGCCAATAGACTGAATGCTTGGCTCCCTCTGCTTGTCCATAAGGACCAGGTGGGATTCATCCCCTGTCGTCAGGGTGGTGACAACACCAGGAGGACTGTGGATTTGGTGGAGGTGGCCAATCATTATTCTACCCCGGCCCTTCTCTTGAGCCTGGACGCTGAAAAGGCTTTTGACCGCATAAATTGGTCGTTTATGCATACTACGCTTAAGGCGTTCGGGCTTACGGGACCTTTTCTCACAGCTATCCAGGCCCTTTACTCCTTACCCTCAGCAGCAATCAAGCTTCCCCATGCATCTTCGCCCTCCTTCCCTATTCGAAATGGCACTAGGCAGGGTTGCCCCCTGTCACCCATCATATTTGCCCTCTGCATTGAACCGCTAGCGGCCAAGATTAGGCGAGACCCTAATATCAAGGGCATCATGGTCCAAGATAAGGAATTTAAGATATCTCTCTTTGCGGACGATGTACTCCTCACTCTCACCTCCCCTCATACTACCCTTCCAAACTTGCTGCGCTCGCTAGAGACCTATGGTGATCTCTCAGGGTATAAGGTGAACCCCGCGAAGACTGAGGCACTCCCACTTAACATCCCACGGGACCTTCTCCTTCTCCTCCGCAGTAATTACGATTTCCAGTGGCGGGAGTCCTCTATCCGCTACCTGGGAGTCCATATATCCACTTCCTATGCGACCCTCTACTCGGCAAACTACCCGCGGTTGTTTTGTGAGCTAAGAGCCCTATTGGACAAATGGCAACCCTTGCCTATCTCCCTTTTGGGGAGAATTGCTGCGGTCAAGATGAATCTCCTCCCGAAGCTACTGTATTTTTTCGAGACTCTCCCAGTCGCGATACCTCGGGGAGAATTACGGAACCTACAGAAAGCTATCTTCCAGTTTATCTGGAAAGCAAAACGACACCGAATACCTAGATCTGTTATGCTGGCGGATAGGGGGTCTGGGGGTATGGCTGTCCCACATCTGTTACATTATTACTGGGCGGCCCACTTACGCCATATCCCATTCTGGGCGGCTATGCCAGCATACACCAGATGGGTGCAGGTAGAGAAGCTATGGCTGGCACCCATGCATCCTAACGCGCTTCTGTGGGTCAGCTCCCCCCCCCACCCCCCTGCCTCGTACCTGTTGGGCCCCATTCGGTTTACTAGATCTATCTGGTCTACCTGTTGTGCTAGATTCTCCCTGATGTCCCCGCGCTCATCTATGGTCTCCATACTATACAACCCCCTTCTCCCAGAGAGCCTGACTTCTGCCATGACTAAAGTGTGGTCTGAAGCTGGCCTTTACCGGATTGCTGATATGGTTGACCCTGGAACCTTGGAACTCAGGTCCTTTGCTTATCTTACAGCTAATCAAAACCTGCCAAGTACTGAATGGTTCCATTACTTGCAGGTGGTTCACTTTGTCCGCTCCCTCCATGGGTCTCTTAAGGTGTCACTCCCCACCGCTTTTGAAAAGATTTGCCGTGCAGGCACGTCCACTAGGGGCTTTATATCCTCTATTTACCAACTTCTTAACTCACAAACTACAGGCTCTCCTGTTAATCATCGCTATATGCTTAAATGGGAGGAGGCGGTGGGTAAACCCATCTCCCAGGAACAGTGGCGGATTGTATGGTCTCGGGCCCAGAAATCATCTCAGTGCATTACGTTTAGGGAAACGCAGTATAAGCTGTTGATGCATTGGTATCATACTCCGGCTCTCCTTCATACTTTAAACCCATTAGTTCCCCCATGGTGCTGGCGCTGTGGAGCTGCGGTGGGTACCCTGCACCATATCTTTTGGACGTGCCCTCTCATCCTCGGTTTTTGGAGGGAGGTCAGGACTCTGACGACTGCTCTCTTTTTGCAAGAGGTTCCTCTTGACCCTCTTCTTTATCTCCTGAACCTTCCCCCCAGACACCTGAGCAATAAGTCATCCAGGCTTTTCTTGCATCTTTGTACTGCAGCTAAAACTCTCATAGCTAGAAACTGGAAGAAGGTGAGTCCCCCATCTAGTCTTGAGCTTGTGGCTAGAATGAAGGATGTGAGGAGTCTTGAATACCTGACTGCTGGCCTACATAATTCACGGGAAGCCTTTGGGGCTATTTGGGCACCCTGGGACATGTATTGTACATCACAGGGTCTCTGATCTCTAGTCCTCTCCTTCCCCCCCCCCCTTCCCTTTGGTCCTACCCTTGTCTTCTTAACCCCTCCATTCCCCCCTCCCTTGTTCACTGCTTAATTTAAATGCATATTGCTTAAGGGGGGGAGGGGAAAAACCCCTTTTTTTCCTTCAATGCTTCCTGTTTGTTTGATTATTATTGTTTTTTTGTTTTTTTCTTTATTCCTTGTTAATGAAAAATTTTTCAATAAAATTACAGTTTTATAAAAAAAAAAAACGGCCCTTTCACAAACAAATGCTGGTCCATCCCTCATTAACTACAAATCAAATTTCCATTCCTATTCGTAATTGTAAAGCTTGATAAGTTTTTTTTTTTTTTTATTTCATTCTTATTCTGTACCGTACTTACCGAGAGACTGTACGCCGGCTCCCTAATACTACCGGGACTGAAAGCTTTCCTTGGAGATTCAGCTTTGTCAGGTAAAATACCTTTTCCCCGCCAAACCTTTCTTTTTTCATACGACGTACAAGGTAAAGTCTGAATCGCACGGCGTAATTTGCAATCATTTCCGATTCTATATGATTAAACTTGAAGGTCTCAGTGAACATCGGGCACGGTCCCCTCTGGATGGCGGTTTTTGGCTCTCTGTTTTTTCATTGGTAACAAAACAAGATGGACCTGCCAGGAATTACTATTCCCAGTCCTGTTGTGTGTGGGCAGGTCGGTGACAGCTGTCACTGTGACAAGAAGTTTCTGCTCTTGTGAATCATAGTCAAAAGTTACATCCAATGTGCCGTATTTAGCTACTGGCTCCGGATCAAAAGACTTAGGAAGCTGTGAAGATGATCCTCTGGCTGACAAATCCTACGGAAAAAAAAAAAAATAGGAGCATGCATGTATTTATTGCGTTTGCTTTTAGATCTTTTCAAAAATAAATCATTTCTGGGTCTGTGAAAGTCAATTTTTTGGAAAAAAAAAAAAAGGGAAAATAATAGAACTCAAAAACATGAAAATTGTACAAGATAACAATGACCGGATAACAAGACCTGAAAATAAACCTTCTAGAAATTCATAGAATATATTATAGCTCCTTCCCTGAGCTAAGAACTTGTCAAAATTGACTATTAAGTATACCCCGAATTAGTGTTATAGCCTCAGGACATTCTACATCACTTGGGAATATGTCGGAGAGACATAGATTGGCAGTCAGCAGAGCCTCGGTACATGGGAGTCAATGGAGAAATTATTAATTAAATGTCTGGGTGTGAAGGAATGCTCGAAGTGCTGTCATACCGGGGCATAGGGCTAGGAGCGCCGCTCTCCTGCAAATTGAAGATTTTGCACCTTTAATATGATCCGAGAATTGTTACATAAGGTGAAAGTGAGAGAAACTGTAAATGATTCCAGTGAAATGTGACATCAATTGTATATAATTATAATGGTAATGAAATTAATATAATTAATTAATAATTAGAATAATTCAATTAAAAATGAATACGGATATCATAGGTGTGATAATGGCCCATTGGTTGATAGATAAAGTACAGACACGATGACATAGGACCTAAATCAAAATATATATAATAATTGGGCCTTTTACCTCCATTATGTTTAATGGTGATTATTTAGGTCATGCACCTTTTAAACCACACCCCTTTTACAGTACGAGTACATGTTGGGCATGTTGGTTTTGTTCGGACTGAACACAGCTTAACCAAAACTATTATACTCTAGAGTCTCTTCAGATCCCAGAGTATAATAAGCAGTGTTACTTACTCCAGAGAATATAAACGTTACTCACCTCTCTTGGGCTCCGGTGTGGCTACCTGTTCTCTTCGGCACTTTTGCCTGACGTCAGGGAACATTGAGACCTGTCGCTGGATCTCAGTGGTCACGCAGCGTCATGACACTTGCATCACGATGCCACGTGACCCGCTGAGGCCCAATCACAGGTCCTGACGTCAGGCAGAAGCACCAAAGAGAACAGGGAGCCGTGCCGGAGCTCAGGAGAGGTGAGTAACACTGTTTTTTATGTTTGTTTACCTGAAGACTGATTTGGACATGTTCGGCCCAAACAGAACTGCAGGTAGAACCTTGCAAATATTATAATATCCAAACCGTAATAACCAACATGAATTTGACATTTGGTTTTGGTTATTTTTCGATCGCTCAACCCTACAATGACATCTTATCCATAAAGTGTCACATTTGTTCACGTTCACCATAGATCTATTTCTGGTCCCATTAAAGGCCTGTACATGACATTATTATTGGTTCTGGAGGTGTTTTGGACCTCACAGACTCCCATTAAGTCCATGAGATCTCCTTGCAGTAAGTCTTCTTCTTCTCTGCCGCTGGTGCTCAAATCTCAGTCATTATTGTAATAACACCAGACATTAATTTTGCTTCTAATCCGGTCAATATTTACAGACAGGAAGAATCCTACAATTTGTGCTTGGAAACACCTCCTGACATTTACCAAATGGAGCTCGGGGGAACAAATACACATCAAAGTCTTGATTAAAACATACTTAGCTCTTCAGACCGGTGGAGGCCAAAAAGTGCGACAGCAATGGTTATTTAGCTCTCGTCTGACATTTTTATTATTAATCAGCTCCGGATTCTATTCCAAGGCCTTTTATTTTTGGTACATCAGATTTACTTTATTTACCATCTCTTAGAAGGTTATATTCAACTTGAATGGAATATTACAGGGGTTGTTTGGTATAGAAAACTCACTTCAAATACCCTATTAGGTTTTAAGGAGTTAATTCATAAGACTCCGCCATTCAGGGTCCTTGGTGGCTAGTCAAAGCTGGAAACAACTACAAAGAGTGGTTTCCTCTCTCTTATGGAGGATTCTACATATCTGTGCAATACATGGACAACCCTTCGGCTTCCAATGGAAACGTGTAATTCTTTATATTTCCTGTGGGGGTGCTGCAGAGAAATTGAGCATTTACTGAAACTCTGGATTCACTTTGGGCCTAAATTAATTGAGAAGTAGCAAGGACAAAAGAAGAATTTCATGTAGCAAGGCCCCCTTTACCCCACTCTTCTATCAATGATCCAGACCTGAGAAGAAACATATTTTTTTGCCCCATCACCCTTTCCAAAATCCTTGGGTTGATTGCCCACGCCATTCTTTGTTAGTGTTCTAGGGCTGCAGCAAAAGGATTGGTGCCCAGCCTCTCAACATCTATCGAAAGGCCATCAAATGTGTAATTCTTTGTTTCCCCTGTGGGGGTGCTGCAGGAAAAATGAGCATTTACTAGAACTCTGTATTCATTTTCGGTCAGACCTCAGGTCTAAATTAACTGAGGAGCAGCAAGGACAAAAGAAAAATTTTATGTTGCCGGACCCCCTTTCCCCTACTTTTCTAACATGGATTCAGACCTGAAGAGGGAATAATTTTTTTGCCCCACCACACTTTCCAAAAACCTTGGGTTAATTACCTATACTACTGTTTGCTAATGTTCTAGTGCTATGGACATCTATTAAAATGTGGCTTGTCCCCCAATTTCCAGGGGCACCACAGCAGCCACATGGTCTACATCCATACTGTTGGTTCCCAAGGATACATAGGCTTTGGTATAAAGCTTCCTGGTCAGAATAATAGGAAGAATAGGGGGGCGCTATTCTATTGTACTCAGCTGTCTACTGAGGACAATGGGCACCTATTGATTTCTAGTTGTGGCCAATAGTCACCAGGTGATAGAAGCTGATCACTGGACCGCTCTACAAGATGACCCCAAGGGTCAACTGCAAAATGTGTAAGATTAGCCAGAAGAAGCTTCCTTCTAAGAAAGTGATAATATATCAGGACTGGCAGTGCGTCGCCACCACCCCACGTATTACATACCTCTGGGCTCAGAACGGCAGTGCTGTCGCTGGGAACATCTTCCTCATAGCCTTTGTTCTGGAAGCTCTCGACTTCATGCCCCATACTCCCCTCACTGGGGCACTTATTATAAGAGTATCTGGGACTATTGCTACAATGGGACAGTTCGCATTTACTATCCCCAATTTCCGAGGGAGTGCAAGAAAGGTGTGGAGATCCAGAGTCGTCTTGGTATGGTGGTGGCTGTAGCTCATCCAGTGGCGGGGTCCTCCTCATTCTTTGGATGCTGTTAGCTGAAAATAAGCAGATCCATTAGTAATGTAATAATGTATCACCTCTAGGAATATATAATTCCTAATTCTATAGCACTAAAACCTCCATCAGGGAGGCAAAGCCACACAACCTCATCAGATAATCCCCAGCGATCAGACACATGTCCCCTGTCCTGTGGATAGGAGATAAATGTCTATAACAGGAGAACCCCTTTAAAATATAAACATGCACATATGTCCAACCAGCCATGTGTAGACAGCTGTTTTATTGCTCTTTTATGGGTCAAACATTGACTTAAGTGTAGATGGTTTTCTTCCTTCTGGAGGAGAGCAAATTTGCATGGAGCATTGCTTGTAAATTTCCATATCTCAGTTGATTCTCCTCAATGAGAACGAGTACGCCAGATGCATCTGCACTATCTATCTATCTATCTATCTATCTCATATCTATCTGATATCTATCTATCTCATATCTATCTATCTATCTCATATCTATCTATCTATCTATCTATCTATCTATCTATCTATCATATCTATCTATCTATCTCATATCTATCTGTCTATCTATCTATCTATCTCTCTCCCTATCCCCAGAAAGAAGCAGCACTCCAGGACTCCAAAAATGCAAATAAATAAAGTAGATTATTTATTTCACATCACAAATAGCAATGTTTTGGTCCCAAGTAACTTGATCCTTCTCTTTGGTCCTGTCACTTTGGACCCAAACGTTGCTGTTTGTGACATGGAATAAATAATCCACTTTATTTTTTGCATTTTTAGAATGCTGGAGTACTGCTTTTTTCTGGTACTAGTGTGAATGGACTTCTAAAAAGAGTCCATAGCTTGCACCCATTTCTACCTACACTGTGCTGCTTTGAACTTTCTATCTATCTATCTATCTATCTATCTATCTATCTATCTATCTATCTATCTATTTTTTAAAGGGAGTCTATCATTAGAAAATCACCTTTTTAACTAATGGCACGTTGGAATAGCCTTTAAAAAGGCTATTCTACTCCTACCTTCCATTCTCTTCTTCTCACCGCCGTTTCTGGGAAGGCCCAAGGTGCTCCGTGAGCGTAATTTGCATATCGCAATAAACTGATTTTTTACAGAAACAGCGGGGCGTAGAAGAGAATGGAAGGTAGGAGTAGAATAGCCTTTTTAAAGGTTATTCCACCATTCCATTAGTTCAAAAGGTGATTTTCTAATGATAGACTCCCTTTAAAGTACTATATCACTCTAGCCACAAAGCCTAATACTAGTCTGACAATTGCCAATTCTGTAGGGGTTCTCTTTGCAGCAGTCACAGAGAAGACAAACAGAATTGCAATATAAGATAACCTCACTGATCCATCATTGCATCCACTACTGACAATAGACGATGTGTTAGCTTATACCTGCACAGAGCATGTCTAGAACACTCTCCCATAGACCTCAATGAGTTGGCTCCAATCTATTCCTGCCTTTGGCCATCACTAAGTAGTAAAGCAAATCACTAAATGCAGTTAACAGAGCAGAGGAGGAGCTCAGGGAAGATGGCCGCCCCATAATCATGTACAGAAAATAGAATAAAAAATCTACAATCAGAAAATAACAACAGGTTAGAAGAAAGTGATAGATTTCACTACCTGATTTTAATAAATAAAGTAAAACATTGACGATACATTCCTTTTCAGGTCAAATCATGGGGGTGGGTTCAGCCACCTAAGGGTAAGTTCACACGGTGGAAAATGAAAAGGAATTCCGTGGAATCCGCGGCTACATCGAGCAGGACGCTTATTTTTTCAGCATCCTAAGATCTGTGCCTCCCTTTTAAAACAATTGCGGCAGAATGTGGTCGGAATCTGCCGCAGGTTCGGGGGCCGAATCCACCCCTAAATCGGCAGCAAATTCCTCTGTGTGAACTTACCCTTACAGTCTCATAGGATAAGGAATGGTCCAGTAATAGGGGCCGGTGGCCTTTTTCCATTCTATACACTGTAGTATACAGAAGTATATGTGGTGTATATGAATACACACGACCAGTTGCAGTGAGTGACACCGCCCGATCTCCATCGCAACGTTCTAGCTTACAATTAAGGGAATGTCGGATGTCTATAAATACTATACCATGTATTATTTGCCACCCAGCTTGGAAATCAGATACAACAAAGCCACGACTCGATAGAAGTTTCATAATCGTGACAGAAGAACATGACTGAAGAACGTATAGTGGCTGTTTTTTTTTTTTATTTTTGGAGGCGACACGTATGTTTTTGAAGGGCTCACATGTACATAAATGCCAGAATAATAGGAGATTACGAGATATCTGCATAACCATAGTAACTAGTGGGAAGCCTGTCACTCAGAGCATGGCAGTCTGCTGGGAAGACCAATACGACAAGGAGAAGACTTGGACAGGTTGTCAATAGATAATGTCACTTCTACGGCAATTAAGAGGCAATCATTAGGGGGGACTTCAGCCTGCCAGATGTGGACTGACAGCTCTCGGGTGCGTATTTAGCTAAAAGCATCGACACCTTCAACATTGGGGGCTGACGCTGCTCAGGATGTTACCGAGCAATGAAGAAAAATGGGTAGAAAGAATCTAAGTCAGTTGTGGCTCAGAAGTCAGGGGTCTTAGTGATCCAGTAACCTGGTACAAGGAAGACATGTTTATGGGTATGGGCAAAAGAGTGAGACAGGATGGCACGGAGGTAAAATAAATGAAATCATCAATGTGATTAATTGCTCAGCCCTACTTGATGGATAATCACTATATGTCGCAAAGTCCAATTGGTGGGGTTATGGCCAATTTGCATTGATCAAATTTACATAGAGAGATAGATAGATAGATAGATAGATAGATAGATAGATAGATAGATAGATAGGAGATAGATAGATAGATAGATAGATAGAGATGAATAGAAAAGATAGATGGATAGCTAGATAGGAGATAGATAAATAGGAGATAGATAGATAGATAGATAGATAGATAGATAGGAGATAGATAGATTGATAGATAGATAGATAGATAGATAGATAGATAGATAGGGATGAATAGAAAAGATAGATGGATAGCTAGATAGATAGGAGATAGATAGATAGATAGATAGATAGATAGATATATAGATATGAGATAGATAGATAGATAGATAGATAGGAGATAGATAGATTGATAGATAGATAGATAGATAGATAGGGATGAATAGAAAAGATAGATGGATAGCTAGATAGATAGGAGATAGATAGATAGATAGATAGACAGGAGATAGATAGATATGAGATAGATAGATAGATGATATATAGATATGAGAGAGATAGATAGATAGCTAGATAGATAGATAGATAGATAGGAGATAGATAGATAGATAGATAGATAGATAGATAGGGATGAATAGAAAAGATAGATGGATAGCTAGATAGGAGATAGATAAATAGATAGATAGATAGATAGATAGATAGATAGGAGATAGATAGATAGATATGAGATAGATAGATAATATATAGATGATAGATAGATAGTTAGATAGATAGATAGATAGGGAGGAATAGAAAAGATAGATGGATAGATAGATATGAGATAGATAGATAGATATGAGATAGATAGATAGATAGATGATATATAGATATGAGATAGATAGATAGATAGATAGATAGATAGATAGATAGATAGGAGATAGATAGATAGATAGATAGATAGATAGATAGATAGATAGATGAATAGACAGACAAAGGAAAATAATTACATAGAAGATATGTAAGATATTTTCAGATAAATGTGATATAGACAGATGCAGGTGTAGTAATCGCTATCCATATGGCTAGCATGTTAAGGAGCATTACGATTTGCACATGAGATACTGTAGACAGATAGAATGAGATAGGTAAATAATAAGACAGACTGGTAAAATGATAGCAAAGGAAATCATATAAAAAGACAAAGATAAATATGATATAGATAGATATAGCAATCGCCATCTACAATACTATATTTATTGCTCAACAGTGTATCACACTATTTGCATAATGCACAATTCTAACTCTTACTAGTACGTATACCAAGTGCTCTATGTGTAGATATGAAATATACAGATATGTGATAGATAAATAGATAAAGATGATAGATAGATATTTGTGTATGCATCCCCAAGAACGTGCTCAGCTTGCTGAAATGTTGCACACAACCTGACTACAAGATATCTCTTGATAAGATGAGGGAATGTTGCTTGGAATCAGACATGGCTAGTTCAGTGTTTTCTGAGGCAAGACAAGATTTGTGATTGACATGATTATTGTTTCACTAAGTAAATACACAGTCTGTGACTCAGTGGGATGAGCTCCATTATGTGTCCCTGCGGAGTACAACCACCACTCTTAGCGTAGGTAGAGCACTGGTGAGAGGGCCATCATTATCTCTGATAAACAACATGAAAAGAAAACTGAAAAAAAATATAACTTAGGATATTTGGGTTCCATAATGTGTAGAAAAGACGTTCTTATAGATGTAATACAGATACCGATGTGTCATGATCATTAAGACGCCTAAGTCTATGAATAATTGTATCGGATCTCGGTCCTGGGATGTGCCAGAACTAAAGTTACCATTAATTAAAGTTACTAGCTAAATTTCAGCCAAAATTCACCAGTTTTCAGGCATAAATTGTAATAAATGGGTTGGGCTCCACCCTGGTTTTACCCACTTTCTAACCTGCTCCACCCCCTTTTTTCCAAGGTGAAAAGATTGATGTAAAAAATGAGCACGATCGCCACAAATTGCCAGGCGCCAAAATTTGTTCCACTTTTACACCTGAAGTATGCCATTAGTAAATCTGCCCCAATGTTTTCTCCATTGTTCTGGAGCACTGTGGTATATAAATTGTGTTTTGTGCATTTTTTTTGCATGTACATCCCTTGGATGGAGTCAAGGCTCACAATATGTCTGGTTGACCATCTATGGTTTAGTAAGTGCAGTAAAATACATGTGGTTACCACTATATACCTGAACGATGATGTCACTTCTTGTGGCTAGAGGAGATATGAGGTCATCACCCTTTACTTTAAACCGCTTAAGAACAGAAACCATATTGTTCTGACCAGCCTAAAGGTGCCCGCATAAAAAAATAGACAATTTCAACCATAATCGGGAGAAATTTACCCACAGCCAACTGTTTTAGCCGAGCCTAGCAGCACTGGAGTCCTGGGTTCGAATCCTACCAAGGACAACATCTGCAAGGAGTTTGTATGTTCTTCCCGTGTTTGCGTGGGTTTCCTCCGGGTACTCCGGTTTCCTCCCACACTCCAAAGACATACTGATAGGGAATGTAGATTGTGAGCCTGTTATGGGACAGTGACTGACAATGTCTGTAAAATGTGTGGAATATGATGGCGCTATATAAGTAAGAGAAATAAATAACTAAATCCCTATGGTCACCACTACATGTTTCCCATAGCACTGGAGTTGGTTTTATAGCTTTCTACATCAACGGTATTAAAACATATTGGCACAAGGGTTGTGTGTTTTGAAAATGTGCCCATTACAGCTATGCCATGATGTTACTCCTGCCACCTTGTGAATGTCGGCATAGGGCGGTATATAAACATGCTAGGTAGACTTCACTTCTGTTATACTATTTCTCCTACACATCATGCTTTTCAATGAGGTGATAATTGCATAAAACTCTATGTACTATGTCCAGGGGAACGCTCTTAATTGGTTCCTACCACCAGTGGATTTAAGGCCGGGGCCCCATGTGGCGTAAACGCAGCGCTTTACAGTCCCTGGAAGGTGGATGGGATAATTGAAGCAGAAAGTTTACTCTGCGGATTTTCTGTGAAAAGCCACAAATTTTCCCGCAGTGTTTTTTTGCTGCAGCCCGCTACATGGGGCCATAGCCTCAGGTTAAGGCCCCACGTGGCATCCCGCGCAAAAAAGCACTGCGAGAAAACCGCGGCAGCAACGCATCGCGGTTCTTCTCGCAGCGCTTTTGACAGAAAGTTTGCAGAGTTTTCCTTTGTGGACGTTCTGCTTCAATTATACCTATAGGGAAAACACCGGCGTTTCCGTAGGTATAACTGACATGCTGCGATTTCCAAAACCATAACAGTTTTGGAAATGGCCACCTGTCCGCAGCGTGTTTTGTAGCACAAAATGGAGATGGGATTCATTACAATCCCATCCACTTTGCTATGACTGTAAAACGCCGTGTTTTAGCGCTTATGCCACATAGGGCCCTGGCCCCAAGGATTTTTCTGAGACTTAGGCTGGGTTCACACTTGTGATCTTCGCATGGAATCAGTTTCTGTGACTGAACAAGTCTTTAAAAAAAAACATTGATTTCAATGGGTTTATAAAACCATCCACTGGTTGACGTTTTGGGCATTTCCATCGTGTTTCCGCTCTTTTGGACAAAAGTCTGATGTGCAACACTTTTGTTCTGGTCAAAAAATAAGGTTACACGATGTACAGACGGAATCCCATCCACTTCGCAAGTACTGTAAAACACAGCGGTTTTTGCCGCGGCATTAACGCTACATGGGGCCCTGGCCTAAAGGGGTTTTACCACCAAAGCAAATTGACCCCTATCCATAAGACAGAGGATAACTTGCAGATCAGTGAGGTCTGACTGCTAAGACCCCCACTGATCAGGAGAGCGGGGGACATTTCAATTGAAGCACTAGAGATAGCCAAAGTACAGCACTCATCTATCCCCGAAACTCCCATTGAAATGAATGGCCACCACTCCATTCAGCCCCATGTTCTCCTGTTCGGTGGAGATCTGAGAAGTTTGGTGGGAAAACCGCTTTAGTGGCTACTATATATAGATAGGCATATGGGCAATCACTTTAGAGATGAAAGATAAGTTCAGTACAGCTTAGAGGTAAGTGTCCATTACATGACCAGGACAGATTTTTATCCCCCAAGTAAACATGGAAGAATTAAATGACAGCAAACAGAGATATTGAAAACAATGAGCAATAGGTACAGAAAGTCCTCATGGGGGTGCACCTTCTTACATCTCCTTCCTCACTCCCTACCTCTGCTCTCTGCTCCTCCAATGATCCCAATATTATGTACTTCCCACTACCAGCAACAAAACTTCTCTCGAGTTGCACCACTTCTCTGGAATGAGCTACCCCGGACAATCAAACTAATATATATTATATTATACCCAATTTCCACACTTTCAAACCATAACTTTTTTGTCTCTACATGAACCCAATAATATGTAAAGTGCTACAAAATTTGCAATCGCTTTATAAATTAAAATGATCGCTGTTATGATAACTATATTAAAATGTTCTCTCATTTCATTCCACAATGAATATGTGAATATTGCGGAAACCAGAATACCCCTTTAAGCATATGTATGAGCGATGAGAAATAGGTAATACATTGTGATTTATACAGATACAGTTAATGGGCTAACAAGGTGGTTTTTCGCACATGTAACAGTGTATGAACTTAATGAGGAAACCTGTGAAGTTCTCGAGGTTCTCTACGTCGTAATTCCAGCGATGAAGTCTTCTGATTGATGCTGCACCTGGCAAACATCTCATCTAAAAACAAGATAATAAGTCTCCGGACTTCGATTTTACATCAAAATTTTACCAAATTTTCAGATTTTCAAAATTAATGATCCCGAAAGTATGAACACTTGCGAATGTGCTAGATTTCCAATTACATTAATGTATACAGTATGTCTCATAATTGCAATTAATCCGCCACTTAGACAACATCAATGACTTCACGGATGATAAGGAACGCGGCACGTTAGAAATTAGGTAATACCCATGTAAGCAAGACCTGCCTTGAGCAACCATTAATGGCCATTCAGCTGAATAGGAGTTAATTATCTAATGACTACTGTTAGCGGCCAATTAAAAAGAGGAAAAAGAACAAACAAAACATTGTTCTGCCTGGGAGATCTGAAGGCCAAGTAATCAAAGTACAACAGAATTAAGTGGATTTACATAATGATTTATAGCAAATTAATACTAAAGACCCCCTACTGGGGAAAGCCTTACCCTCTAATATGTCTGCTTACATCTAGAAATATTCAATCGCAATTAACCGGAATAAGGTCAAGATATTAGCGAGAATGTATTATCCTTAGACAAGAAAGGAAAGCATAAATGAAAGGACCGAGGAGTAAATGTGAACACAAAAAGTTGCAGCAGCACTCTGCTACCGCTTTACTGCTAATAACTACTGTACACAGAAATACATGACAATGAGGTTCTTGGTAAACATTCTGATCAAATTGTAGAAGCCCATCTGCCCAGTGGGGACCCTACACACTTTTGCGTGTTTGTTGGACTGAGGAGTAAAGCAGCCAATTGGGACTGAGAAAGAATATTTTTAAAGAAAACCTTTCACGTCCTATGACACTAGTGGTTTTATATACATACTGCTATAAAACTGAATTCAGCGCACCGTCAGCTTTGCCGGCATGTGCTCTGCTTGCAGAGATATCAGTTTCAACACCAATATTCGTGCACTGTCAGAGGGGTCGGCCTTACAGCTCAGCATCATTGACCCCCTGATGGTACTCTTCCATATACTTCCAGCCCAGCGATGACGCTGAGAAGTATGGCCGACCCCTCTCACAGTACAAGGCTATGGAAGAGTACCATCAGGGGGCAATAACTCTGAGCAGTATGGCCAACCCCTCTGACAGTACAAGGCTATGGAAGAGTACCATCAGGGGGCGATGACGCTGAGCAGTATGGCCAACCCCTCTGACAGTACAAGGCTATGGAAGAGTACCATCAGGGGGCGATGACGCTGAGCAGTATGGCCAACCCCTCTGACAGTACAAGGCTATGGAAGAGTACCATCAGGGGGTGATGAGGCTGAGCTGTAAGACCGACCCCTCTGATAGTACAGGTATGTTGGTGCTGAAACTAATGGCACCAATATCTCTGCCACTGGGGCACATACCAGCAAAGCTGACATTCTCCTTTCTAGCGGTACCGCCAATGTCAGGGGACATGAAAGGTCCTCTGTAAAGAGTGTAACTGCCCCTTACATACACTCTGGCAGAAACTTCACTTTCAATACATGTGATGAAGGTAGCACTACATTGTAATCATAACAATACGATGTGTGTTGCCCTAGCCTTACCACTAGAGTTTTTCCACAATGTCTGATTTTGTGGATCCCACCCCCAGGACCCCACAGATCATGAGAACAGGGGTCCCATATCCACTGTTTGAATGGAGTGACGTTTGTACATACAAACTGATGCTTTACTTTAATGTTGGCTGAGTGTCTTATCTATCTGTTCTCCAGAACGGTCATTAAATTATTCATCCTTTAATGACACGACTCTGCTCCAATCTACACAGCAAAGCACTAAATGACGTGGAGAAAAGTGGAAATGCCAACCTACTTGTGTCTGTCTTCATCTGCCAGCATGACAGGTACATTGGGGCAGATTCATTAAGACTGGCATTTAATACACTAGTCTTAATAAAGGCCCCGATCGGTGCAGGGCATGTCTGATTTATGGAGAGACTCCGGCCTGTGCCTATGCGTCTGAATGGAGATCTGCGCCAGTTAGGAACTTGCGTACATTTCCATTATAAATCATGCCAGAAAACTGACATCCCTCCACCAGCCTGCCCACCGCTCCTCTCCCACATTCACACAATGTGGCGGACGAGGGGCAGAACGAGGGTTGTGGCGCATATTTGGTGTAAGAAAGACCCTTTCGCCAAATGTGTGCCACTATATCATCCATACACGCCAGAAAAGTGGCATAGAGGGATCGATAAATTTTCCCTAGTATTCCAGGATTTTCTTTATATGGAGAGATACATAAAAACTAAAAACACAGTACAAATAAAATAAAACAATAAAAACACAGTATATTTTTAAATTAAAAAAAACAAAAAACCTACATGTCATTTCTGGTGATACAGTAGTTTGCATGTTATGGCACACCAGATCTCGGTGGTCGGTACTACAGTACCCAGCATGCTCTAGGTTCCACACGAGACAGAATGCCTCCAAATCTTTTGGCAGAAACACTGGTAAACACTGATTGATACAGCAAATATAGAAATGTCTACATTGTTACATTTCCTAATTTAAGCTTGTTGTGCTCCCTCCGTAAATTGATGTGGATGTAGAATGTATTGTGTTCATAACAATGGGAAACAACTAGGCGGAATAACATTGATTTGCTGGGATATTAATGTGTTATAGTAGTCGCCTTAAATGATTAAGGAGCCGCAGTAAAAAGTATGAGAGTTTCTCAGAAACCTCCTAAGTAATTTCGGGGAAATGTCAGGTTAATTATTGAGTGCAGTATTTTACCGTGTAATTAATACCACCGCCTGATGGTTGCGATTTTAATAAAACAATGAAGAGTTCTCGCCGCTATCACAAACCGCAAACTTTATTGTTTGCCTTCAAAGATAAATACAATTTTATCCGTACTTTCTATATCAATCCTCCGCTTCACATCACTGGAAGAAAGTTTTGCAATGATCTATGTATCACAGTTAGCTTTAGAGAGGTCCAACTGGGGTGTCTCACCCAGACAAATTTAACCACTTAATGATGTGGCCTATCTAGGCCTTTAGGATAAGTCAATTTTTTTTATTTTTCATCCTTATCATTTCTTTTTATTTTGCTATCCACATAGTTGTATGGGGCTTTTTTTTATAGTATAAGTTGTATTTTTTAATGGCACCACTCTAAGTACATAAAACAGTATAAGTACTAAAACATGTCTCTTTTTTTCTTTCTGGAGAAATGGCAAAAGCCATTTTAAAATTTTTGGGGTTTGTTTCACTGCATTCATTATTCTACATAGATGATAAGTTAACATCAGTTAACATCCTGTATTTTGACCTGTACATCCTGTCCTGACCTGTGCCTGGATACTGGACTCTGAACCTGATCTACCTGCCCTGACCTGTACCTGAATACCGTCCATGAACCTGATCTACCTGCCCTGACCTAAATACTGGACTCTGAACCTGATCTACCTGCCCTGACCTGAATACTGGACTCTGAACCTGATCTACCTGCCCTGACCTGAATACTGGACTCTGAACCTGATCTACCTGCCCTGACCTGAATACTGGACTCTGAACCTGATCTACCTGCCCTGATTTTCACCTGAATACTGGACTCTGAACGTGATGTACCTGCAGTGACCTGTGCCTTAAAACTGAAACTCTGAACCTGATCTTCCTGCCCCAACCTGCACCTGAATACTGGACTATGAACCTGATCTACCTGCCCTGACCTGAATACTGGACTCTGAACCTGATCTAACTGCCCTGACCTGTGCCAGAATGCTAAACTCTAAACCTAATCTAACTCCTCTGACCTGCACCTGGATACCTGACTTCAAATCTGTGTCATCTGTCTTCACCTGTCAATTCCTGACACTGAACTTGTGTTGCCAGTCCTGACCTCGTCAACCTTGCCTCTCATCTGGCCTTTTGGTGCCATGCAATGATGTCTCTTGCTCTGTCTGGGTCAGCTTTCACTAACAGTGGGACCACTCCTAGAGTCCTAGTGGTCCCCTGCAGAAGTCCAGATCCTCTTAGGGGGGTTAGAGGATGAATAGCAAGGGACTACTTAGACAACTCTTTTAGGAATAGCCCAAAGCCAAACCAGTTTATTGATACAGTAGGTCCACACCTGCTGTTGTCACCCTAGTTCACAATTTTAACATACCGATAATTTAATCTTTTTTTAAAGGGGAAAGTTCTTAGAAAGGTTGAATATCAAGATAAATTGGAACATATAACATCTTTTATTTCGCACTGTAGTGTGTTGGTGGTATTCCAATATATGCAAATATAAACATACTGAGCCGTATACATCTGGCACCTCTGCGCCTGCGATTTTCATCAGTGATTGCATTGAAGAGCCAAATATCTCTACTCATGTTATTAAGGTGGAGAAAAGAGGAAAGGAGACTGCAATGATGAAAGATGCTCATAAACGTGAGCCTGACATCTGGGCTCACTAATAGGGCTACAAAGTGACAATACCACCCCTGCAGGGAGTTTGTATGTGCTCCCCGTGTTTGGGTGGGTTTCCTCTCACACTCCGAAGACATACTGATAGGGAATTTACATTGTGATCCCTACTTGGAACAATGAGTGATGACAATATCTGTAAAGCGCTGTGGAATATAAGTAAGCAAAATAAATAAATCTATAGTCTTATCCTGCAGACATACACCAAACTACTTCAAGATCCTAGCTGTAGGAGAAAACTACAACGAGTTCGTAGTCTGTTACCATGGAGACACATAGGTCTGCATAGCAGCTGTGTACACAAATTAATATTTTTCAACTAAGACTATTTGCAAAGATGTATCTTTTTCTTTTGTTTTAGATGCACTGGAACAATAGTTGTAAAGCTGGACCTTCGGTTCATAACATTTATTCACCAGGAGTTCCAGAACTTTGAACTTACCACTGGGGAACCTGTCCACGGCAAAGGGGTTGCCCAAATAATTAGCGCAATTAATAGCCCAATAATTTACTATAAAATATACTACTGACATAATAACACGTCTTATATTGTCAGCCAAACAACCTCTGAGAACAATAGCGCTTAGACAACAAGGCTAATCTGGTGACATTTACATAGATATCCCATAAATAAGACATTAATGATCTTTCCTTGGTAACAACCACAAATATGTAACTGTGTAAATCTCAAGCACGGTTTAGCACAATGACAGACACAAACTCTATTTTTATACCTGACACTTGTATGGAATACTTAAAATTCAGGGCATGTTTACATTACTATCTAGCAGGCTAATGGAACTACGCACCAGACACTCATGCATAATTCAAATTACTATCCCCGGGCTTCTAAAGCTGAGTTAAATCTGCCTTCAAATTAGCTGAGGTGTGACTTCTTGTTGTAGAGAATGTAGCAGTGACAAGAGTGCACTGTTTGTATAAAAGAACCTTCTGCACAAAATTGATATCTATAGGGTTGTCATTATTTCGCCGAAACAAAAAGTTACAAAGATTTGGGAGTTCATCAATTCTGGAATTCGCTTATCTATTAGAAAATAAGAAATCTTGTGCTCACACCAAAAGGGGCCCTAGCCATCAGTCAATGGCAAGATTAGGGATGAGTGAACTGATTCGGTTAGAACCACATTCAAACCAAATTTTCCAAAAGTTCGGGTTCAACCGAACCTGAAACTTTTAGGGTTTGCCACCTGTGAAAGACTATTATACATTGGGTCTCTTCAGACCCCAGAGTATAATAAGTGGAGGCCCAGGGGAGATGAGTAAAAATATCATACCTGAATGGTCATCTGGTGGGCCCCCAGAGTCCTCTACAGGTCTCTTTAGGCCTCTGGCTGAGGTCACACTCCCCGGGGTCACCCAGTACCAATACATCAGTGCGCCCCACGTGAACGTTGAAGCCCATAGTCACAGTCAGAGGCTGGAAGAAGCCTAAAGAGAACACTGGAGTAATGCCGGACCCCGCAAGGATACCCAGGAGAGGTGAGGCAAGGTGGCTATAACTGTTTGTCATTTTTACTTCATCTTCCCTGGGCCTCCAGTTATTATACTCTGGAGTCTGAACAGACCTTTGAGTCTAAAATAATTTTTTGGGTGGCGAAGCCCAAAAGTTCCAGTTTGCCGGAAACTTTTGGAAAATTTGGGTCAAATCCGTTTCTAACCGAATCGGTTCACTCACCCCTAGTGTTGCCATTGACTGATACATAGGGCCTCCTCTGGTGACAACACAAGAGCTCTTATTTCTAATAGATTAATGAACTCCAGAAATGTTCAGTGAGCTCCAACAAGTTTGGCCCGAAATGAATCAGAGGGTTAGGTATATTAGGTATATGTCAAAACAAATCTTGTGAGTTTCAGCCCTCTCTAGGCAAGGCCAGACAACCCTTTTTTACCAATGAAACAACTTTGCAAGTAGTCTTAGTTAAAAATATCCCACCATTTTGTACATACAGGTCTATACAGACCGATGTCTCCATGGTAACAGACTACAAACAACCGTAGTGTAGTCAGAGCCTGCAATCATACTACCTTCTATGTATTCCCTACGTCTTACTAACAACATCTGTAACAGTTATAAGACGTAGGGAGCAGATAAAAGGGAATGACTGCAGGATCAAACAATATTTCTGTAGTCTGTTACTATGGAAATCCATTGGTTTGGTTAGGAGCTGTAGACACAAAACAATAGAAGATTTTTGATTACTACATTGCTTCATATTTATCCCTGGAGTCACAGAAGTTGTGACCAGCTCATTGTTGGAAAGGGGATTGCTCAAAATGGACAACTAGTATAAGAGATAATTCTGGAGAAAAATGATTTGCAAAAAGGTGGAGGTCCATGGGCTGAATATTGAAGCACAGCTCCAAAAAAAACCAAAAAAACACACTTTGGGCCGGGGCCTCACATTGTGGAAACACGGTGGAAAAATCCCATCCACAAATGGTAGAAAAAAATCTGCAGTGGAAATGCTGCAATTTCAAAAACGCCCACATTTTTTTGAGCAAAATCTACAGAATGAACGGGAAATACAAAGGAAGTTCTTATACTTCTCTCTTCTGCTCAATCCACTCCTGGATTTGTCTCAAAAGCCGCAGCAAAATCTGCAATTGTAAAGAATCATGCATCTGTGAGATTGTCACACGACCAGGGCAGATGTTTTTGTAAGATAGCAAGAATCAAATTTGCAAGAATTGATACAAAAAAATATACTGAAAAATTGTGTAACTTTTTGTGATACAGTGAATAACCTTTATCTGCTGAATCCGGGAGACCTCTATAAAATTAAAGAACTCCTTTATGTCTATCTATATAAACTTATGAGATAATACAAAAAATAATATATGAATAGACTGAATGAAAGGATTCTTATAGTATTATTATGACTTGCGGGCCGTACGAAGGATGCGTATATGAGTATATATAGGAGTGTGTGCGAGGGAAAGGGGCCTTGTAGCACTAGATTACACACATGTTCTTCTAGGGCGAGAGCTCATTAGTGCAGGTAGTCATTAATTTCCGGGAATCGAGCAGTACATACGGAATAAAATCTCTCAAGTGTCTCTTTTTGTCAGCTGCTCTCTTGATCATTCAACTCTTTGCAACTTTTCCTGTCTCTTGTCAAATAACCCCCATAATAATGAGTTCTTCATCCTCTGCTGTTCACTCGTATATAAGAGTCACAGACAATTTTAATGAATAGTTGGATCTACATATCACACTTACAGAAAGCTAATATTTACATGTTATTGACAAGATATCCTAAGGGAACCGGGTCCCATTCCTCTCCTATGTAATAAACATTGGGGAGTTTATAAGTCTTGTGTACGATGATCGTATACCTATATGGCCAGAAGTAGGTGGAAGCCAGATCACTACACTTGTATGGGAATGTTGGATATCCCATTCCAAAACCATAGGCGTTGATATAGAATTGGGTCCCTTTTGCAGCTCTAACGGTCTCCACTCTTTTGGGAAGGCTTTGGAAAGAATCCATTGGAATGTGTCAGTAGGTGTCCACATACTTTGGCCATTAGTGAATCTGTGCTTTTATTTAAGCTACACTATCTTGTATGGCAAACCTTTCCTTCCCACCGACATGGTGGTCCCGTCCATAGGATGGCCACAGATGGAGGGCCATATAACTAGACTTCAATCAACCTCCCCAATTGTAACAAACTGCACTTGCACTAAATTCACATCCAGGACCTACACAAGTTTGTATGGCAGGCGCAAAAAGGTAATTACGGGAATGGATAGACTGGAGTACAAAGACAGATTATCAAACTTGACGAAAGACAAATTGGCAAACTCTACGTCTAGAGTAAAAAGGTTTTGTCGTCACCATACTGTAGAAGGCAATTTTTGACTGGAAGAGCAGTGAGTAGAGATGGGTGAACCTCGCAAGATATGTCTGCCAGTTTTGTCTCACCTCGAACTTGTTCAAAACTGCTTTTTTTCTGGAAAATTCGTAACAAACCCAACTTCTTACAAACCAGTTTGCTCATCTCTATGACTATGAAAAACCCACCATAAGATCTGGTGATGGTTAGTTGACTAAACAGGTTTAGGAGGGGCCTGGATGCCTTTCTTTAAAGTGATAAAATTACAAATTATGGGTACTAGATTTCTGCAGATGGGTGGTTGATCCAGCAGTCCATTTGGTAGTCATGGATTTTTTTTTCCTTCCTCTGGATCAACACAAGACAATTATAGGTTGGATTTGATAAACTGACTTGATTTCAATCAAAAAGTGTCCCACTACTGGTACTATACAAAGCCCCATGCATATCCCATGGCATGACTACTAAAATGAACAGAAACACTACCCTTTCCCATCCCCTGGTTGAACGTGATGGACATATGTCTTTTTTCAATTATACTAACTATGTAACTAGATCATTGCTCACTCAAATTGTGTGATAGGCCTCGAGACATAACATGAGGCTCCTTTATTCCACTGCAAAATCTTCACCAGGCCCTCAAATATAATGTATTCTTTATAGTACACTGGTCACTTCATATTGGGATGAGACACCTTAAGGCTCGTCGACAAGACTGCGACTCCCCCCTCGGCACACACTCAAGTTACGCCCTTGGATGGGCCTCGCTGGTGAAGATCCCAACCGGTGTTAGTGAGGTGCAGCTGCAGAAGTAATACTGTAGGTGGCCCAAGCCTTTGAAGGCATTATTCTCTGATTTTTTGTTTTGACAAAGACCAATGGTGGGTCCTGGTACCAACATCTTCTGACTGGTGAGTCCACAGAAGGAGAAGATTGGGAAGCCTTGTATTGGACTGTGCTTGCCCAGTTTAAAGAAGATCTGTCAGGTTAATAACCTACCCTTTTAAAGTTAGAGGTCCATTTTCCTAGTAGCCAAAGTCTGGGAAGTGCTCGACCACCTCTCCTGCCCTTTATGCAAGCAGTCCATCTCTGCCCTTAAGACAGGGAGAACCCTATCCTTATGAATCCACCAGACTCATGAGTCTACTGTATACTTTTAGTGCTCCTGTTAGCCAAATTTTCTTATGTGTTGCCTACTAGAAGGAGGAACTGTAGCTGTATTATGCTTCCATTATATAGGACAGAGTATTAAGCTGATAGATGAAATTCCGTACACCCTCCATGATATTTTTTTGCCTCTCTTGCTCAAAACAGTTAAACTTAAAATTTTTTACTCTTTGGCTATTTTTTTTCACAACTTAAATCCGAAGAACAGGAATACTTATAATTTGCTTTTGATAAGACTTGCGATAAGATTTACTAGAGCCAAGACGGCAGCTTGCTTCACTGGTGTCAGTTAAGTGTCAATAAATGCATTGATGCTAAATGTGTCAAAGACTCCAGCTGTTAAATCATTAAAATAGGGTGGCATGATTGGCACGCGAGTCCACCTCAGTGGGAGCGAATAGGAGACAAACCACAACCTAATAGTCAAACTTTTACAAGATATCACAGATTCAATGGCACCAAAAAAGTCAGTAAAATGTGATAAAATATTAGACAATACATTCCTTTGTGTACTCTTTGTCTTTGAAATCCATGCGAGAAACGAGAAAAAGATGAAAGACATCTGTTGGACCTATAATGAAACTTTAGATCCGGGTAATTCCACCCAAAATCTTTCTCCACAGCATGGTTCTAAAGTGGGCAACAAATGATAATTGAACCGATCATCACGTTGACTTTAGCTCAGTGTTGTGACCATATTTTTGGCTTATCTCATTACAATTGAGAGAAGGGGTTGGAGGAGTCACACCCATCCTATGTTGCAATTGCAACGCAACGTAAACCTATCATCGTCTGCCAATATCCCTTCCTGCCTCCTGCCAAAGCTTGATGCGCTCAAACACTACCCTCATGTCGTGCCCTCGATCATCTATGACCTCCCGCTCTGCTCCCGCCTACATCATGGCTACTATACTATAGGCATGCATTCATGTTACATTCTCTCATTTAAGCTCATATTCCAAGTAATTTTCTGCTCCACCACCGCCTGAGGATACTCCAGTACATGTGTCTAGCTATTTTGCCTGAGCAACAAGGTTCCTAGATTCCTGCTAATGCAAAACCTCATGCATACGAACCCTGCAAAATACATCCATGAAAAACGAACCCTGCAAAATATAGTCGTGAAAAATACAATATCTGTTTTCTTCACAGCTACTCTACATCCATGGGGCACCTGTTACACTCATAGACTTGATTCTTGAAAATGAACAAAAATGGGTCATGTCTTTATTTTTTGATGGTCTGTTAAAATGGACAGATAAAAAAATCGGACATTTGAATAGCCCCATTGAAATCAAAAGCCCAGTTTTCCTATTTGAGATGCACCAAGAAAATGACATTTTTGGCGCACCATGGTGTATCTCACCCCTTCTTTAGACAGTGGGCAGGCAGGGGATGCCCCATTATGCCACATTTACCAGAAAACTGGCGTGAGCTAGACCACAAATCTACACCAGTTCCTGAGCGGTATAGATTTGAGATAGGGTGCACTGACATAAGCAAGTGCCTCTTAGTAATTCTGGAGAGTCTTGTGTTTGTTTGGGAATCACTTAAGACTGGTGTAAGAATCGTAAGTCTTAATAAATTAATCCCCCTCCAATGTGTTCTAAAAACGGCCATGTGACAGCCATTACAAAAACAGCCATCACACGGCTGTTTTCCTCCACTGTCTGCATGAGGGGTAAATGTGTGTCTGTACATGTGTTATTTTTGGAATCTGATTATTTCCTAATCATTGCCTTTCTGATGTATATCTGCATATCTGTACTGATTAAAGGGATTGTACCCCCACGCATTAAAAAACTGGCGTAATACCTACCTTACCAACCTCTTGCCTCTCTGGTGCTGATGCTTTGCTAATCTTCTTGTTCCAGCGAAGACTTATCGACATGACCTCAGTGGCGTTAACACATCATCAGTACAGCTAATACAGTCATATGAAAAAGTTTGGGCACCCCTATTAATCTTAATCATTTTTAGTTCTAAATATTTGGTTGTTTGCAACAGCCATTTCAATTTGATATATCTAATAACTGATGGACACAGTAATATTTCAGGATTGAAATAAGGTTTATTGTACTAACAGAAAATGTGCAATATGCATTAAACCAAAATTTGACCGCTGCAAAAATTTGGGTACCCTTATCATTTTATTGATTTGAATACTCCTAACTACTTTTTACTGACTTACTGAAGCACAAAATTGGTTTTGTAACCTCACTGAGCTTTGAACTTCATAGCCAGGTGTATCCATTCATGAGAAAAGGTATTTAAGGTGGCCAATTGCAAGTTGTTCTCCTATTTGAATCTCCTCTGAAGAGTGGCATCATGGGCTCCTCAAAACAACTCTCAAATGATCTGAAAACAAAGATTGTTCAACATAGTTGTTCAGGGGAAGGATACAAAAAGTTGTCTCAGAGATTTAACCTGTCAGTTTCCACTGTGAGGAACATAGTAAGGAAATGGAAGACCACAGGGACAGTTCTTGTTAAGCCCAGAAGTGGCAGGCCAAGAAAAATATCAGAAAGGCAGAGAAGAAGAATGGTGAGAACAGTCAAGGACAATCCACAGACCACCTCCAAAGAGCTGCAGCATCATCTTGCTGCAGATGGTGTCACTGTGCATCGGTCAACAATACAGCACACTTTGCACAAGGAGAAGCTGTATGGGAGAGTGATGCGAAAGAAGCCGTTTCTGAAAGCACGCCACAAACAGAGTCGCCTGAGGTATGCAAAAGCACATTTGGACAAGCCAGCTTCATTTTGGAAGAAGGTCCTGTGGACTGATGAAACAAAGATTGAGTTGTTTGGTCATACAAAAAGGCGTTATGCATGGCGTCAAAAAAACACAGCATTCCAAGAAAAACACTTGCTACCCACTGTAAAATTTGGTGGAGGTTCCATCATGCTTTGGGGCTGTGTGGCCAATGGCGGCACCGGGAATCTTGTTAAAGTTGAGGGTCGCATGGATTCAACTCAGTATCAGCAGATTCTTGAGAATAATGTACAAGAATCAGTGACGAATTTGAAGTTACGCCGGGGATGGATATTTCAGCAAGACAATGATCCAAAACACAGCTCCAAATCTACTCAGGCATTCATGCAGAGGAACAATTACAATGTTCTGGAATGGCCATCCCAGTCCCCAGACCTGAATATCATTGAACATCTGTGGGATAATTTGAAGCGGGCTGTCCATGCTCGGCGACCATCAAACTTAACTGAACTGGAATTGTTTTGTAAAGAGGAATGGTCAAAAATACCTTCATCCAGGATCCAGGAACTGATTAAAAGCTACAGGAAGCGACTAGAGGCTGTTATTTTTGCAAAAGGAGGATCTACTAAATATTAATGTCACTTTTCTGTTGAGGTGCCCATACTTTTGCACCGGTCAAATTTTGGTTTAATGCATATTGCACATTTTCTGTTAGTACAATAAACCTCATTTCAATCCTGAAATATTACTGTGTCCATCAGTTATTAGATATATCAAATTGAAATGGCTGTTGCAAACACCCAAATATTTAGAACTAAAAATGATTAAGATTAATAGGGGTGCCCAAACTTTTTCATATGACTGTAACTGGCTTCTGTCATCATGTGGACAAGTCATCACTGAAGCAAGAAGGACTAAGAATGGTAAGGGACCAGGGAAGCATCAGCGCTGAAACAGCTGGAGAGGTAATGTGATTATTGCTCCTTTTGTTGTTTTACACCATAGTAAGCTCTTTTTATTGGGGTGGACAACAAACTCTACCAGCCTTGACCTCATAACTGAACAAACTCTACCAGCCTTGACCTCAGATCTAAGCAAACTCCAGCCATGGGTAAAAGGAACTTAAATTTTAACAAATCATACAATATCGAGATAAGACATAACGCCAGCAAGACTTTCTTATGCATTTCAGGTCTACAACAAACCCTTAGTTACAACCTTGACCTCAGATTGCTCAAGTAAGCTTTTGCCTACAGTTCTGTACCTTACATCTATATATAATCTTCAAGTCACTAGTGGTTGCTTTCAAAGACAACTCTAAGGACACAATCTGGACACTCCCTTTGCTAAAGCCCTCTACCCCTTCAAATTTTAAAGTTGTCCCACCTCACACAATTGTAGGTAAAGTGTTTTTTTCCTGTGTACCAAGGCAGGCCAGGAAATAAAGAACAGTAGGTCTTTGGGAACCACTAGAATAGGGATCGGTGAGTATCTCTTCTTTGTCATTTTTTATGCCATTCTAATGGTTTTTTTTTTTAAACTCCTTTAGGGTAAAAATGCTAAATCTCTTAGCGGGCGTTCATACTACTGTTAGTAGTGTCTATTGCTAGCATCCATTACAAAATGTTAACAACGAACACTAACAGATCTATCATAAATCCATTAAAAATCCCATTGATCCATCACGTGTCCATTTTTTTTATGGACATAATAACACCACGGGGTGCAGAAAGCAGATAAAAAAAAAACCAAAAAAAATGGACAGTATAAAAACGAACAATTATGGACACTAACTGATGCTAAGGTGTCCATTAAATGGATCAGTAAAAAACTGGACATATTAACATCAGTTAGTGTCTGATATTGTCCATTATGATAGGTGTCCGTTTTTTTGTTTTTTTTTAAAGACCCTATCAGAACAGACATCCAATGGTAGTGTGAACGCCCCCTTAGACTCTGCTCCCAAGTTTAGCCAAATCTGATAGAAACACAGAGTGTGCACTACCTGTTAATCTATATCATCTACAGTATATTATTAAATAATTCTGTACATTTTTAGTTCTCGATTCAATGTAACTTTATCAACTTTTTCCGAGACATATGATTATTCCCCATTATCCCTTCAATACACGGCTGCCGAGATACAACTCCCGCCTCAACGTCTCTTACTTCCACCCGAAATTGTGCAATCTACTGAAGTGTAACATTCCGTTAATTTTATTGTCTTTTCTAGGGTAGAATTTTTCATTTCGTCTCTTCATATTTATTCCGGCAAACGGTGAAAGATGGCTGCAGTCAGTGGGCTGAAGAGTCATGATAATTGACAGGCTTCAAAGCCAGGAGCAGCCTTCATTCACAATAATAAATCATCCTATTGTTTTTCCCGACTATCTTGTCAGTAATAATAACTTTAGCGCAAATAATAACAGTGACAAAATCCGAAGCTTGAAGTCCTGAAGCAGAAAGCATACAATTTTTTCCGTATGGAGGTTCTTAAAAAACACAAGTATTTCCTTTCCTCGCTGCATATTGTATGAATTTCAGAAATAGGTAATTGCCGTTGACAGCACGCTACGAAACAATTCTGTCTTAAAAGTGTGCTAAAATGTAAAAATAATACATATAAAATAATACATTGCGTTGAAGGACGCAGATGGTGTTCTACGCTACAAAAGGATTTGGAGTGAAATAGATTTTAATATATTTGACTGTTGCGTGATTGACAGCCATTCGCGAAGATGATAATAATCTATAAGAAGTATTCATTACTCCGCAGAATGTCGAATCACAGCGGCAATAATAGATGTGGCTTTCCCTTAAACTTAGAAAAGTGCTTGACATTTCAGCAAAAATTTTAAACCTGTCACACGACACTTTACATTGGGATATCTTAGATGGCTTGGAGAAGGAGAAATGGTGTCCTACAATGCCAGGTGGAGGGTTGGTATGAAGGTGGCCTCTATACGCTAGCTCTCTTAAGTCATTTGGAAGATCCATGAGACCAAATTTCTGTTCACCAGCCATTTTGAAAAAAAAAGATCGGTTTCCCAATTTTAGTATTGTGGGGAAACCATGAAAAATGTTTGCATTCACAGGAAACCCAACTCCTACCTGAAGCATCCTAGATGTCTAAGTGGACTATGACTGATTTACCTTCCTCCATCTCAACTTTGTGTAAATGTGACAACTCTTTGTCCATGATATCTTCCAAGTAACCTGTAAGGCTACATTCACGTCCTGCATGCCCCACTTTTTCATCTGGCAATGTCTGAAAAAATAACAGACACCCAACACACCCAATTACAGTCAACGGGATTCCTTTGCATCCATTGTCGTCCATCATTGGACGGAACGTTTTTCCATTATTCTACTCCAGTGATGAACCAGAAGAATGGAGACAAGAGCACAGAGGTGAAAACACCCTGACCAGGCTCCAAGAAACACTCAAGTTCCATGGGACTATTGCCGTTGTGCCAAAATTCCATCATTAGTGGATCCATAATTTTGGCACATCTATTTAGACAAAATTTTTATAAATTTATTTAGATAAATTTAATATTGATATGAAACAAAGACAAACATATTTGTAGGGAAGGCGCGACTCTGACGACTTTTGTGACAGATTAGGCAAAACATTCAAGAGTTGGCCAAAAAGAGGGGAAAAAATCTCAACATGCAACACAGGTGGTCCAAATCTTACAAACAGGTAGGGGTAAGACCAGTTGGGGTCTAACTTTTGGGACACCCTCCAACCCTGAGAAAGAAGAGGTTGCAGTACTGGTGTAGTGCTGACTGCTTCACGGTTTTTGCCCTTCATAATGGCGCCTCAGCCATGCCCACATGACCAATGTAGCCAGTCCTTGGTCTCAGTGATATACGACTGCAGCATAGTAAACAAAATCTGGCACTGCAATGACTACTATGTGCACCGCTGTGCCCAATGATTGTCTGCAATGGTCACGTAGCTACCGGTAGTTAAAGACACGATCACTGCAGCACAGATCAAGTGACCATAATCCTGTATAGTAATAATCAAAATTACTATGTCTATTCAGGATTTCATTATTTCTGACTAAAGCACCAATACCCCTAACAGAACGGTGCCCCAAACCTGCACCATTTTACACTATTGGCTGTAGACACTTGTCCACGCAGTGCTCCTCGTTGTGTTATAACGTATAGATAAGTCTCTTAAATTTGGATTCCCAAACACAGAAAGCCATTTTGGTAACAACTCTTCTATGAAGACCACTTCAGACAAGACTCCTCAAGACTGCAGAGGGGTTTACAGAGCTCCAATGGTTCTTATGAATCTAGTGAGTTGACAGCAGTTTCTAGACCTTCCAATCGCTTGTTTTTGTATTCCTCCACGAAGGTGGGCGATGTTGTAACCCGTTGTTATATTCACTCTTCCATGGATGACAAAATAATGACTCAATATTGACTGCTCCATCGGGTTCACACATGACCACATGGTCCCGCCCCTGAGGTTCAGAAGATACCCAAATCTAAAGCTGACTTTGGAGCAAATGTTGACCGGGTATCCAAGTCCAATACTGCCACATTTATGATATCAGAAAAAGTGGTCTTTTCATTACTACGTTACACAGTGCCCCCCAGCCCAGCTGGCAGCCATTGCTCATGTCGGCAACCAGAATTAATAGCTAGTCTCTAGGCCCTTCTGCAGCTCACCTAGCAGTATCGGATGGCCAAGGCAGCAGGAACCTGAAGATAATATCAAGCCCTGCCGGCCTATCTAAGGAAGACCTCTAGTGATCACTTTTTTTACTTTCTAGCACTGTACGTGAACTACCAGGGATCAGAGGTTGTTAGAAATGATGGGTCCTAGAGGATCCAGATCAGCTCTGCAGTAATGGACAGGAGGCTGCATTCCTCCTGTAACTGGGGCTATATGCATCAGCCCCAATTACAGGGGAAATCAGCCCCCCAACCAAAAAAACTACTATTAAAAAGATCTATAATGACCTTCTGGGGATACAACGTCAAAAAAAACTAAAATAAATAAATAGAATAGAAGTAAAAAATAAAAATTAAAGCAAAATAATTTAAAAAAATAATACACCAATACCACACCCACATCACAGGTTCTAGCCCCAATGACTGTAATGGAGAGAGGGGAAACTAATTTAAAAAGTTTTTTAGTAGCACTTTGTGCTATTAAAAAAAAAATAGTTAAACGTGAAAAACAGTGATGTTTTCCCTCATCTTTTGTTTATATTTTCCCAGATATAAAATTTTTTTTAAAAAACGCAAAAATAAAATAACAATAAAGCCCTATATGTCACCAAAGAAAATAAAAATTAGTTGAATAACCCAAATGAACAAAATGCTATAGCCCTCAAAACTGCATGTACGAAAAAACCCGAAAATGTGTCTGGTCCTGAACCAGAGAAATTGTCCCGATACTGAAGTGGTTAAAAAAATAACAAATACCAGAAAAGTAAAGAGGACAATGAATGTATACAGGTTCTAGTGGAAGACTGTGACATCCAGAAGCTTGAGGCTTCATATACTCCAAGAACTTCTACCTCCTAAGAAGGAATAACTTCAAGTCTGTACATTTATTATCATGTAAAAGTAACTAATATTAGACATTACGAGGAGGTGGCAGAAAAGGATATTGGGTGAAGTATACAGCACGCCATTACTATTACACTGCGATAAATAGAAGTGTGCCGCCTTTCCCTTCTTCCATAACGACAAGGTATAAAAGAATCATTGCCGTGATGATGGTCCTATGTGAAAGGAAGTTTTACATGGCCATCTAGAGGAATTATTCAGGATTGCATATGGAAGAAGATGGTAAAATGGAAAAGAGATGAAAACATTCATCTGGAAAATAATCTGGAAAAGTCTGAATATTAACAAGAAAAAACATAGTAATGCAAAACTAAACATATACACATGTGGACAAAATTGTTGTTCCCCCTCCCTCGTTTAATGAAAGAAAAACCCACAATGGTCACAGAAATAACTTGAATCTAACAAAAGTAATAATATATAAAAATTCTATGAAAATGAACAAATGAAAGTCAGACATTGCTTTCCAACCAGGCTTCAACAGAATTTTTTTAAAAAAGAAAACTCATGAAACAGGCCTGGACAGAAATGATGGTTCCCTTAACTTAATATTTTGTTGCACAACCTTTTGAGGCAATCCCTGCAATCAAACGATTCCTGTAACTGTCAATGAGACTTCTGCACCTCTCAGCAGGTATTTTGGCCACTCCTCATGAGCAAACTGCTCCAGTTGTCTCGGGTTTGAAGGGTGCCTTTTCCAGACGGCATGTTTCAGCTCCTTCCAAAGATGCTCAATAGGATTTAGGTCAGGGCTCATAGAAGGCCACTTCAGAATAGTCCAATGTTTTCCTCTTAGCCATTCTTGGGTATTTTTAGCTGTGTGTTTTGGGTCATTATCCTGTTGCAAGACCCATGACCTGCGACTGAGACCAAGCTTTCTGACACTGGGCAGCACATTTCTCTCTAGAATCCCTTGATAGTCTTGAGATTGCATTGTACCCTGCACAGATTCAAGACACCCTGTGCCAGATGCAGCAAAGCAGCCCCAGAACATAACAGAGCCACCTCCATGTCTCACAGTAGGGACAGTGTTCTTTTCAAGATATACTTCATTTTTCCGTCTGTGAACATAGAGCTGATGTGCCTTGCCAAAAATTTAGATTTTTGTCTCATCTTTCCATACAACATTCTCCCAGAAGCTTTGCTCATTTTCATAGAATTTTTATATTTTATTACTTTTGTCAGATTCAAGTTATTTCTGTGACCATTGTGGGTTTTTCTTTCATTAAACGAGGGGTACCAACAATTTTGTCCACATGTGTATATATATATATATATATATATATATATACAATAAAGGGGTGACAGGACAGTCAGAGAGATGGCGGACACCATATTGGGTGGAAGGATCTAGTAGAAGGGTAGGAAAATATGTACAAATGAAGCTGGGGTCACATCTGCATCGGAGTTTCCTTTCCGAGACTCCACTGTAGTGTCCATCTAAAATGGACGGACAAAAAGCTCTGCAACCACAACTTTTTCTTCTGGCACTTTCACTTAAAAAGAACGGACACTCAACAGACTCCATTATAGTCAATGTAGTCAGTTGGTGTCCACTATTTTAGCAGTCCGTTCGTCTGTTCAGACACGCCAAGGCTAGTGTTAACCAAGATTAAAAAAGTCAGGCATTACTCATACGAGGTTCAATAAGATTCCTTACGTTATGTTCACATCTGCGCCCCAGTATCCATTGCTCTCGTCAGTCAGAGGACCAGAACAATGGACACACAAAACGCTAAAATTGCAGAGGCCAACAGTGCCTGGCAGATTCGATTGACATTAATTTTGGTGGGTAGCGGAGTGACCAAAACAAAAGAATTTGCACATTGCGGTATATTTATTTTACGGTATGGGGTAAATAACATTATTTTTGGATAGTGCGGACTTATATGCACACGGGGTACCTAATATGTTTGTTTACATTATTTATTTTAAATTTTAAAAGGTTTTTGTTCATCTTTTATTATTTATTTATTTTTATAAATTCTTTAAAACTTTTTAAACTTTTTTTTTTTTTTTATTATTTTTCCTGTCCCACAAGGCGACTGTAACCTGGGATCTCTTGATCGCCAGTTCAATGTACGGCAATACTTCTGTATTGAAGCACATTACACATGGGCTCCCTATGGGCAAACCTATGGCAATCTTATCGTGGGGGATGCGAGGGGCTGAAGGGGGACGACGATCTCACCCCAACCACCCAGATGCTGTAATTGCTATTGATCATGGCATGTGAGGGGTTAAGCCACCAGAGTCTGAGTATTTTCCAAGTTCAAGTTAGTCTCGGGCCTTGGCTGTGGAATACAGGAGGTCAAACAATATCCTCCTGGCTGCCATGGCAGTCCTTTGGACCTCACAATCTTATTGTGGGGTATCCGAGGGGCTGAAGTTGGGATGATCTTGCCAACTAACCACCCAGATGCCAAGATAACTAATAATCAAGGCGCCTGAGAGGTTAAGTTACCAGAGTCAGAGCATTTTCCAACTCCAGCAGCCAATTGGGTCCCAACTATGTAATACAACCAAGACCCAGAAGTCGCGCCGCAGACACAGGTCCTAACTATACATTCGGTGCGACATAATAGTACGACGCAGACTGGGAAAGGGAGAACCATATAAAAACAACCAAAAATATGTGTATAACCTAATTTCATACAGGTTTCTCAATGCATGTATTACATACTATGATTGACATTTCTACACTTTCGACTACAGTCGTCGTAGATGACAGCGATCCTTCAATCGTCATTTGCATCTAATTTGCATGTTGAAGCCACAAACAAAGAGAAGAGAGTGGACTGTGTGACTGACACCTTCTTACATCCCTCTCATCATTATCTTTGTCTTCTCCTCTCGGATGTCACACATGGATATACAGAGCGTCCATTGATCATATACATCACGGCTTGACAGAGAATCTGCAGGTTTATCTTTGATATCTGATGTAAATTATTAATGGCTGTATACATCAAGACAAAGCCATTGAGGTTGCAATTTTTTCAGTACCAACAAAAGGACCTGTTTACATTGGTGTATTCCTCAAAGTCATGGAATGCTCTCAGGTACCAGATGGGTTGGATTGGCCTGTCACATCACCAGAGGATCTTCTGGTGGCCTCGGGCTGAAGACAACCCTACTTGGAGATGACTTTAGAGACAATCACTTTTCTAAAGTTGATTAGTACTTACATATCATTTTTGGTAATGTGGTTTTCACCATTGAGGTCAAGGATGAAAACATTGGTAACATGACTTGAAAAACTGCTCTGTGTGAATGAGTTTTAAAGAAACCTCATTCATAAGAGTCTTATGTTAGGCCCCTGAAGTAATTTACTGAGCAGAATATCTGCCTTATACAGATGGTGTAACTAAAACCCAACTATGTGACAATACAGGGTTAATAAACGCCATGATATCTCAGCACAAGGATAATAAGGATTCTGATGTCACCAAAGTGAAGTAATAGCACAGGGATAATAGTCATAGTGATGTCTCACTGCAGGGACACAGTGATCTCAGCCATGATCATAATGATCTTAATACAGGGATAATGCACAAAGTGATGTCACAAACCAAGAATAACAAACACAGCGATGTCACATTACATGGATAAAAACATTGTAAAGAAATTAGAAAGGGTAATTCACACAGTGATGTCACAGCAGAACAAATAACTAATATGGCATCATAATGGAAGGTAAGTGCACACTGATGTCATAGTCCATAGAAAAGTATCACTATGAAGTCATACATAGGGGTTATTGCACACAGTGATGTCACAGTATAGCAATAACATGAATGGTGTTACAGAACAGGGATAATAAACACAGTGATATAACAGTACAGAGATAATGAACATAGTGATGTCACAGTACTGGCATAATACACACAGTGATGTCACAGTACAGAGATAATACACACAGTGATGTCACAGTACAGGGATAATAAACACAGTGATGTCACAGTACAGGGATAATACACACGGTGATGTCACAGTACAGGGATAATACACACAGTGATGTCACAGTACAGGGATAATACACACAGTGATGTCACAGTACAGGGATAATACACACAGTGATATAACAGTACAGGGATAATACACACAGTGATGTCACAGTACTAGCATAATACACACAGTGATGTCACAGTACAGGGATAATACACACAGTGATGTCACAGTACAGGGATAATACACACAGTGATGTCACAGTACAGGGATAATACACACAGTGATGTCACAGTACAGAGACAGATTATAAACAATTATGTCATGGGATAAGATGGTACAGGGATAATAACAATGACGTCACAGTACAAAGACAATAAACACATCATTACACTAAAAAGTTAATTAACAAAAGTGATGTCATTGTACAGGGATATTAAGTAATACATCTTCATATATTAAGACAGAACATTGTCCCTATAAGACTAAAACATCCTTCCTGCCTCTGTAAACATTTAAGACTTAAAACCAATATTATATTTATCAATCTATTTCATTATTTCCCTGTCTGTACTAACTGGGCAGGCACTAGAGAAGAAGCAGATCTATCTATCTGTCTCATCTCATATGAATCTATATAACATTTGACTTCTTACCTTCATCTGCAGAGACTTCGCTGCTGTACCCATCATACTCAGCGGACAGAGGGCTATACTTCTGCCTGGTTTCCCACATGTAGTTCTGTTGCTTGTCTGAGGCAGGTCGGGATCCGTGCAAACGGCTTTTTGCCTCATGATATTTAGCCAGGCCTTCATCTTCACTTTCTGACGATGAACCATGGAAGTCACGACCTAGTCAAAACGGATAGACACACTTAGAAAGTTCACTACGGCGGACTCTTAAAGATTCAATTCAAGGTTAGAATAGTACCACTATATCACATACTGGTGTGGGCCATATTTACCAAAATATACCTTTAAGTGATATGGGCTTTATTTACTTAAAGGGGTTTCAGAACTCTCCCATTGATGGCCTATTCTTAATAGATCATCCATATCAGATCCCACACTGGACACACCCAACAATCAGCTGGTAGCAGAATCCATAGTTGTCAGAAGAAGCACAGAGTACACAACTGAGCTACACATAAGTACACAGCTCAGTACACTGTGTAGTGGTCATTTTTAGTTGTAGCTCAGTTCCCATTCAAATGTACCTAGCTGTGTTCTGCGGAGATACACATCTTTGTACATTATGTTGCGGCCGGTCCTGGTTACTATAGGGCAGTTTCCATTCAAGTGATGAAGTGGTCACTACACAGTGACCAGAGCACTGTATTTTTGGTAAGGACAGCTTTGTACACTCTGATGTTTTTGGCCACTGTAGCTTCTGCTCTTCAGATGAACATGGAGGTATCAAGCAATGGACCACCACCAATCTGACATTTAAGACCTATCCTAAGAAAAAGCCATGAATGTCTAAGTCCCCTTTAACTAAAATTAACACAATATCAAACCATACATTAAAATATCAAATATCAAAATTATTTTAGGCACAGGAGAAACCATGCAAGAAACAAGAAATCAGAAACGAAATGTAGGAAAACAGTCCCCAACTCATTGAGGACACCACAAAAGTATATACTGTATAATGAAAAGTTTAGCAAATTTAAAGGTAATCAAATACAAAAAGGACCATTTCCCAATTTCAGCAATTTCCAAACCAACTGAAGAGAAACCCACGAGATTAGTTCATGAAGTAGATTAACCATATTCTTGTGAAAATTGCACATCGAACTCAAAAACTCCAAGAAAAGGTCTGTTTCCACTTTATATAATTGACCAAAAACAAAAATAAAGTCAGAAAGTAATAGAGTCTGGGAAAGAAGATTGCAGGACAGCAGTGAGGAGTTGTTGCACGTCAAGAAGTGCTGAAGATCAGTTTACCTTTATGTCGCACTTTCTTGTCCTCGGAGATGTCTACGTCTCTTTGCTTACCCTTGCGATGTTGCTTCTCCCTCAACTGTCTTCTGTCTTTGGTTTCATTAACTTTACTAGAAGGACTCTCATCACCCCTTCCATAATTTTCTCCAGGATCTTCACTTTGGTTCCTCTGCTTTTTAGACTGGTCACCATGAATCTGTTTAATATCTGGAAGTTTACGATGCTTTGAATGGTTCACTTTCTCCTCTCCAAACTGATCTTTGTTACCCCGAGGAGATGATAAGTGATTATTCCTGGGTGATCTTGACCTCAATGTTCTTGAACCATGACCTGTAACATCATTTGTTTTTGTATGTTCTCTAGGATCATGGTTGCCTTCTCTATGATCATTGAGTTTATGACTCAACTTTTTGGATCTTTCCCTTCTTTCTGCTCCTCCAGTGGTATGACCATATCCATGTCCATCACTATAATCGCCATTTTGACTTTCGTTCCCATGAGCCCTGTCTTCTATGGTCTGCTTGTTATGATAATGATATTCCTCTCTCTCTGATGTTGGAAAGTCATTATTATCATGCAAAAATTCTCTCTCTTCATGATGTCTACCATAATTAATATCATGAACATCATCATTTCTTCGATTCCTTTCCCTCTTGCGTCCTTCCAATTGTCTTTGTTGAGTTGTAACTGTTTTTGAGGTTGATCCATGTCCATTTGTATCTCTGGGTACGGAATCTGTATTACCTGCGTAACCATAATTTGGACTATCTTGAGTTAGTTGACTGTCGTCTTTGGTATTTGCTCCCTTCATCTGATTCTCTTCCTCGTCTGTACGAAGTACGTGTATCATACTTGTAACCTGCTCCGTAACAGAGTCTGCCACAGTGTAACTGACCTCTTCGACAGCACTGGCCAGACCGTCCACGGCATTACTTAGAGTGTCCACAATAGAAGACATGGATGGAAGGCTGATGTTTTGCTGAAAGCTCCTGAAGAAAGCCATCACGTCTTATAGGATGAGTAGAAAATGGCAAAATGGACTTCTGCTAAAAATAATCCTTCCCAGTGTTTTGCTGCATCCAGTTCTCTACTGACTATTTATGCGGATGAGAGGAGAGTACAGAATGATGTCTGTGGTAAGAGTGATATTAGGTGTTAGACAATCTACACTTGGTCTGCATTTTCACATGGTACAGATTACATGTCCAACAGATACACATACACACGTAGATTTAAAGGGAACGTATCATCAATTTTTTTCTAGTTATTTATTGAAACCAGATAGTGAAATCTATGACTTTTTAAAATCTGTTTTTATTTTCTGACTGTAGATTTTTTTTTTCTCTTTTCTGTACATGATTATGGGGGCGGCCATCTTGCCTGAGCTTCTCCTCTGCTCTGTTAACAGCATTTACTGATATGCTTTACAGTATAGACATGGTGGAAGGACTGGAGGCAACTCATTGCTGTCTAATGGAGAGTTTTCTAGATATGTCACAGCTTATCTACTCCCTTTCCCAGGACGGAGCATAACTTACTGTCAGAAGTGGATGCAATGATGGGTCAGTGGTGCTGTCTATAAAGCTGTTATCTTCTATTGTAATCCTGTCTGTCTTGTCTGTGATGTAAATGAGGTGATTGCTGCAAAGAAAGTCCTTACAGAATTGGAAAGTGTCAGTCTATTATTAGGCTTGGTGGCCAAAATTGTAGGATCTAGTACTTTTTTTTTTTTAATATTCGGAAAATCGAGAAAAATTTTTAAAAAATCATCAAAAATTATTTTAAAAAATGTTTAGCTTAAAAACTTTGTTTTGTAGTGAC
Organism: Leptodactylus fallax; assembly: GCA_947044405.1. Lineage (NCBI taxonomy): Eukaryota > Metazoa > Chordata > Amphibia > Anura > Leptodactylidae > Leptodactylus > Leptodactylus fallax. Next base: position 4,691,776 of record CAMRHE010000006.1, read on the forward strand.
TCATTCCCTTTAAATGGAGAGAAAGTAGTTAACCTCTGCTGCACACCTTCAAGGGACTGGTCATGTAAAATTCCACATATCTGATGGTTCTTTTTCCCTGACATCAGGGTACAGTCGGGACACCCCTATAACACTGAAATCGGCAAGTTCGGCTGACATTAATTTAATACGAGTATGGGCAACTTTAGAGGATGGTACAAAATGTAACTTCATTTTCTTAAGCAACATTCCAATAGAAGTCAATGCAAACGAAGAAAAAGTGGAGCTCCTACGCAACATGTATGGTTGCTCAAGACTTACATTAATGGTTCAAGGTCAAGTAAGCCTATGGTAGGGACATTTTTTCAGACTTCAACTACCTAGAAACTTTAGGGCAAATTTATCACAGGATATGCCATAAATGTTTGATAGATACAGACCCAACATCTGGGATTGGGGGTTACCCAACCAGCCTGATGAGACAGCCGCTGTATCCAGGTACACACTGAATACAGAGGTGGACGTGCAAGTTCATGGACACCTCCATTCCCACTTCCTTGGGAGTCATGAAAACAGCTGAGCATGTTTGCCAGATGTGGCAGAGGTCCCCTGTTCTAGAGAAAGGTGCTGGCCTCAGAAGTAGGGCCCACATCTATAGACACTTTACTACTCCATGATGCCAGCTCAACCGTATCATTGACTCTACTCACTTTTTCATTTTTCCACAGCAAAAAAGTTCTCAAGAGTACATGGTATTTGGTACTTTTTTGGCACAGGGTTCATTAAGGGAAAGCAATTTAAAATCTGCCATATCAGACACTTATATCATATTCTGTGGACATGCCATACAATCTAAGGAGGGGATACCTCTTTAAGGATCACCACCTCTACCAATTCCAACTCGTTGCATCCTTCACAAGGTGCCAGTCCACTGATTTTCGCACATTTGGAATTTTTTTCTACCCCCGAACAATCATTTATGTTAGTTTCAGCACAATTATGCTCTCTACTGTCAGGAGGGCGGCCCCAGGTTGGAGCAGAAAGACAAGGACCACCCACCTGACAGTAGAGAACATAACTGTGCTGAAACTAACAGCAAGGATTGCTCAGGAACGGTGGGGGCTAGAGAAAAACTGTATTAGAATGAGTAGAGAAGTACCTATTGAAGGATTCAAAGAGTTGGAGTTTGTGGAGGTGGTGACAGGTCCTCCTTAAAGTCTGTGAATTTCAACCCCTTGCAGATTCTTAAATTGAAGGTGCCATGACCCACTATAAAGTGTCTAAGCACCACAGAAGCTAGTCCTCGATTTACATCACTCAAAAATTTACAAAACTGCCCAACCAATATGAAAGGTGTGGTAGCAAAAGAACAACAATCTTTGTAGGTGTTCTAAAACTTTTTAGTCTTTCTAATGTCGAATAGCATTGGGGGTCCGAGTCTGTACACCGCATTCAATTATATTTTGGGAGGTAATTTTAAGGTGAACTATACAGTATCAATGCCGTATTATCTAGGGAAGGTTAATGACAATTGACAAAGTCAGTTCTGGGCCCCATACAGTCAAAAATCACTATGAATTTTTTTTTCTCTCTTTTCTTTTAGGAACAGAATCATGCGCTTTTCAATGCAACAAATAAAATCAGCCTACTATAGTCCTAGGGTGTTTTACAGTGAGCAACTTTATTTCAATGAGCATGTTATAATTTTAGCACTTAATATTCTTCTACTCTTACTGAAAAGCTGCTCTAGAATTATGTTACATTGTCCTCCGATGAATGACTTACCAAGAAAGAAAACGCGCTTATTCTTTTGTCATCGCCGAGCTACGACTTAGCATAACTAAGTGACATTTTAATGACTGTGCCAATCACGGCTATACATTATTGTATGGATAGACTATCCGAGTATTTTTATTCACATTCTGAAATGGATACGGAGACCATTTGTAGGTATTGTTAATAGCGCTGGCTGCTATGGATAGGCTTCTATGCACTATTGTTTTTAATACGACATTCTTTTCATTTCACCCTGTATTTTCCCATATTATTAAGCCCTATTAACTCCTTAGGGACCGGCCTTTTTTTACGCCTTTACGACCAAGTGATTCCCTTAATTTTTTTTTTTATTGACACATTCCAACAGCTTTAACCCCTTTTCAGTTTTGATTTTTTACTCCCCGCTTTCCAAATGCCAAAACTTTTTTGTTTTTCCATTCACACAGTCATAAGAGGGCATATTTTGTGCGTAACCAATTGTATTTAACAATGGTATCATTTAACATTCCAAAAGATGTACTGGGAGGCTGAAAAAAAAAAATTCTGAATGGGGTGGAATTAGAGAAAAATTGCATTTGTGCCAATTTCTTATGGCTTTTAAGGTGTTTACTGCGCAGCCTAATTTTTTTATTCTTAGACGTTTGTAATTCAGGCATTTTTGGACACGGGATACCTAACGTGTATGTGTTCTACTTTATTTATTTTTATGTTTGATCTAGGGTTTAGTGTGATTTTAGAATATTTTTCTTTTTTTTTTTTTAATTATTTATTTTTTTTACTGTTATTTTTAGACCCTCTTGGATCCATGAGTCCCAGGGGGCCTGATCACTAATACAACATATTGCAATGTTAATGCATCTTAAGGGTTAATGCCCACGATCAAAACTGTGTAATATTGTAATGTTAAAGACTGCCTTCACCCATTTTCCATCCTCCAATAGACGCCGATCTGCTGATTTCAAAGCCATTGGAATTTTTTCTGTGTCCCCTACCATTCCTGAGCAATCAGTGCAGGTAGTTTCAGCACCTAATATGCTAATCAGGTTCTCAACTGTCAGATGGGGGGACCCTGCCTGTCTACTCCTGCCCAGAACCGCCCACCAGTAGAGAGCCTAATTAACATATTGGGTGATGAAACTAATAGTACTAATTGCTCAGGAATGGTGGGGGCTAGAGAAAAAATTCCAACTGTTCCAGAATTAGTGGACCCTGTCTGTCTACTCCTGCCCAGAACCGCCCACCAGAAGAGAGCCTAATTAACATATTGGGTGATGAAACTAATAGTACTAATTGCTCAGGAATGGTGGGGACTAGAGAAAAAAATTCCAACTGTTCCGGAATCAGTGGAGCAGTGCTTATTGAAGGATGCAAAGATGTACAGATGGTGGAGGTGGTGAAAGGTCCTCTTTAATAGTTATTCCATTAATAGGGCTGTATGTGGTTTTTATTACCATCATTTTGAGGTGTTCAAAATTATAATTCAACAATTAATTTTTAATAATTTTTTTAAAAGTGGGAAGTAAAACAAAAACTGCAATTCTGCCATTGTTTTAATAATTTTTTTTTTCGCTCTAAAATGGGCAGTAAAACACAACACGTTAACTTTATTCTATTGATCGGTAGACCCACTCCTGGATTCAATTCAAGAAAACAGCAAAATCGCAGCGTTTCTGCAACGTGTAGTTTCAGCCTTAAGGTGTTTTTTTATTAAATTTGCCGTAGAAACAATACAAAACGTACAATAGTAACAAAGTTCCATCTCACCTGAATGATTCTTTGCACCAAACTCTGAACTTCCTCGGTGGAACCCTCCAGTTTTGCCAACACACATCTTCTTATTGATGTAGAGGAACAGTAACAGGAGAAGAACGATGGACACACCAACTGCTGAAAGAAACCCAACAGCTTCTGGAGACACTAGAAGGAGACACAAAAGTAGATAGTCAGCCAACCACAGAACTATCATCAAACATGAATAGGGGTCAGACTGTTTCAGCCCTTTAAGGTCAAGCCAGTTTTGGTCTTCAGGGTCTACATGATCTTCTTTGGTTTCCACCATTAGCATAAGGACAACACATTCAGGATCTTTGATACAGTTTCCAAAGCCAAGGGTGAAAACCTTCAGAAGACAGTATTTCTGCTGTCCTTGCCGCTCCACTTCTGGTTCTGGCTTCACAAACTGCATAGAAAAACCATAAATTGTGATTTACCCTAACTTTTGTTATGTAGTTGTATGAAGTCTTGTTGTTTTTTTTTTTGTTTTTTTTCGCAAGACAACTTGTGTATTTCTAGAGGTAGTTTTAGCTTTTAGTCATTATTTTTTTTTAGTCTAAGGTTGCCATTAAGGACACTTATTCCCTATCCAGAAGATAGGGAACAAGTTGCTGACCACTGGGCGTCTGACCACTGGATTCCCCAGTGATCAGGAGAACGGGGGACCGGAAGTTCCCATAAAGCCTCCTTGAATGGAGGTCCAGTGCACCTGCATTACCTGCCCAATAATTCACTTCTATGGGGTGTCTGCACTGTAATCTCCCGCAGAGTAGCAGCCCCATAGAAGTGAATGGTGGGCAGGTAACGCAAGCATGCTGGAGGCCATAGGGGGACTTTCAATCCCCTCTTCTCCTGAGTGCTGGTGTGGGTGGGTCTGTCAGACGCCCAGAAATTGTACACTTACCCCCTGTCCTGTGGATAAGGGATAGGTGTCCTTAACGGCACAAGCCGTTTAAGGATGGGGACACACAGGCAGTAATAGCAGCAGGTAAGCTGCCACAAACTTGCCAGCAGGTAACCTTCTGCGATATACAGTAGCAGCATAGTATATGAGATATGCAGAAATTTCATCCACATGCTGCGACTAAAACCTGAAGTGTAGATCACGCTTAAAATCTGAGTCACCTCTAAAATTCTATAAACTGTTCTGCAAAATAAAAAAATAATAAAAACCCAAGATCTCACACAGCTCTTATAAACCTACAGCATGTCAAATATTGCTGTATATTTCACCCACTGCTTTCTGCAGAAGACCTGGAGTGACTCTGGAAGGTGAGGCACAGAAACCCAATCACCCAGTCTTCGACAGTTTTTACCACAGCTGCTTTCAGGGAAACTTGATGCTGAATTTTCCTGATGGAAATGAGTCTGTGTAGCCCTGGCCCTAAAAGGGAGTCTGTCACCAGAACCCAGCCCCGCAGATAGATAGGTTAGGGTCACTTGAATCGACTGTGTTTTCTCCTTTTGAATGCAGCCTCTGTTGTTGAAGTATCGCCATTTTTGTCTACGCTCACTGAGATAAGCAAGACGGAATGGAATGTGTCTATGGACAGACTTCCTTAGTAACCAAAGAGTGAACTGCAAATTAGCTAAAAGGGAGACACCGAGTGGCAGAAACTTTAGAAAGGTTTTTCAGCCAAAAAGCAGCCACATTTTTAATTAAAGTGCATTACATTTTGGTTCAGAATCACATGCTCTATGAAATGAGACTAAGTTGTCAGAAAAGTTAGAGAGCATTTAAACAGATCTGCAAAATGGATGTCAAAAAAAGTGATCTGAATGGAGCCTTAAGGTAAGTTACATAGTTACATAGTAGAAGTTCACACTGGGGAAAATGAAGAGGAATTTCTCTTTATTTTCTGCCCATGGGCTACCCGCAACGGGATTCCAAAGCGGGGCATTGGCATTCTGTCACAGCTTTCCGCTGCTGATTAGGCCCAGATGAATGGGCCTGATCAGCAGGAAGTCTCGAGCCGCGGAATGTGTTAAGATCAAGCAGGACGCTTATTTTTTCAGCGGCCTGCTGCGATGTCTGCCTCCCATTGAAAACAAAGGCATGCAGAATCTGGGCGGAATCTGTCACGGATTCCTTCTTGTGAACTTCTAAAATCTAAAATAACAGACAGAAACTTATCTGTTTGTTTTTTTTTAACATTGATCCCTATGTAAACACTAAACGGATGAAAAAAACCTGATCTGAATAATGCCTAAGAGAGCAGATTCATAATATATAAAGCTATACTGAGGTTGGAATTTCATAGTACAATGAATATTTCAGGGTATATACACAAAAACATATTTCTGGGTGTAAACAACAACAACAATATACTGTAGTGAGAAGAGACAATAACGCATGCGGGCAGGTCTACACTGGAGAGCAAGAAGTGCAGTCACATCAAGACATAGGAAGACTCGGCAGCCAGGTATACATTGGATGAATCAATAAAATAGCTCCAGGGCAGCTGCAGGAAAAAAATCAAATTATAGCTGTGAACAGTCGTCCATGACATCATAGCAGTCCATATGTATAATCCTAACTAATTCAGGATATCTGGGAAAACATACCAGCAGGATACTGCCAAGGCACCATCTATATAACAACTTAATGGCATCCAAGGATATATAGCAGAAGTAAACAGCATGATAATGCCCCATAATCCTGTGACATATTGGAGCATATTACATAAGCCCGTCTAGGCGGAAACCACCCAAAGCCTGATAGTGGTGCACAGAGGAAGCAGTATAAGAGAGGCACTAAAATAATTGCCTTGGATTGGTGCACAGTGGAGCCAAGTAATAGCTGCGCTATAAGCTGCATCACACCGCCAGGCCAGAAGTGTACCGAGGTTGCTGAGGCATGCACCTGTACCAAAAAAGTAACAGTTTTGAAGTTTTTATCTGTACAAGACAGAGAAAAGAAGGGTCTCTACTACTTCTGGTCTGACCCCTGAGAGCCCAACCTCAACCGATCCTCCTATACACCTATTAAAGAGGACATTTCACCACCATAGTTTTTAGCATATTAATAGGCGCCGCTCCATTGATTCCAGCGCAGTTGGAATTTTCTCTCTAGTCCCCAACGTTCCTGAGCAACAAGAGTTTCGATGCCTGTTGGGCTATTTCAGCTCTGTAATGTCAGGTGGGCGGTGTCAGGCAGAGCTCCAATCAGAGGCATCCAGTGTCAGAGCTCAGGGTCACACCCCTTGTCTGCTCCTGCCTGACACCGCCCTCCTGACAGTACAGAGCCTAGATAGTATATCAGGCACCAAAACTAACAGCAATGATTGCTCAGGAACGGTGGGGGCTAGAGAAAAAATACCAACTGTGCCAGAATTAATGGAACAGCAGTTATTAAATAATGCAAAGAACTGGACTTGTTGGAGGTGCTGAAAGGTCTTCTTTTTTTAAACTCGTTTTATTGAAAATTGCGTATCAGACAAAGGAAAAGAAATCAAAACAAATACATAACATGTTGCGCACCAAAAAACGAGAATTTCAATGTAAATTCACTCAACGCACCACATCCCACCTCGCCAGGTCCTCGTCCCATCCGGACCATATAACGTAGACTCGGTACAGAAAGAATATAATCAGGACATGCGTAATACTGTATACATCAGTTATCATGTACAAAACATGCAGTCAATAAGTCAAGGGTAACAACAAGGATACACTCCAAAATGAGAGGTCGTGGATACTCCTGGTGTCTCGCACCCCTCATGGCATGAGTAAATTAATGGCAGAGCGCAATGAGGGAGCCGTATATTGGGTTACCGGAGAATTGCACCATGTTCCCCACACCTTATGGAATTTCTGAGGGCACCCTCTCCCTTTATACACAATCTGGTTATAAGGAAGAACAGTATTAACAAGTTTCTTCCACTGAGATACTGATGGGGGTTTCGGAGCCATCCATCGCAGTGCGATAGCTTTCCTAGCATAAAATAAAGACTCCCTCAAAAGGATTCTAACATGGTGTTGCCATATTTCTTCATCTAATACGCCGAAAAGGCATATCTCTGGGGTTAATGGTATAGGTTTAGCCAGAACTTCCGCCAGGAGATCCACGACCCCTTTCCAAAAACATTGTATGATCGGACATTCCCAAATCATATGCCAAAAGTCTGCCTGTGGACAAAGACACCTAAGGCATCCGGGGTTGGGCAGACGTCCCATTTTGTATAGACGGGAAGGTGTCAAGTAACATTGGTGTAGAATATACGTTTGAATCAGTTTGTTGTTAGCTGAAGGTGACACATGTTGAGGAGATTCAAGGATATCTTGAAACATCTCATCTGTGAGAGTTGGGATATTTATGCTCCATCGCGTCAAGGCCGGGGCGTCCAAAGTGGACACCTTGGCCTGTATCAGATGTGCATATAAAGTAGATATCAAACCCCCAGGGCCCTGTGAGCGAAGTATGCCGATAAGCGGATACTCAGATATATTGTCCAATCGATCCGGGAACTGAGAAGAAAGTGCATGTCTAATCTGTAGATATCTAAAGAACTGCGTTCTAGGGATGCCATAGGAGGAGCTTAGCGAGTCAAACGTTTTAAAAACCCCTTGTATGTACAGGTCACTAAGAGAGGACACGCCATACTGCGACCAGGCCCGGGCGCCAGGCAGGGCAAATAACGTCGGCAGACCAGGGTTGTGCCAAAGCGGGGTCTCCGCAGGTATATCAGAATAAGTGGACACCTTTTTCGCCTGACGCCAGACCTGTCCCGCCAGGGCATGGATGGGCAACAATTTCCCCCTAAACAAGGCCGGGTGTTCCAACACCGGCCACAGATTATGCAGACCCAGGTGGTGAGCCAGATGTGCCTCGGACCTCGGTAGGGGATCAGATGAGAGCCACTTCCTAATAAAACGGAGCTGTCCTGCCAGGTAGTAAAGAAACAGATCAGGGAGTGATGTGCCCCCGAGCTGCTTTGGTCGTTGTAGAGATGACAACCTAAGCTTAGATCTAGAGTTTCCCCATATAAAGGAGATAATGAGGGAGTCCATTTGTTTAAAAAATCTAAGGGGCACGGACACAGCAGAATGGCTTATAGCATATAGACATTTGGGTAGTACTATCATTTTAACTAGGTTGATTCTACCAGCCACCGACAAAGGCAGTGTAGCCCAAAGATTAAACTTAACCCTAAAGTGCGAGATGAGCGGAAAGATGTTCTGTTCCAAAAAACACCTATGGTCCCTAGATATAAAGATGCCCAGATATTTGCAGGTTGAGACTGTAGTCAATCCACATACCACATTCCCCTCAGCTACACTTGACGCACGGCCAATATGCATGTATGAGGACTTAGTCCAATTGGTCCGTAGGCCAGAATAATTACCAAATTCATCAATTATAGCCATGGCTCTGGGCAGAGACCGGGAGGGGTCGCTCATAAACAGGAGTAAGTCATCGGCATATAGTGCTGTTCTCTCCTCCCGGGTGCCTATCACTATGCCTTTATATATGGGGTCATTCCGAAGCAGTATTGCCAAGGGTTCCACCGCCAGAGCAAACAGTAGCGGTGACAATGGACATCCTTGTCTTGTACCCCTACCCAAAGGAAAGTAGGAAGACAACGCGCCATTAATGGACAGTGCCGCTCTAGGGGAACAGTATAGAAGGGAAATCCAGGTAACAAACCCCTCTCCAAATCCGTATCCTCGCAACACCTGCAATAGAAAAGGCCACTCGACAGAGTCGAACGCCTTTGTTGCATCTAAAGAAGCCATCGCCCAGTCATGTGAGGATGATGCCCCAATCTGAGTTATCACCTGAGCCCTTCTAAGATTATCCGATGTGGATTTTCCAGGCATAAAGCCTGTCTGATCCGGATGGACAAGGTCGAGAACAACAGAATTTAGCCTTTTCGCCAACATTTTAGTAAGGAGTTTATAATCTATATTAAGCAGTGATATAGGCCTATATGAGCCACAGTCCAGCGGATCCTTGTCAGGCTTAAGTAACAGGATAATGGTGGCGTCATAAAAGGACTCCGGGAGACTGGGACCCACAAAGGCAGCGTTATAACAGTCAAGCAACACCGGGAGAAGCAGGCCCCCATACTGGGCATAAACCTCCACCGGGATGCCGTCCGGACCCGGCGATTTGCCCCTTGCCATATCTGCCAGGGCACCCGATAGCTCCTCTAGCGTAAAAGGGGAATCTAAAAATTCACGTTGGTCTTCTGACAATGTAGGAAGGGGGATCAAGCCCAAATAGGTGGCAAGCTCTCCGTCAGTGACTCTAAGCTTGGAGAGGTATAACTCACTGTAATACCTATAAAATCTGTCACTAATGGCCAAGCTATTGGACAGTACCTCCCCCGTCTCTGAATGTACTCGTAGTATTGCAGGTGAGGCTGTGTTTTGATGTATCAGTTGAGCTAGAAAGCTGCTCGACTGGTTGCCGAGTTCGTAAAACTTCTGTTTGCTAAAAAACAGAGACCTACGTGCCTTGTCATGCAGTATATGCAGATATTGTCTACCCGTCTGCAACCATTGAGACCTAGCCTCATCAGTTGGATTAGCCACGTATGCGGCTTCGAGCGAGGCACACTGGGTCGCCAAGGTGGTCTCCAACAGCGAGGATTCCCTCTTTACAAAGGAAATGGAGGACTTAATACAACCCCTAAGATATGCCTTCATAGTTTCCCATAAGAGGAGCGGAGAAGTGTTTGGGGAATTAATGGTCAAAAACGTCTGAAGTTGATCAGGTATTCGATCATGTGGTACAAATAGTTTCAACCAAAATGGGTGGATTCGCCAACCCTGTCGTGGCTTAGCAGCCGTACTACTATTTAATTGGACCAACAACGGGGAATGATCAGACACTGCCCTGGGTAAATAGGATATGGTCTGCAACAAAGAATATGCTTTAGTATTTCCAAAAGCATGGTCAATCCTGGACAGAGTATGTCTGTTGGCCGAGTGACAGGAAAAGGTGCGGGCCTCCGGAAACCGGACCCGCCACAAATCCAACCACCCCAATTCACGGATCACTCCGGCCATTGTAGTAGGGCGAGGCAGAGAGGGGGAACCTGGCTCCGCGGAGAACCGATCCAATGCAATATCCATAACTTTGTTAAAGTCACCCAAACATAATGCAATAGCCCCAGGGAATCGGGTCGCAAACTGCGCAGCCTGCTGGAGCACAGCAAGATCAGACGCCGGTGGCAAGTACACACCCAGGATAACATACAGGACAGAGTCAACCCAGGCCTGGACAAAAACGTATCGTCCCTCGGGGTCCCTTACAATGAGGCCTGGCTCCCACCTGAGTCTACGATGCACCAAGATGGACACCCCCCTGGAATAGGAAGTGTGTGTAGAGTGAGCCGCCCACTGAACCCATGGCTTCTGAAGTCGCCTGGAATTATCTGGAACCAAATGAGTTTCCTGAAGGCATATGAGGTGTGGGTCAGCCCTCCTAATCTGAGAGAAAACCAACGACCTCTTTCGTGGGCTACCCAGGCCCCTCACATTCCAAGATAGTACACTAAAGGACGCCATGGTCGTCTAAGAGTGTAATGTAATCATGGCAATTCAGGACCCCAAAAGTGACCCGCCTATGAGTGTGTAGCACGTGGCTGAGTGAAACACAAAGTGGTGTGCAGCAACCTAAGAACCATATACAAACGAAATGAACCATTACACCCCTAAAGGGTGTGAGACATACTACTGGCATAAACAAACAATATTTGTTAAATTAACCGTGGCTACAATTAACGGGGGAAGAAGTGCACCCACAGTGGTTGGTATACGGGGCACTGTCTTAAAGGTATGGATAATCACTAGGCTAGGAGATATACTATTCAACAGAGCCAGGTTCACATGAGTAAATGAGATACACCGGCGCCCCGGGGTTCGCCAGCCCAGGTAACTATAAGACTACAGGATACTATAATAACAGAACCGCACTTTTCATAAAACTACTTATGCAATAAACAAGAGCATCCCGTAATACATAAGTCCTTATGTATGGTCCGATCGGACCTCTCACCACACGCCGTCAGGATCATCGTCTCGGAGATCGAGGAAGAAGAGATAGCCAGTCCTCCACATCCCTCGGTGAAGTAAAGAAAAGGGACCTGCCGTCATGGACGACCCGAAGACGTGCTGGGTAAATCATGGAGTATTGTATAGCCTTTTCTCTCAACCGCCTCTTAACGGCCACGAAGGATGCTCGGGTCTTCTGGAGAGCCGCCGAGAAATCTGGAAACATGGCCACTGCTGCTCCGTTGTACTTAAGCTCGCCGGCCTGGCGCGCAGCCCGCAACGCCGTATCCCGATCCGTGCTGTTAATCAGACGGGCCAACAAGGGTCGAGGAGGTGCGCCCTGAGGCGGCGGTTTAGCCGGAACCCTATGGGCCCGTTCCACTGCAAATATTGGTGAGAAGTGAGCCTCCGGCAGGACATTTTTCAGCCACCCCTCCACAAAGGCCCGAGGATCTTCACCCTCCGCCCGCTCCGGCAGGCCCAGGATACGGAGGTTGTTTCGTCGCAATCTATTCTCCAAGTCATCCGCACGCTGGGTCCACAAACTTGCAGCTCTCTCCAGCTCCTGGAGTTTGTCAGGAAGTGGGTTAACAGTGTCCTCTACCTGAGAGACCCGATCCTCCACCTCACACACCCTGCCTCGCAAGGTCTGAAAGTCCTGACGGAGCAGGCCCAGGTCGATTTTTACCTCCTCAATTTTCCCGGTCAGCGAGGAAGTGCCGGCATGGATCGCCTCCAGTAGCTGTCCAGTAACTTGCTTTAAAGTGGGCTCGGGGTCCTCCTCTGGAAGGGCAGGAGAGGCTGCCTCAAGCGATGGTGATGTAGAAGAGGATGCTGCCCTGGAGAACCCCCTCAGGCGATCAGAGACAGAGGTTGATTGCGGGCGACTCATTTTAGAGAGTCGGCGGCCGCTCTTCCTGCGTTCCGTACGGGTGGATATGTTGGCAGAGGAGGAGGTGTGATTGTAGCAAGACCTGGCCGGCCCCAGAGGATTATAGACAAGGTCTCTGGCTAATAGCAGTTGCACAGTAGGAGCCTCTATGTCAGGCCACCAGGGCCAATAAGCCAGCCGAGGACAGACAGTAACTCAACAGTCCAATAGTATCGATGGCAACAGACTCTGGATTATAAGCGATGTCTCCAAGAGAGAGCCGTCAGCAGAGTAATGAAATAAATAGATTGCAGGAGGAACTAAGAGGGAACGGATGGCAACTCAGCGATCCAATAGTGCAGATAGCAACAGTCACTGGATTATAAGTAAGGCCTCCAAGAAGGCCAGTAGCGAAGTGATGGAGTAGATAGATTGCCAGGAGGAACTAGAGGAGGACAGATGGTAACTCAACAGTCCAATAGCACATACAGCAACCGTCACTGGATTATAAGTAAAGCCTTCCAGAGAAGCAGTCAGCAGGACGATAAATCGTACAGAGGCACACACCTTCAATGGGTCAGAGACAGTTGATGGCTGCCACAGATATTGCCTTGCACTACTGCCCAGAGGAGCCAGGGGATGGTCCTATCGTGCCCAGCAGCAAGGAAGAGAGAGGAATGCCGGCTCCCAAACTTCCAGGCAGGGATAGAGGGAACCGTCAGAGATAGGCTCAGCTCGCCAGGAACGCCAGACTCAGCGCCCCCTCATCAGCAGATGGCCAAACCGGTCAGGGTTAAAATGGCCGCCCGCCACGTGGAGAGAGGGGAGACCGCCGTCCGGGTGCCAGCAGGACCAGCGGCCCCAGCGGTGCCTGCACAGCCCAGGCCAGCCCACGAGCGCAGCCCCAGAACAGCAGCTTCACCCCAGCTCCAGGCCACAGCAGCGCGGGACAGAGCGGCTCCGGCAGCGGCGGTGGGAGTGTATGGCCGCCGGCCACGTGTAGCGATCACCGACTACTACCCAACGGAGAAGGACACCGGCAGAACGGGAGCTCTGGAACCAGGAGGAGGGCCTCAGAAGTGCGTTCCAGCGGACAGCGAACCCGGGCACCGGTAAGCAAGGATGGATTTCAGGATGGATGAGCGGCTCTAGCCGGAGCTCCGCTCACATGCGACCGTCCATGTCGCGCGCTAGCCACGCCCCCCGAAAGGTCTTCTTTAAGTCTACTACATCATAGGACAGACCCAACCAGGCCAAAAAGCAAATATGCAAGAAACGATACATATAATAAATTATACAAAACCAATAATTGTATAATATAATTAAAAATAATTCATCCTTTTATTTAGTAGCTGGAGACTAAGTCGATACCTTTTTCTGACTACACCCAAAACTGGCCCCAACTCTGACTCAGACTCCACAGCCCATAGCCATACTCCTAACCTACTTTGGCTCCCTCCTGGACTGATGTCTCCCACAGCCTGAGCCCAGACGCCCCCCCCAGGCTAAGAAGACACTCAACCCACACTACTTCAGCAACAGCCTGTCTAGCCTGTTAGGTTCTGCAAGCTGCCCTCCACCACATTTAGACGATCCCAGTCCACTACTTCCAAGCAGGAATGTTTTTTTCTGGGTCACCTCATCATCTGCTTTCCATCAACCTCTCCAGACCTTGCTCGGTTGTATCTAGCTGACAACTCTAGCTTAAAAGGTCTCCAAAAGCATGCCAGGTAAGCCATATCTCCTTAAAAAGATTGCCTTGGCAGGCCACCTTTCAGTGTACAGGGACCTATAGACTATACATGTCCTGCTATGGATTCTGAGAAAACAATATGGAAAGAGAATATGGAAAACGTGCTCTAGTGCAACCTTTTGGGAGGTATCTCCCTGTAGATCAATGCCTGATTTTTAGGAACCTAGTAGCATAACCTGGATTTGATCACAAGTCAGAATATCTCCTCCAAAATGAAGAGACAGCTGTTTCGAGCAACAACCCTCTTTCCCTTTTCCACCAAGTCAAACTTATTTGAATATTTTTTTCCCCATCATCTCTCTTACAATTAAGAAGCTACTTCTGCCTCTAGCCCATCCATGCTTCTTGATGGACAAGCCCAATCCAGCCGTCAGCCAACCAAGGTGCCTCCAATGGACAGGCCTGAGGCCTTACAGTTTGTACTGGCCAAAAGCAAGTCTACTTGACCTGCACTTGGCAAGTCCTTGGTGCCCCACATAACCCTATCCTTTTATCAGCTTTTCTTAGTACTTTCTATCAGCCCTCTACAGCAGGTTCTTCGTGGGCTATACTAGGTCTGGTGGTGCCTACTTTTAGCTGGATGCCAAGAAACAAACCATTTTCACCCTAAGGTGCCATGACAGAACATGACATGACATCAGTCTCAGCAACCCAGGATCTAAAGGTGCACTATCAGCACATAACACTTGAGTGACCTGCACAGGGCCCAGACCTCCACCCCATGCAACATCTTTCAGATCAATAACAATGCTGACTGTGATGCAAACTTTCTCCCCCAGCATCAGTGTCTGACCTCACAAATGATCTTTTGGCTAAATGAGCACAAATTCCCACAGACACTCTCAAAAATCTTGTGGAAAGACTTCCAAGAGGAGAGGAGGCTGCTAAATCTACAAAAGGGGCCATCTACATATTAATGTATTAATAACCATGCAAGTTCATGTATATCAGTACTCAGCTCCAGGTTGACTTTGAGAATGAATGGAATTATTTTACAGGCTCAGTGGAAGCAAACCAGAAAAAAAGTCACAATTTTTTGTTCAGAATCCTATGTGCAACTTGTTTTATGCCTTGTACGCGTAATAGCTGGCATACAAGACATAATAAATCTGCCCCACTTGCTTTAGAAGAGAAAGAGTTAAAAGCAGTGGTGTAAATTAGAGGACAATTACGGCATATTTCATGAACGCTTTCATTAGATCACCTGTATTCTATGACAAACTCTACCATTAAAAGCAATTATGTACTTGGTATTTCTAAAGAAAGTTTGTCAGATGAAGGTTGTCCCTGAAAACCATTAGCGATAATTACATAGGGTGATACATTACTAAGAACTGCCAACACATGTGCAGAGCTAGCGTCTAAAGAGCTGACTACAGCATGTGCAGGGTTAACACTATATTATATTAGATATCAGGGTAAAAGTGAATCATTTGGTACTGAAGGTGTTAAAAAACACTGCCCATTATTAATCTAATGCTCCACTTGTGGGCACCTTCTGCCCAAAAATAGATCCTATCGTCATACTGCCTTCTATCTCATCCATATTTCTTGAAAACATACTGTCCATTAAATAGGGAGGAGAATTAGAGAGTATGACTACAAGATTAGACTGTTTGTAGTCTGTAACCATGGAGACACATACAGTACTGCGCCAAAGTTTTATGAAAATATGCTGCAAAGTAAGAATACTAAGTGAATGAAGAAAAGAGAAATGTGAACCCTATCGACATTTGATGTGACCTTTGCCCTTTGCCTTCCATCAGTTCTTCTCGGTACTTGCAGACAGTTTTTGGCAGAACTGGGCAGGGAGGTTGTTCCCGCCGCCATCTTGGAGAACTAAGCACAGATCTTCTGTGGATGTTGCTTGCTCCAATCTTTCTGTCTCTTCAGGTCATCCCAGACAGACTGGATGATGATGAGATCAGGGCTATATCTGTGGGGGCCGGATCATCACTTCCAGGACTCCTCCTCCAAAGGGCAAAAGTCACACCAAATATTGATGGGATTTACATTTCTCTTTTCTTCATTCACTTCATTTTCTTAATTGACAAAAATAAAGTATTAACCCTTCTATTTCTGAAAGCATTCTTACTTTGTGACATTTTTCCCAACATTCCTAAAACATTTGCACAGTAAGTCTGCACTGGAGCTGCATACTCAAAACGATAGAAAGTTTCTAATTGAGCCCTTTTGTAAAATTTTACATTTTATGCATTTTAGATACATGGAAGGAATATAAAATTGATCGAAATAAAAAATGTAACAAAGGAGAGGTGGCAAAAAAAAATCACATATTTTTGTACAAGTAAATATTCTTATAGTATATATTAGTGATATAATCGCAATATACTGTACCAATATAATCCAGTCTGACCTAAACCAACAGGCTGTATAATTTACTGTAAGTGTTGTCAGAGGATCCACTCCAAATGACTACAACTACTTTATTATTTAGTACTTCCATTTGACATGTAACATAGAGACAGCCAAGGAGACTGCTATGGGAGGACCCAACCCATATACCCCCTCCCAGTGGGTAATATGAACATGAGCAAGTGACCCACTTTCCTATAAAACACCATAAATAACTAACCCAAGGCCCTCAGAGTATTTTCAGGCAAACCAGAACCAGGAGACGCCCTCTAATAACTATCTCAGCCCCTTTCTAATTAAAAAAATCCCTCTTAAAGGGAGTGTCAGCCACAGAACCAGGCAGATAGATAGGTTAGGGTTACCTGAATCAAACAGTGATTTCCCGTTGTGAATTGCTGACTCAGTTGCCAAGATATTGCAGTTTTTGTCACTATGCCAATGTCCTCAATATCCAAATTGTTCTTTGGAGCAATGAGGGCATTGCCATTGCTCCAAAGAGCTCATTTGCAAATGGACGAAAACTTTAATATCTCGGCAATGGAGGCAGCGATTCTCAAGAGGGAAAAACTGTTTGATTCATGTGACACTAACCTATCTATCTGCAGGGCTGGGGTGATATGCTGGGTTCTGGTGACACTAACCTATCTATCTGCAGGGCTGGGGTGATATACTGGTTCTGGTGACAGTAACCTATCTATCTGCAGGGCTGGGGTGATATGCTGGTTCTGGTGACACTAACCTATCTATCTGTGGGGCTGGGATGATATGCTGGTTCTGGTGACACTAACCAATCTATCTGCAGGGCTGGGGTGATATGCTGGTTCTGGTGACACTAACCTATCTATCTGCAGTGCTGGGGTGATATGCTGGTTCAGGTGACCCTAACCTATCTATCTGCAGTGCTGGGGTGATATGCTGGTTCTGGTGACACTAACCTATCTATCTGCAGGGCTGGGGTGATATGTTGGTTCTGGTGACACTAACCTATCTATCTGCACGGCTGGGGTGATATGCTGGTTCTGGTGACACTAACCTATCTATCTGCACGGCTGGGGTGATATGCTGGTTCTGGTGACACTAACCTATCTATCTGCAGGGCTGGGGTGATATGCTGGGTTCTGGCGACACTAACCTATCTATCTGCAGGGCTGGGGTGATATGCTGGGTCTGGTGACACTAACCTATCTATCTGCAGGTCTGGGGTGATATGCTGGGTCTGGTGACACTAACCTATCTATCTGCAGGGCTGGGGTGATATGCTGAGTCTGGTGACACTAACCTATCTATCTGCAGGGCTGGGGTGATATGCTGGTTCTGGTGACACTAACCTATCTATCTGCAGGGCTGGGGTGATATGCTGGTTCTGGTGACACTAACCTATCTATCTGCAGGGCTGGGATGATATGCTGGGTCTGGTGACACTAACCTATCTATCTGCACGGCTGGGGTGATATGCTGGTTCTGGTGACACTAACCTATCTATCTGCAGGGCTGGGGTGATATGCTGGGTTCTGGCGACACTAACCTATCTATCTGCAGGGCTGGGGTGATATGCTGGGTCTGGTGACACTAACCTATCTATCTGCAGGGCTGGGGTGATATGCTGGATCTGGTGACGCTAACCTATCTATCTGCAGAGCTGGGGTGATATGCTGGTTCTGGTGACACTAACCTATCTATCTGCAGGGCTGGGGTGATATGCTGGGGTCTGGTGACACTAACCTATCTGCAGGGATGGGGTGATATGCTGGTTCTGGTGACACTAACCTATCTATCTGCAGGGCTGGGGTGATATGCTGGGGTCTGGGGACACTAACCTATATATCTGCAGGGCTGGGGTGATATGCTGGGGTCTCTCTTGACATGTCTGTGTTAGCAAATAGTGCTATTTCCCATAAAACAATTCTGAAGCATCTTTCCTTAGAACTCTGTGCTTTGTCATTCCTCTGTTATTCCTCCTGGAAATGTATGAATAAACTGACAACTAAGTGTTACAATTTTTGTCAAAAGAGCATACCCCTACTCCGTCAGATACTGTCAGTGCTGATCTGACAATGTCAGAGTGTGCAAGAACATGCCCCCTACTGGTAAGTTTTGTCAATTTATTTGTAAATTTCTAGGAGTAATAACAGAGGAACGGTATAAAACTGGGTAAAGCTACATGCACATGACCATAGTGGTTTTTACTGTCTGTCAATACTGATCCACAATCCGCAAAAAACATGTCAGTCATCTGCAAACAAGGATCCACAAAAAGACTTGCGGACAAGAATAGGACAAGCTTCATCCTTGTATACGGCACGGACACACGGGCATGTGTATGGGCCCATAGAAATGAATGGATCCGTACTTTATTCGTAATTGTGGATAAAAATGAGGCCTTATAAGAAAAGATGCTCAAGAATTGTTATATGATTGTAAATTTCTAGGAGTAATAACAGAGGAACGTTACAAAACAGGGTATAAGAAAAGATGCTCCAGAATTGTTATAGACTATACTATAACAATAACCTATGAAGCTTTTCACACCTGCAGCATATACACACACACACGCACACTACTGAATGTCACCCGTATAGGATGTAGAATAAGTAAAGTTTCATGCGTGCAGCTGTCCCTTACCTGTGCGCTTCAGGGCTCTTCTGATATATCGCAGGATCATACGCTTGTGCTGAAAGCTGCTGTCATATACCCATAACTGCCATATAAAGAATCCCGAATGTAAGCTCTGCTGTCACAAGCAACATCCTATGACCATGGCGGCTACCTGTTGCCGCTCGGTGCCTCCTTTGTCCCCATATGGCGACCTGCCTATATGTCACTAAAGCGTTAATTATTGATTCCATTACTGCAATACTATCTGACCGATGTACAAATAAGGAAGTCACGTGAGAAGCCGGGGGAACGTTACATGCCGCCTGCTCCTCATTGTCTTATCCTGGCTGTTATAGCAGTTTACCTTCCCAGCTTTGTATAGTTTACAGCTGTAATACGGGTGCAAAGTAAGCTGAGGCAAAATAAAAAAAAGAGTATGGTAGTATATGGTAGTATATTGCAATATATATAGTATATTGTAGTATATTTAGTACATTGTAGCATATTGTAGTATATGGTAGTATGTGTAGTATATTGTAGTATTTTTAGTATATTGTAGCATATGTAGTATATTGTAGTTATGTAGTATATTGTATTATATTTAGTGTATTGTAGCATATTGTAGAATATTGTAGTTATGTAGTATATTGTATTATATTTAGTGTATTGTAGCATATTGTAGAATATTGTAGCATATGTAGTATATTGTAGTATATATAGTATATTGTAGTATACTGTAGTTATGTAGTATATTGTAGTATATATAGTATATTGTAGTATACTGTAGTTATGTAGTATATTGTAGTATATATAGTATATTGCAGTATATTTAGCATATTGTAGTTATGTAGTATATTGTAATATACATATTGTAGTATAAATAGTATATTGCAGTATATTGTAGTTATGTAGTATATTGTAGTATATATCGCATATAGTAGTATATTGTAAATTTTATCAACTACACTTAAAGGGGTTATACCACAAAAATACTTATCCTATATCCGTAGGATAAAGGGAAAATTGCTGATCAGTGAGGGTCTGACCACTGAGACTCCACTGATCCTGAGAACAGGGGTCTTTTACCCCCATGACAAAGGCAGTTGAGCCTCTGGTGGATGCAGACACACCCCTGCTCCCATTCACTATCTCTGGTGTTCCCATTACATACTTCCCAAATTTGAAGGAACTGGAAGGTGGACTAAATTTGTGGCATGTGTAGTGTTGTGTGGAGAAATTAGATATTGGAAACCACACCTATGCACACTTTGGCTCTGTCTCTTTGTGCCCCCACACAATATAATGCCCATTTAGTGACCCCAGCATGCTACTTTTGGTCCCCACGCAGTATAATCTGGCCCCTAAAACATGATAGCCCTCACAGTTTAATGCTCCCTTAATGTGGCTCTCCCACAGTATAATGCCCCCTTAATTTGGCCCCCACAGTATAATGTTGTCCATAATATGGCCCCACAGTATAATATGGACCCTTAATATGGCCCTCACAATATAATGGTCCCCTTAATATAGTTCCCACAGTATAATGGCACACTTAATATGGCTTCCACAGTATGATGGCCCCCACAGTATAATGGCACCCTTAATATGGCCCCACAGTATAATAGACCCTTTAATATGGCCCCCACAATACAATGGCCCCCTTAATATGGTTCCCACAATATGATGCCTGCTTCACCATTGCACTCAATTCATCTGCGTCCGAGGTTTCTCAATGAGGCGAAGCCAGGACATACATTCGGCTGCCCAGGACCGCACCCAGAATCCAGAACTGTCCCACTGAATCTGAGATGGTTGAGAGGTATGCCAATGAAGTGTCCACCAGGGGTTTGGCTGCTTTTGCCATACAAAATTCACAATGGGGGTATAAAACCTCCTATTCGCAGGATTGGTGGAAATCTCAGTGGTCTGTCCCCCACCGATCTGCAATCTATCCTCTAACCTATGGATAGAGGGTAAATATTTTTCATGGTATATGTAGTGCCATTATTAGGAACCGTCCCTGAAAATTAAATCCTGCCATCTGTATCAGATTTATCTTCCCAATAAAACCATCTACGTCTAAGGCCACACATTACGGAAATTCTGCATATTTTGTTGCGGTTGAGCCAAAGCCAGGAGTGGATTTAGCAGAATGGACTGTAAGTAATTCTGTTATATTTCCCATTCCTGTTAAAGTCACTCTTGACTTTGGCTCAAAAAAACGCAGCAAAATCTGCAGCAAAAAAACATAATTTTTCTGCAACGGTGAGCTCAGCCTAATGTTGGTTCTGGGTAGGAATTGGTTAAATTACAGCAGGTAAAAATAGCTTCTTAAAGGGAAAGTGCTAATATCACACATATGTATGTAAACATGCCTGGAGGAACCAAAAGGTATACAAGATAAAGTGGGACTCATGGGGGCAGGGGATTCTCCTGGACTTCCTGGCAGAAATTTCACTGAAGGATAACAAAGTTGGTCTTCTCAAAATGATATGGCTGATAACTGAGAATAATAGATTACATTTAATTGAATAGCAATGGGTTATAAGATAAATCTTTAGAGTGTCTTTGGGCCATCTCTAATAATGATAGGGACACAAGGGCCTGCACTATCTTGTTTCTTTCAGATGCAGAGAAGATGACAGGTATATCCTGTAGGTCGCTGTCCTTATGTTATTGAACATCTATAAGACTTCTTAATTGGCGTTAAAGGAAACCTGTCATGTTGTACACGGCGTCCGATCTGTGATGCAGCAGCCCAATCAGCGATCCCTGACATCAGCCAGAAGCGTCAAAGACAGCAGGGAGTCACCCTGGAGCAAAAGAGAGGTGAGTAACCTACCTTGGCAATCCACTTATTATTCTCTGGGGGTCTGAAGAGAACCCACATTATAACAGCAGTTTTGGTTAGGCCATGTTTGGGAACTTCGCGAGACGATCTCGTGGGATTCGCCCAAAACACTTAATCATACTGTGAAGGGGGTGTGGCATAAAAGGGGCGTGACCTAAATAATCACCATTAATTGTAATCGAGCTAAAATACTCGATTTATTTAGATCATAATCGCCCAGCCCTAGTATAACATACAACAATAAGAGACTTATCCAGCCTATGGGAGGGAGATCTGACCCAAAAGTCTAGAGTACTCTGGAGGGGTCTGGAATTCCATCCAATAGTACCAGGTCTTATAATATTTGTCATAAGAGTCAGTAATAGAAGAGGTGAGATTTTCCATATGCATGACGTCATCGTCTGCTTCCATAACAACATACCTCCCAACTTTCAAAGTACAGAAAGAGGGACAAAATATGCAGCGCGCTATGCGCACCGCGGTAAATTTAGCTCCACCCACTTCTATGTTGACTCCGCACATTCTCATCTATTTTTCCATGTGCCCCCACACAGTATAATGCTCCTATAGTCATCCTAACATTATATGCCCCCACATTATAATGGTCCCCTCCAATTTCCCCACAGTATTAAGTCCCTCTCCTCGTGCCCCAGTTTAAACTGGCGGAAACTAGAGGGGGACATTAAACTAGGGCAGCTGGAGGGGGACATTAAACTATGGAGAAGCTGGAGGGTGACATTAAACTATGGGGCAGCTGGCGGTTGACATTAAACAGTGGGGGTAGTTGAAGGGGGACATTAAACTGGGGGCAACTAGACCCCCCTCCAGCTACCCCCCATGGTTTAATGTCCTCCAGTTGACCCCAGTTTAATGTCACGATCCATCTGCCCTCCCTCAGTTTAATGTGCCCCTCCATCTGCCACCAGCTTAATGCCCCCCTTCATCTGTCCCCAGTTTAATTTCCCCCATCATCTGCCACCAGCTTCACGTCCCCCTTCATCTGCCACCATCTGAATGTCCCCCTTCATCTGCCACCAATTTAATGTCCCCTTCATCTGCCACCAGCTTAATGCCCCCTTCATCTGCCCTCAGTTTAATGTCCCCCTTTATTTGCCACCATCTTAATGTCCTCCTTTATCTGCCACCAATTTAATGTCCCCTTCATCTGCCACCAGCTTAATGCCCCCTTCATCTGCCCTCAGTTTAATGTCCCCCTTTATTTGCCACCATCTTAATGCCCCTCTTCATCTGCCCCAGTTTAATTGCCCCCTCCATCTACCACCAATTTAATGTCCCCATTTATCTGCCACCAGCTTAATGTCCTTTATTTGCCACCAGTTTAATTGCCCCCTTAATCTGCCTTCAGTTTAATTGCCCATTAATCTGCTCCCAGTTTAATTGCCCCCTTCATCTGCCTTCAGTTTAACTGCCCCTACATCTGCGTTCAGTTTAACTGCCCCTACATCTGCGTTCAGTTTAACTGCCCCCTACTTCTGCCCCCAGTTCGCCCCTCTTGCTCACACATGCTCTCTTCTCTCCTACTTATCTTTGATCACTCTCTGTTCCCAGCTTTCTGTGTAACATCACAGTGTGTCCCGTAGTATCCAGAATAGCTCCACCCACACAAGAGTCTAATCACATGTTCATGACGTCATCAAAGGTCCTTTAGCCATTACGATTTAGCATCTACCATTTAGCCTTTACTCTACCCTAATAAAGTTTGTTAACAGCAAAACACTTCAGGGGAATAGCGGGACAAACTGTAAGCTATGCGGGACCGCGGGACAGCAGTGTAAAATCGGGGAGTGTCCCGCAAGATGTGGGACGGTTGGGAGCTATGTAACAATGGTATACAGGTTTGTGTCGCCATCCCCAGAAATTTCATAGACTCGTAAAGGTATGTCAAATGCCTCTTTCTGCTCTTATCATGTGGTTTCCCTGCTCCCCCTCTTTCTGCAAAACTGACTTTCATTCTGAAAGTTCCTGCAGGTCACATGACTCAGATTACACATATCTATAGAAGTCTATGGAGAACGGGGAATGAGCAGGAAGTACAGGAGATAAGAGAAGAAAAACAGGTGTCTGGTGCTGGAGCTACATTGGAGCTTTCATTCACAACCAAAGCACTTCACTTACATCAGTACATGTCAGTACAAGGGAGTAGCAGCTTAATCTGAACCAAGGTTTGTCATGAAAATTAGTTATTATTCACCAAACAATGTCGTAAACCCACTGAACCTTCTCCAGGCACCATCTTGGCCATCTACCCCATCACTCTTTGCGCTGTCTTTATTTATCAAGCCATGTATTCCCATTGTATAGAACATCTCAATGGCTTGTACAGTACATGAATCCATACACTGATCAAACCTCGCGCTAAACAAAAGACAGTCCTGCAAGTCTGGAAAAGCCCAAGCCATTAAAATACTGTTTAGTGTTGTATACATAGAGCGTGCCAAAACCTATATATCATGAAATTCAGAAACAAAGGCAGATGTGGTAACATGATCGGCAGCAGCCATCCTCTACAGGCCGCACCGTGTTTACTTCATTGGCAAGACTGGGGTTAGACCTTGGACAATGGCCTGAGAAGAATGAATTGTGTCTACGCTGTCCCTGGGGATTATACAGGCCAAGTACTGGTTATTTAATAAAATATAATACTGACTAATTCCACCATGACGTCTACCTCTACTGTATTGTATGGGTTATTGTACCATGCGCTACCCATCATGTCAGTCCAACCCTTAGAACTACCATTACTAGTAGCCAGTGCAACAGCGTCTAACCTGCAAAGGGTCTGTTCCCTGTTATATACCATCAAGTTTGGAAGCACCTATATGTATAGAAAGCCAATCAATGTGGTATGGCTTACACATTGGCAAATTAAAGGGGCTGCCCAAGAGTAGGCCTTGGGATAAGTCATCAAAATCCGATCATTGGGGGTCTGATACCCGGCACCTCCATCGATTAGCTGCTGCAGCCACCAGATCTGCACAGTGTAAGGAGCCGGAAGCTTCATGACCGTGAAAAACTGCTCAATTAGTCCATTTTCAATGGCTGTTTTACATCCATTCCATGCACGTTTCTTAGTTTTTGATGGCCAAGTGTCATCCATTTTGCATCCGTTTTTAGCACACCATTAAAAAAATTAATTTCATGGGTCCTTATTTTTTTACCCAACCCACGGATCCATTTCTGACAGATGTAACTCAGACATCAATCCGTTGTTATATCCATCAAAGGTGAACCCATTGACAAAGATAGAACTCAACTGTTTTTTAGGTCCCATGCACACGAGTGAGGGTGCCGTCCAAGGGGGCTTCTAATGCTCCTTTCCATTCCAATGATTACAGAGCAGATCCTATCCTGCTCCGTGACATTGCAACAGAACAGAACCCCCATGGAGGATAGAAGAGACTTCGATGTCACTGGTGTGTGAATAAGGCCTAAGAATTGTCCATCATTATCTAGTTTTGGACAACCTCTTTAAGTTGATTGTCGAGACTATAGCTGCTGTATCCCCAATGACTGGCTGCTATTGCAGGGAGAGGCCACATTACCTGGGGGCAAATCAAATCAATGGCCATGGATGTGCCTGGTCCCCTGGAAAGTGGGAGTCAAATACAGGCTCCCCTCTCTGAAGACCATATGTCCTAATGGAGCATATGAACAAGGGTTACTTACCTTACAAAGGTTGTCCTACAATAACAGCTTAGGACCTGTCCACGGAATAAGTAATTAGTGCCCAATTGTGGTGGGTCCTACTGCTAGGACTCCCACCAATCACAAGAACAGGGAGTGTTGAGTAAGAACTGACACCTTTCACCTATCCTGGTGATTATAGGACCGACCCTTTAAGGTGTGACTCATTTGATGGGTGGAATCCAAGACACTGCATAGTCCATGCCTATAAGCAGTGTTAAACTGAGGTTCCTTGGACCCACCAGATATAATTATGAAGGCCCACCATCCAATAACCCCTGAGAAA
The DNA here is from genome assembly GCA_947044405.1 of Leptodactylus fallax. Lineage (NCBI taxonomy): Eukaryota > Metazoa > Chordata > Amphibia > Anura > Leptodactylidae > Leptodactylus > Leptodactylus fallax. The sequence continues at coordinate 4,717,742 of CAMRHE010000006.1, forward strand.
TGGACCATAGTACCCTTCAAAATTGGGTGTCGTCTGCTCAACGTTTATTGTGTTAGAGCTTGGGCCCACTGGAGGATCCTGTGATATTCTGGTGGACCAGTCCGGCTCTGCCGTCAGTCTTCTGAGATATAAATCCTGTACTAAATACAATAATCGTTGGTTCTTTCTAATGTACTCTATAATGTATAAACTACATAAAAATATCTTCACCATCAATAATAGCATTTATAATAGTGAAGTGATGTGAGGCAGTGGAAGCCATATAAGCACTGGGCATGGTAAGACCAAGACACCAACTACACCTGGTATTCACAACACTTGATCCATAAATGTAACTTGACAGCGGGAGCTACAGTCATCTGAAACTGTAAGTATCCTTCACTTTTCTAATGTAATTACCTAAAGGAGCGTTCAATTCATTGTGGTCTGAGCCAGTCATTGTCTGTCAATTATCACTGCAATAATGAATAGAAAAATGACCGCCATATACTAAAAAAACCTCTGACCGTGCATTAAAAAAGAATAAATGTACTGGAACTCAGGCTTCTACGTATTATTCCAATCCATTCCGATGACACAGAGCAGGATAGAGTAGGTCTTAACTTGCTCCATGTTATCGGAACGGATCGGAAGCCCCCATAGAGGTGAATGCATCACGGGATGCTCTCGGATAACCCTTGGATGTCACTCCGAGTGTCACCCGACTACAGATCGCTACAAACTTGGCCCTACATCGGATGCACATTTGGTCGAGTGCATGGGGCATAAAACTGGCAAAAGGAACGTCAGTTTTAATAAATTATAAATGTGCCGATGCAGGCACATTCAATCATCTGATCGGTTGACACTTACTGATCTGACATTGATGATCTATCTTAACCTCATGATGACTGCCCATTGACCGGTCCAGACAATTGGCTAATAACTGTGCAAGGACATATCTCTAAATCCTTGCAAGATCAGGGAGGCAGCTGTCAGTGATAGTCGGACATCCCAAAAAGAAGTCATAATATGTCAAACATGTTGCATTATATTCATATAATTTTTGCCCAGGACAATGACAAACAATAGCCAATCCTACAGCGACAACATAACATCACAGCCATAAGGCACTGAGGTCCTCAAGTAGCCCTAACCTAAAACGCTTGAACTTGTACAGAGTGACATGTGGTTGCAGTAGATTCAGTTTATAAAGAATAAAGTTGTCTTTACGAACACATTTTCCTTCCTCGTGTCTGATCTCAACACTGTTGGCACAGCAACTTTTCCCAGATCATCACAGAGATCAATGCCAAGCAGCAGCCATTCCTGCAGCCACAACACAGCCATCACGGCCATGGGGCACGGAGGTCCTCAAGTATCCCTAACCTAAAAGGCTTCAATTTGTACCACGTGACATACGGATGCTCTAGATTTGCATAATAAGAATAAAGTTGTCTTTACCAACACATTTTCCTTCCTTGTGTCTGATCTCAAAACTTTGTTGGCACAGTGACTTTGCCCAGATCTTCGCAGAGTGGCTTTATTAAGCTGACTTCTCCGGAACAGATGGCTTGCTGTACCGTACTTGTGATCGCGATTAATTTTAGCATGACTTGTTTACTAATGCTCGCTGTTCCTGATGCTAAAAATCTGTTTCTGTGAGTCAACAGGAGTTTCTATGTAGTATAAGAGCCGGAGAAAATCTACATAGAAGGTTAGCTGGAAAAGAGGGTGGATGAACCCCAAACCTACAATGTAGGAGTGGTGACAACTTCTTTCCATATGACCAATAGGTCGCACAGATGTCATAGATCAAAGTCCTCCTCTCAAGATCTGCTCTATGTTTCACTGCCTATCCATGCACATGGACTTGTTTGTGGAGCCTCCTACTCAGGCAATGGGAATCCGTGTAAGAATTCATCCATAGGAATTCATGCAGCTTCACAAAATCACCAACATGGTAGTAACTACTGGGGTTAGGGATCCAAAAAATGAGGCGCACCAACTCCTTAAAGAGCTGAGTTAGATTTAAAGGGGTTAGCCCTTGAAAAGTACTGGATGAAGCACTGGTGCACATGCATGACCGAACTCCTCTGAAATGGGACATCAAGAGTATCCCAGTGGTGAGGTGACAAATGCTTTTGTCAGATGACCCCTTTCAAGCGATGCTTCCATGACCAACATTTACTGCTCTATCTGTAGGGTTGGGCACAAGTGTCTGATTAGTAGGGGTCTGACTGCTGGGATCCTTATTAATCATGAAAAAGGGGGTACCCAATATTGGTTGCTGCTCTATTCAACTCTAGGGGACTGATGAAGATAGCCAAGTGCTGCTGCAAAGGATCCCATATTGACTCTGTGCCACCTATCCTGACCTTTGCCTGGATTACACTGATGAACAAACTCTGCCTGTCCTGACCTCGGCTTGTGTACTGACCACATCTCTCAGCTGTCACTAACACTAGAACTACTCCTGCAGGTAGCAAACTCAGTGACATTTAGATACCCATACAGGGGTTAAAGGTCGAATAACAGGGGATCACTTAGACAATGCTTATAGTAACCCAAATTCAAATGGATCTAGTGAAACAAAGGGGTCCACACCCACTGTGTTACAATGAGCAAAGGGTTCAACTTGCCTCTACCCAACTGATGGGCTCCTGTGTAAGCAGCCAGGCATCAAATACCTCTAGGACAAGCAAGGAGAGGTGGAGGGAGCGCTCTGCCATCTACCACTAAGACTCACAATTACTAGTGCATTGTAGGTACTATTTTTTCCTATGGAGATCCAGCTGGTGTTGGGACTCAAAGGCAATGCACCCTGGGAGAAGTATGTAAATTAGTTCTCCAGTAGTAAGGAGAAAACTGTCTCTACAGCGTCACCTATGGGTCGCTACCCCATAAGTCAATGTCCGACCCATTAAAGAGCCTAAGGATATTAGATGAACCAGTGGCATCTTTCTATAGGGTTAACTTTTTGCTCCTTATCAGTACAAAAGGGTTTTGTGGAATGTCTGAACTGAAGGCATCTAATAGGGATGACATCAAAAAATTAATGTAGCTCTTTAGGTAATCCAAGAACAAAAAAGGAATAGAAAAGTGATGCCTTTGGGAAGAGAGCCAATTCCAATAGGTGTCACAACTCCATAGATCAGAGAGAGAGGCACAAAACCGATTTATATTACTACAATAAGTGATGCATGGAGATTTACATGTAATTGCGAGTAAGGGTCTGCCAGCTGTGGTTATATACGCTAACAGCTTGGCATTCTTGCCTCCACTTTTAAAGGCAGCGGTCGGATCTGTATAATAGGCACGTGCGAGCTTTGTCAGTGACAAAAAACATTCCGCGCCACATGCAGTATTATTTGGACTTTCAATAAAAGCGCTAAAAGCACTAACCCACGGATCACGCTGGTCCAAATCCAGACATGCCAATAATAAGCACACCTATGGAAACAGCTTTAAAAGTGTCCCAAGGGGAAGGAGACGATGCTTAGCCATTATGATTAACCCATCAGTGACTGCATCAAATAAAAGTGGACATTCGAGTGCCCCAAGGTGTTCTCTTCAAGTGTATTATCCTGGGCTCTCGGCAATGAATACTCCCTAACCCAGACCCTCTGCTCTTCAGTTATGTCTCTAGTGTCCTAGCAGGAGACCGCTAAACCTGTCTAAGACCACAAGAGCGAGGAGAGGGAGCGTTCAAGTCAGAGAGTCTGGGACCGGGCGCAAAAAGAAAACGCGTGGGAGGGACAGTTGTGATCAAAGCTCTAAAATGATGGAAAGGGTTTTGTAGGCCATTTTTTTGATGGCCTATCAATCGGATAGGCCATCAATATCTGATCGTTGGGGGCCGGACACCTGGTCCCACACCAATCAGTTGCTACCAGGCCTAGCACTATACACATGCTTGATAATGTTGGGATGTTCAGATGTTGGGACAAAGGAGACCTGGCACTCATGCTTCAAAACTTTTTGTATGGCCATGCCTCCTTTTACTAAAGCCCTGCCTCCGTTTTTGTTGCACTCTATGTCCCTTATTGTGAGGTGGACACGAAATGTGCCAGTCATACCCTTCTTTTTGACGGGACTGGCAAATAAAATGCCAACGTCACATAATATGATGAGCCTGGCGGGAGATTTGCTCACTCCTCCGGGACAGAAGTAAGTGACCTATTTTTGCGAGAAAAGTCTGGATGTTTTGGGAGAGTTGTCAAGTATGTCCACACAAGATACAGAGCTGGGAACAGATGGCGTCCAACTTTTTGAGGTAGGTGACTAGCTCTTGAAGCTCATCAAGAGAATGCCAAGAGTGTGCAAAGCAGTAATCAAAGCAAAAGGTGGCTACTTTGAAGAACCTAGAATATAAGACATATTTTCAGTTGTTTTACACTTTTTTGTTAAGTATATAATTCCACATGTGTTAATTCATAGTTTTGATGCCTTCAGTGAGAATCTACAATTTTTATAGTCATGAAAATACAGAAAACTCTTGGAATGAGAAGGTGTGTCCAAACTTTTGGTCTGTACTGTATATTATTTGAAAATACAATCTTAAACCAATAGGTCACGTCAAGGTGTTAGATTCCCTATGAATGTCTACATACGGAGTTAGACGTTTGCTTGTAATTTAATTCAAAAAATTTTTTTTAAAAATCTGTAATATTTTTGACACGTCAAATGAATGTGATTTGGTTGGTCGGTCAAGGTTGGGAGAACACAGAGATCTTTCATGTTTAGTTGCAGAGTGTTACGCATCATATGGTCCTTTTATAATCCTACGGTTCATTACACAAAGCAGAATGTACTACTCAGCTTTTATCAAAGGCTGCAAAACCCCTCCCTGAAAGGCAGCGAGAACAGTCCAGTCCATTAAGCATAACGCAAAAGAAAAGCACAGCAGCGGGGGAAGGACGAGAGCACAAATTTTACAAGCAATGGGAGATCTTCAGTCACACGATACATAATTAAGGACAAAGGAGAACGTTTTTGCCAAGAACAGCTGTAACCTGGATTTTTTTTTTCTTTGAAGCAAATTTGCTCAGTGTATGACCCATTACAAAGGAGAACACTTACACAGCCAGCGAAATATCATATCCTATTCCCAAAAACCTTCTGCTAATGACAAAATAACACCCCGTCATCATTTATGATATTAAAGGGGGGTTTCCCATAAATATAACCATATTTAAATTTGTAAAAAAAAATAAAATAAAAATTTTTGCAAAATAAATAGTTCAAAAAATGCTCATAGTTTTAAAGATTTTCTCTAACCATCTTAGTGGTGACATCTTTTGCCTTGATCGGTTGCCAATGGATACGACCATGAATACAGGAACTTTCTATGGTCTGGGACTTGTGAGAAACCCACTCATGATTATTAGGCAGGGACACTACATGTATGAGAAGATAACCCGACCACAATAAGGACATCATGGCTGGTTATCAGGAGGACACTACATGTATGAGAAGATAACCCGACCACAATAAGGACATCATGGCTGGTTATCAGGAGGACACTACATGTATGAGAAGATAACCCGACCACAATAAGGACATCATGGCTGGTTATCAGGAGGACGCTACATGTATGAGAAGATAACCTGACCACAATAAGGACATCATGGCTGGTTATCAGGAGGGGACACTACATGTATGAGAAGATAACCCGACCACAATAAGGACATCATGGCTGGTTATCAGGAGGAAACTATATGTATGAGAAGATAACCCGACCACAATAAGGATATCATGGCTGGTTATCAGGAGGGACACTACATGTATGAGAAAACCTGACCACAATAAGTACATCATGGCTGGTTATCAGGAGGAAACTACATGTATGAGAAGATAACCTGACCACAATAAGGACATCATGGCTGGTTATCAGGCAGGGACACTACATGTATGAGAAGATAACCCGACCACAATAAGGACATCATGGCTGGTTATCAGGAGGACACTACATGTATGAGAAGATAACCCGACCACAATAAGGACATCATGGCTGGTTATCAGGAGGGGACACTACATGTATGAGAAGATAACCCGACCACAATAAGGACATCATGGCTGGTTATCAGGAGGACACTACATGTATGAGAAGATAACCCGACCACAATAAGGACATCATGGCTGGTTAACAGGAGGGACACTACATGATCTACTATATACAACATCCCCACCGTTCTTGCTACTATCTCAAACACTGAATGAAGAACGGCAAAAAACAAAAGAGATGATACTGCCATGAGCAGGTGCAGATCTATTCAGCAGGACAGTTAGTCATGTACAGGAGTTACATATACTCTACAGCAGCAAAATGGTATGACATTTTTAATAAAGTATATTCACAAAGTTTCTTAATTTTCATTGAGGAAGCATATAAACAACAAAAAAAACCTGTGCCAATGTATCAAAATTAATGACAGGAAACAATATGAAGACCAAATTTGCAATTCACAAAGAGAAGCTATTAACGACTTGGAGGGAAGTGTGCAGTCAAATGATCTGTCCAGGTTTTCTAAGGCTGGGCTCACATCTACGTTGTTTAATCTGCTCTTCTGTTCCGTCATAGGAACGGACTAAACATTAAAGACTTGTCCCTGGTGCTCCTGTGTCCCAGGCCGCTGTCCGGTCCTGCGGATTTTCCAGCAGAAGTCTCCGCCACACTGAGGCCAATTAGCAACCTCAGAAAAGGAACCAGGACATCACCTGTGACGTCCGCAAGTGACATCCTGTGCGCTTTCCTTAGGCCGTTGAGGTCCCTGATTGTGCCTCAGTAGTCACAAGCAGCGAGGACTTCCGCCGGAAAATCCCCAGGGAGCCGCGGGACTGGACAGAGGCCTGGGACAACGAAGCACCGGGAACAGGTGAGTATGTTTTTTTTGGTTTTTTTTTCACCTTCCCCAGCCTCCTGCTGCAATACTAAAATATTCTGGACAATCCCTTTAAGCCAAGAATAAAGGAAAAGAAGGACACATCTGTAAACGCTTACCTTTTCTAATGCAGATTAGTTCATGGACTCCACAAGTTCTGTCCCCACCTACAAAATATAGACACAAAAAAAATTGAATGATTTACGACATCACATAGGTTATCATGTAAAGAAGCTCAAGAAATACCCTCAGATGCTCCTTATAGGCCTCCTCCATAGCAATAAATCAGAAACATAATGTCGATTAGCCAAGAGATCGACAGCGAAGCAGGTGGACAGCCATCTTTCATGCACTCTAATTCTCCAAAGCTTGATCAAATTGAGGACTCGTAAAGGATTATGTCACTTTTTAAGTCTTCTACAACTAATTCATTAATCCCTATTGATAATATGCCCTGCATGTCCCACAATAAGGCTGGGTTCACCTGCTCCAGTAGTCTGCCACACTGGCAAAAAATGCATGACCAAACCTTGGTTTACTATGAATTCCTGAGGTTTTGCAACACAGTTATTGGCCGGCACTGGGGATCAAGACTGGCTTGGTAAATGCCAGTCTTGATGAATTTCCCGAATTTGATACCAGGCTTCTGAAATTTGTCTACCCCACACCACAGTACGAAGAAAATAGGTCATTGTAATGTCTAATAAAACAGAAGCTACAACAGAGTGCCGGATACCTGGTGTACCTCTGGTGTCCAAAAGACATCATTGCTTAAAGGAGTTTTTCCAGGTCCCAAATGTATGTTTCATACTGATAGCCTGTCCACAGGACACATGCACCATGCACAGATCAGCTGGTCGAGCAGCCTCTTGATACTGGAAGCTTCTGCTGTGGACGGGGTTCAGTTCCGATCCTATTCAAGTAGTAGGAACAGAGCTGCAGCCCTGTCCACTGCATAGGGTGAGGCTGAGGCCCCATGTTGCGGAAACAGCTTTTTTTTTATTGCAGATTTTGCTGCGTTTTTTGGAGCCAAAACCAGGAGTGGATTTAGCATCAGAGTTCCAAGAGTTTTCTGTATTTTCATGACTATAAAAATTGTAGATTCACACTGAAGGCATCAAAACTATGAATTAACACATGTGGAATTATATACTTAACAAAAAAGTGTGAGACAACTGAAAATATGTCTTATATTCTGGGTTCTTCAAAGTAGCCACCTTTTGCTTTGATTACTGCTTTGCACACTCTTGGCATTCTCTTGATGAGCTTCAAGAGGAAGTCACCTGAAATGGTTTTCACTTCACAGGTGTGCCCTGTCAGGTTTAATAAGTGGGATTTCTTGCCTTATAAATGGGGTTGGGACCATCAGTTGTGTTGTTCAGAAGTCAGGTGGATACACAGCTGATAGTCCTACTGAATGGAGTGTTAGAATTTGTATTATGGCAAGAAAAAAATCAGCTAAGTAAAGAAAAACGAGTGGCCATCATTACTTTAAGAAATGAAGGTCAGTCAGTCCGAAAAATTGGGAAAACTTTGAAAGTGTCCCCAAGTGCAGGGGCCAAAACCATCAAGCGCTACAAAGAAACTGGCTCACATGAGGACCGCCCCAGGAAAGGAAGACCAAGAGTCACCTCTGCTGCGGAGGATAAGTTCATCCGAGTCACCAGCTTCAGAAATCGCAGGTTAACAGCAGCTCAGATTAGAGACCAGGTCAATGCCACACAGAGTTCTAGCAGCAGACACATCTCTACAACAACTGTTAAGAGGAGACTGTGTGCAGCAGGCCTTCATGGTAAATAGCTGCTAGGAAACCACTGCTAAGGACAGGCAACAAGCACAAGAGACTTGTTTGGGCTAAAGAACACAAGGAATGGACATTAGACCTGTGGAAATCTGTGCTTTGGTCTGATGAGTCCAAATTTGAGATCTTTGGTTCCAACCACCGTGTCTTTGTGCGACGCAGAGAAGGTGAACGAATGGACTCTACATGCCTGGTTCCCACCGTGAAGCATGGAGGAGGAGGTGTGATGGTGTGGGGGGGCTTTGCTGGTGACACTGTTGGGGATTTATTCAAAAGTGAAGGAATACTGAACCAGCATGGTTACCACAGCATCTTGCAGCGGCATGCTATTCCATCCGGTTTGCGTTTAGTTGGACCATCATTTATTTTTCAACAGGACAATGACCCCAAACACACCTCCAGACTGTGTAAGGGCTATTTGACCAAGAAGGAGAGTGATGGGGTGCTACGACAGATGACCTGGCCTCCACAGTCACCAGACCTGAACCCAATCGAGATGGTTTGGGGTGAGCTGGACCGCAGAGTGAAGGCAAAAGGGCCAACAAGTGCTAAGCATCTCTGGGAACTCCTTCAAGACTGTTGGAAGACCATTTCAGGTGACTACCTCTTGAAGCTCATCAAGAGAATGCCAAGAGTGTGCAAAGCAGTAATCAAAGCAAAAGGTGGCTACTTTGAAGAACCTAGAATATAAGACATATTTTCAGTTGTTTCACACTTTTTTGTTAAGTATATAATTCCACATGTGTTAATTCATAGTTTTGATGCCTTCAGTGTGAATCTACAATTTTTATAGTCATGAAAATACAGAAAACTCTTGGAATGAGAAGGTGTGTCCAAACTTTTGGTCTGTACTGTATTTCCCATTCCTTTGTAGCCATTCTTGGCTTTGGCTCAAAAAAACGCAGCAAAATCTGCAACAAAAAAAGTTGCGTTTCCGCAACGTGGGGCCCTGGTCTCAAGGTTTCACGCGCACAATCACAATCTGCAGGTATAAACACAGAAATCCATGCACAAAATCAGAACCAACTCTCACATTTTAATACAATCATGTAAATATGGCATAAAAAGTTATGTCCACCTTTGTAACCAATTTCTTGGCAACTCTATAATAATCTTGAGTAAAAAATCTACTATAGTTTCTTGTCTCCACGGTTACAGACTACAACCAAACCCTGTGTAGTCTGATCCTGCAATCACACTCCTTTCCATCTGTCCCCTATTTCTTGCTACCCAACCAAGATGTTGAGGACAGATGTGACACCACAGGATCAGACTACACAAGGCTAATATGTAGTCTGTAAACATGGAAACACATAGATGTGCATAAGAGCTTTAGACACAAAACAGTAGGCAATATCTAATCAATATCATTGCCTAATTTTATTAATTCTGATGTCACTGGAGCAACAAACATGGTTGGAAGTGTTGACAAAGCCTTGGACAAGTTGTTTGCCTTCAACAATTGGTAGAAACTTTTTTATTTATTTAATGTCACATACATTTATCCGGTGTCGATCATGTTAGTCCCAAAGAGCTACAATGCGGTAGAGGCACTCTTACAGAATAGCGAGGAAGTAAAGCCTCCGTACCGCAGTACAGTCTTATATGGATTATGGCAGCTATAGTTTATTCCTCCACAGACTCAGCCCCCTCCCGGTGTATACTGCTGTGGAGACGGACTGAACTCCACTGCGACTGTAATTATAACAATGAAAGAAATAGAAAAGTATGTGTTCATCGATCCGCCTTAAATCTATACTGTGTGATGACCTCATAAACTTTACGGGTCATTAGTCATTGTGAATGTCAAAGAAAATCCATACCCTCACACTTACCCAGCCATTATTTAGGCTTTTCCTTCTACTCTGCAGATGATACATCATAGTTCTGCTTTATGTGTTATTTACAACATTTAAAGGAACACTCCGGCAAAAACTGATATTCTGTGTCGTGTCTAGTGCAAGGCCTGAGAGGGCGGAGCATGACACCGAGACTGAAAAATCACCAAAGAGATGAGAAGACCCATGTTGTGGAAACACAGCTTTGTGTGTTGCAGATTTTACTGCGTTTTTTGAGCAAAACCCAGGAGAGAAATATATAGGAAGTTCTTATATGTCTTCCTTGTGCTCAATCCACTCCTGGCTTTGGCTCAAAAAAAAAAAAAAAAAAAAAGCTGCGTTTCTGCAACGTGGAGCTCGGTCTAGGATTCAAATGTAGTTGCCTTTCCCAAGACTTTCCCCTTCACACATGCATGTTTTCTGTGCATTTTTCACAAGTGTTTTTTTGGGGATGTTTTTCTCTATTCGATACATTTGTAACATGTGGGGGAAGGTGAGCTGTTTTTTTTTTTTAGAAAAACACCAGAGAAAAAAAACAATACATAGAGAAGGCTAAACTTTTTTTTTAGATCTAATCCAAAAAAAAAACCTTTGTAAGGAGGTAAAGATAAAGAGACAGAGAAAAAGATAGGGAGTGAGAGAGAGAGAGAGAGAGAAAGGGAGTAAGACAGAGAGAGAAAGGGAAAGAGAGAGAAGGGGAGAGAGAGAAAGAGAGAGAGAGAGAGAAAGGGAAAGAGAGAGAAAGGGAGTAAGACAGAGAGAGAAGGGGAAAGAGAGAGAGAAAGAGAGAGAGAGAAAGAAAGAGAGATAGAGGAAAGAGAGAGCGAGGGGGAGAGAGAGAAAGGGAAAGTGAGAGAAGAGAGTGAAAGGGAAAGAAAGAGAGAGAGGAAAGAGAGAGCGAGGGGGGAGAGAGAAAGGGAAAGAGAGAGGGGAGAGAGAGAGAGAGAGAGAGAGAGAGAGAGTAAGACACAGAGAGAAGACAGAGAGAGAGAAAGGGAAAGAAAGAGAAAGAAAGAAAGAAAGAAAGAAAGAAAGCGAGGGGGAGAGAGAGAGAAAGGGAAAGAGAGAGAGAAGAGAGAGAGAAAGGGAAAGAAAGAGAGAGAAAGGGAAAGAAAGAGAGAGAAAGGGAAAGAAAGAGAGAGAAAGAAAGAGAGAGAAGAAAGAGAGAGAGGGGGAGAGAGAAGAGAGAGAGGTAGTAAAACACATAGAGAAGACAGAGAGAGAGAAAGGGAAAGAAAGAGAGAGAAAGAAAGAGAGATAGAGGAAAGAGAGAGAGCGAGGGGGGAGAGAGAGAAAGGGAAAGAGAGAGAAGAGAGAGAAAGGGAAAGAAAGAGAGAGGAAAGAGAGAGCGAGGGGGGGAGAGAGAAAGGGAAAGAGAGAGGAGAGAGAGAGAGGGAGTAAGAGAGAGAGAGAAAGGGAAAGAGAGAGAGAAAGAGTGGGAATAAGACAGAGAGAGAGAGGGAGAGACAGGAAGGAAGGAAGGAAGGAAGGAAGGAAGGAAGGAAGGAAGGAAGGAAGGAAGGAAAGAAAGATAAGGAAAGAGTAGGACATAGACAGGAGAAGAAAGTGAGGGACTGACATAAAAAGAGATACAATGAAAGAGCAACAGAAAAGTTAGAGAGAGTTTGAGAGACAAAGACAGAGTGACAGAAAAAGGGAAAGAGTGAAAAGAGCAATAAAAAAGAGAGACAACAGAAAAAGTGAAAGAGAGAACAATAGAAAGAGACAAAGAAAGAAAGAAAAGTAGAAAGAGTGACAGAAGTAAAGAGAGAGAAAGACAGAAAAAGAGAGAGTGATAGAAAAATAGAGAGTGGGAGAGAGAAATACAGAGAGGGGATATACATTACATGTAAATAAACCAGTAGTAGTAATAATGGATAGGGGAGGGACACATTCTCTGCCTCAGAGCCAAATGTAATATGTGCTGCAGCCATAATGGGGCTAACAGCAGCAGGAAAAACTGATAGGACACCATGTATGAAGGCTTATACAGTCATAGGACAGACTGCCCAGCAAGACCCTGCACATATTTCAACTGAGGTTCCCTTTAAGTGCCAGTTAGATAGGACAAGCTGTAACAGCCTGGGTTGCAGCTTCGTCCAATGTTGATGACCTATATACAGGACAACTTCACAAAGGCATATTCAGTCTGTGAAGGACCCTATGTCAGCCATATTTCCAGGAGCAGACACTGAGTAAGGACCTGGACTCCAAGTACCATAGTCATCTTCTATGAACTACTGTATGCAAACATGATTATAGTATGGGACAGTAGTCCGCCGGGATGCAGGGACTAGCACCATGGCTGACTGTGATGCTTGTAGTCCCTGCTCAGTATTTAGTCTCAGAAATACGGCAGGCATACGATCCCGGAATGAGTACACCAGTGAGAAGCCAAACCAAAGGTAGGTCATCAATATGTAAGTCCTGGAAGACCCTCAAATTTAAGAAGGAACCATAATTTTAAAAATCTGACTATGAGGAATAGAATTCTAGCTGTGGCACGAGCAGCTGGATGTCAGGGCATGTTATGAGTTGTAGTTGCAGATTGTCAGGTTGCAAACTACCAATTTACAGGCAGCAGCGCTTTCATTACAGCCGGCAATGACCAGAGGCGAGTGTTTGCTTCTTCATGCATCCCTGGGACAAGTGTACCTGACACACTGACACTTGAGTTATCTCACCGCAGACAAGTTATAAGGCGCGCTACTCCTACAATGCTCCCATATGAGGCGCGCAGAGCTGAGGTTTGATGTCTACAGCCAGAACAGCCCTAATGAGGTGTTTATTTAGTCTCCGTCTCCCTATTAAATGTGTATGAGGCTCAATCCAACAGGAGGATGTCTCCAGGGATGGCATGTGACGGGTGTACGCGAGACAAACAATGTAGTGCCATCTGTGTCTAGCACACATAGGTCTTTGCAATGGCACTGTGATGCCCAGATGAATGTACCGCCAAACTGTGCCTGACACATCTGAAGCCCCAGAAATGTCACAAGTGGTTCACACATTGCCTGCGTGCAGCCGCTCACAGTAGCCAGCACTCATGGCAGCTGAGACTTCACATCCATCATTGTGCATTATAATAGGTAATATAATACTATCAGCGCTGGCCATATTGTCTTCTGCTGCCACTGTTGCCAAAGACCATATTCCAAATTTAGGTGCAGGACCCATAATGTATTACTGATATCAGTAGGAGTATATATTAGGTGCTTATACACATTTAGGGAGTGCTCCAATTGTTTTCGCATTCCTCTGGATCCCCTAAGGGTTAAAAAAATAAAGAACTGGAACACCCCTTTAAATGACTTGTCCATTTTACTGTGACCGGGTGACCATCTAAAGTGAATGATAGGGTCCCATCGTTGCCCCGACAGAGGGATCAGACATGCCTGATCCTTTATTTGTGCAGGAAATAAGCCAGGAAAGGTGTCTAGCAGAAACTTGTTTCCCCTCCCTATTGAGAACACATGCACACTTGGTTCAGCTGAGAATGTGGAGGATGGTAGGAATGGCTGCTGGCCAAATAAGCATCTGCTGGAAGATATCTAAAGTGTATGACCACCTTTAAGGGGATGGATGCGGCAACATTTTGGACCCGGAAATTTTATTTCCTTTAACAAAAAGTGACATTGATGATTGTTACATGGGTACTCCCCTAATCTCTGCACCCCTAAAGAAGCCGCTATGATGGCAATACACATGGGGATTCCAATCACCAGCAAGAGGTCTATATACCCACTGGTGTAGCTATAAGGGGCACAGCGGTCGCAGCTGTGTTTGGGCCCTGAAGCCAGGGGGGCCCACAGGTCACCCTCACCACACTAGGGCTGGTTAAACGTCTCTGATCTCCTTCCTTCAGTCTGTGCATGGTAAATTTATTACCCCTTCCCTCCGGTGCACTGGAGTGAGACAGTGAAAGAAGATTTATGATACACAGCCTTCCTCTGTCAGAAAGGAGAAAATTATCCTCTAATGGCAAGAATTTCAGCTGGTCACAGCATATAGTCATGGAGGGATTCTGTGGCATTAGAGGGGGCATGATTTTTATGTGGGGGGTACTAGCAGGGGATGGGAATAATATGGAAACTTGTGGGAACAGACATGGGGTGAACAAGTCTTCATGGTGGTCTGGGCTTTTGTTGGTCTTTTTGTATGATTGAAGATGATCTTTCAATAAAAAAAAAAAAAAAAAAAACTACCAAGCGCTATACATTTTTTTCTTAAAATGGGCCAAATATGCAACTGTATGACATATTTTGGGCCCGAACATCCAACATATCCCAAATGTAGGCAGAAGACATGTGAATGGCCTTATAGTATATCTCCTGTCAGGGTTCACGTGCTGCACTACCCCTGCGGCCCACAGAACCACAGCAAATCCTAATGTCAAATACTCTCAGATTTCCTCATGTTCACCAATTTGCAGGGTTACTCAGTAGGGGGCAGCAATGAGCACAGCTTTTCCTTCTTAAAAAGTACCCCATTTAGGCCTATCAAGGTCTTCTACGGACTACAGACCCACCATGTCCATTAAACAATGGACAACCCACTGATGTTGACCCACTGAAGTCTACGGGCCCGTGAAAGTCCCAGACAGCACACGAAGGCCACCCGGATCTGATGCATTGAAGAGTGTTCAAAAATGGACGTGGACAAACAACACAGACACGTGTCCTGAACTCAGATGCCGCTGCATCCGCAAAGTGGCCACGGAGGTGTGAATAAGGCCTTACGCTGCTCCCCACTCCCAGAAGTTGGTGTACCCAGAAAAAGCAAAGTAATTTTACAAACCAATATGCCCCTTTACCATAATACTGGGATCGATTGTGAGCGGAATCGCACTTTAAGATGAATGTACTAGAACCTAAACTACAAAGAAAGCCTCATATTAAACTTTGATGGGGGCGGATTTTGCTATTTCTAATCGAACGTCTCTGTGCTGCCATGGGGACAGTGAAAGCACCGAGTGAGAGTGACTCACTGACCCAGATGACTTAGCAGGAAGACTAGAAACCAAAGTGTTGCACTTAAAGGGGACCTTCATTAAACTGCCAGCAGGCCAATAAGCAGCTGGGGTTTAGGGTCCCAAACCTCCATAACATAATGTCCCGCCTTATAGTTGATATTTGTAGAAATCAAAGCTTGAAGAGGCCCTGAGGTCCGCTGAGATAAGTCCACTGAGGGACTCTGGAGCACCTCGCTGCACTGCGCATGCGCCCAACGTATGGAGCTTGCACAATGAAGTGAGATGTACTGACCCCAGCATTACTGCATGCAATGCACACCACAGCCCCTCAGCGGTCTCATCTCAATTGACCCTGGGCCTATTCAAGCTTTCAGTCCTACAGATACCGGTGGGCAGTGTTGCTGTTGCTGCAGCGAATACAGCACCGACTCCAGCTTCAACCAATCACTATGGCCTACGACTGCCCGAAACTGGAGTTGGCGGCGCTTGTAGGGGATATATTAATGATATGACATTGAGGAACATGGCTCCTCACCTCCACCGATCCCCCGCTGCTCTGTCTTGGCACTGCCCAGTCCCCGCTGTTCTCTGCTTCCTGTACATAGTCTGGACACACAGGAAATACAATTACGCCCCACATTGGCCAACATCAGGGTAATTAGGATGCATTTCCTCTGTGTCGTAATGATATACAAGAAACAGAGAGCTTCGGTGGCCAACAGTGGCAGGATAGAATGGCGTAGGATCGGTGGAGGCGAGTAGCCATGGTAAATATTATTTCATGCTCTGCGGACTTCAACTGTATATGATTGATATCCCCCATAAAAGTGTCGCCGCTCTTCAGGATTTCATTACTCAAGAGCCAGGGTCATGAAACCACCCCTTGTGTACGCCCTGTGGCCAACGGATACATGATTTTGAGGGTAATATCTAAGTTTTGCACACAACTGGCCATTGTAGGTGAGCAGGGTGTAGACCTATCCTAAGGATAGGTCATCAGTATCAATAATAACCCCTGACCCAGACAACCCCTTTAAGGGACGAACTCTGACTTGTAGAGTGGCTGCCTTCCCATAGGTCACACTATAGGCACAGTTTGCTTTTTCAGCAAGGTAAACTAATTTTGTGGGACTATCCCACCTTATTATGGCGTCCAGTGGGTCCTATTGTGGAGTCCATTGTTTTAAAGAGAAGAATAGAGCTGGATGCTGAGCTACTCCTCCCACCAAATATGGCCGAGCCTCCAACGCAGATGTGAACATAGCCTAAATCCGACATCCCCTTTAAGCTGAGGACTTCATAGTGGACCAGTGAAGAGTAATAATAAGTTTCGGAGGATACAACACACAACACAATTGTCCCCCATATGTTGATGTCCTCCCTCCTGTCTACTTATCACAGGGATTCTTGGACGGTTTAATCTTTTCCGCGTTTCTGTTTTCTTCTTTTCCTCGGATGACTTTCTATTTGCTATAATTAACCCTTTCTCCGCATTTACTCCCTCCTGTGCTTTATTTCCAAAATGTAAGAATTTAAAATACAAATTAAAAGGATCCTCTCGAGAAAATATTATAGGATTATGGTCTCAAAAATAACGCATGATAATGGAAATGAGGCAAAAAATGGAATGTCACATCTCACATTGTCAGTATGAGACCCACACCCGTCTACAGTGTAAAACCTTTGCACAACATAAGCCAAATCTCACCTGGTGTTAGCTGGAGTCTTGTGGCACCCATGGCCAGGCACCGTATCACTACATGATTGTGTCTCCGCTTCCCTCTCACTTAGCCCCTTCTCCACCCTCCCCTCTCTATAGACTTCATGTAACTTGATACCTCTGTGACCTTCTTGGGAGGCCAAGACGGAATTCAGCAGATACATCTATAGGAGATAGGGAAGTAGGAAAAGAGCCTGACAAGTGGAGAAAGAAGCATTATATAAGGTATATTACAAATATGATTCTTGTGACCTCTGTGATCTGATGGGCCGTCTTGGGAGGCCAAGACCGAATTCAGCAGATATTTAGCATAAATGTCACTTTAGGAGATAGGGAGGTAGAAAAAGAGATTGACAAGTGGAGAAGGAAGCATTATTCTCTTATAAAGTATATTACAAATATGATTCTTGTGACCTCATGCGACCTCTGTGATCTGATGGTCTATCTTGGGAGGCCAAGACGGAATTCAGCAGATATATATATAGGAGATAGGGAAGTAGGAAAAGAGGCTGACAAGTGGAGAAGGAAGCATTATTCTCTGATAAGGTATATTACAAATATGATTGTTATGACTTCATGCGACCTCTGTGATCTGCTGGTCCGTCTTGGGAGGCCAAGACGGAATTCAGCAGATATTTAGCAGAAATGTCACTTTAGGAGATAGGAAAGTAGGAAAAGAGACTGACAAGTGGAGAAGGAAGCATTATTCTCTGATAAGTTAGATTACAAATATTCATATGACCCTTGTGACCTCTGTGATCTGATGGACCGTCTTGGGAGACCAATACAGAATTCAGCAGATATTTAGCGTAAATGTCACTTTATCAGGCAGGGAAGTAGGAAAAAGAGCCTGATAAGTGGAGAAGGAAGCATTATTCTCAGATAAGATATATCACAAATCACATGGCCCTTGTGACCTGATGTGACCTCCATTATCTGATGATCCATCTTGGGACCAAGACAGAATTTAGCAGATATTTAGCTTAAATGTCACCTTAGGAGGCAGGTAAGTAGGAAAAGAGCCTGACAAGTGGAGAAAGAAGCATTATTCTGTGGTAAAGATATATTACAAATATTCTTATATTTGCTTGTACTATTGATTTATGCAACCATGGTGCAAAAGTTAGTAACCATTTAAATGAACAAATTTTGCCTGCCTTTCACCACCACCAGGGTGAGTTTATGAGCTTATGGTTTATATACTGAGCTAAAAAATTAGGCAATGTGCAGTTACAATATATGCTCCCCCTAATAGTGGCCTAAGGTTGTCAGAATGTTATTATTTGAAGTATACAAAAACTTTTCATAAAGGAATTGTACAAGTGAATACAAGAAACTCTATAATATATTTTATTAAACAGAAATGCTTCTTTCTCCACTTCTCAGATTGCTTTTCTCCCTTTCCCTTCACTCTTATCAATGTGTCTCTCTACCTCCAGCAGCCACCTCCTCCCTCCCTGCTTCTCTATAGACTTCTATTTTAGAAGTAACTTGATCTATGTGTTAGACTGAAAGTCCATCTACTCTATGGATACAGTTCTGTTATCAGCTTGACAAATGGAGAAAGAAGCATTTTTCTTTAATAACATATACTATAAATATTCTTGTATTCACCTGTACTATTCATTTATGGGAAGCGGTTTCATAATTGGTGGCAACCTTTCACTCTGAGGCTGTTACAGGACTGACAACCTAGTACAAGTTGTCTGTTTCCAACGGCAACCAGCAAAATTTTTAAAGCCACTCTAGATATGAATAAAAAAACAAAGCAAAATACTCGAAAATTGGTACAAGAACAGTAAAACAACATATTCATGTCATCACACATCATATAACAGGTCATCTTTGACATACTGTTAAACTAAGAATTACAGAGACTACACAATAACCTGGCTTTCCTATGGATGATCTTAAAACATTAGAAAGGAATTAGGAAATACACTTAGAAGCCAATAACAATGCTAGTGCCACAGACATATTACTGGAAGAAATAACATTTGTTACTTCAGATCTAATCAGCAATTATGCAAATGACTCCTAATGATTGTTGTACATGACAGGAGTAATTACAGAGGAATCAACATTTCAATACACTGTAGGAAAAATATACCTGGATTATATACAGTAAATGATGTTGTTATGTGGCTGCTCATAATCTCTCGGCTTCTTATCTATTCCTGTTATTACTTAAAGAAATTTTCCAGACTAAATAATTGATGACCTATCCTTAGGATAGATCAAAGATCGGCAGACGTCTGAGAGCTTGGCCCCGGCCGATGAGTCTGTAGCGTTCAGATGAGCACTGAGGCCTCTTCAGTACTTGCAGTACCAAGCACAGCGTCGTACATTTGTATAGTGACTGTGCTTGGTATCACAGCTCAGCCCATTCACTTGAATGGGACTGAGCTGCAATCAGGCCATGTGACTGATGAACGTGATGTCACATGGCCTGCTAATCTACTGGGGTCCCAGGTGTCCGACCCTCACAGATCTTTAATTGATGATCTATCCTAAGAATAGGTCATCCATTAAAAAGTTCCAGAAAAAACTTTTAAAGAGGTTGTCCAAAGAAAAAAAAATAACATTTTTTAATTGGAATCATTAACAAAAAAAAATCTGCCCTGTCTAGATATTGCTGTTACAAACTGGTCATGGCATCCCTTAGTGTTCTTTTGATTCCTTCTCCGAATGTCCATCTAAAGTGCCCAGTACTGGTGGTCGCACATGTGCAGTAGCTCACTCCCTTCAACTGGATTCTCAAGGGCCATTTCTGCAATTGTGCAGGCCATCCAAAAAGAATGTATGCACTTCAAGTGGCTCCCTCTTACCGGAAAGTATTAGGTAGGCATTCTGAGAGGCAACTAAAGGAAGAAGGGTATAGACAGGCCAAGTGCGCTGCTGAATACTGCTTAGGACTGGGCCAGAAGCAGCGGTGCTCCTATTCAAATAATAGGTGCAGAGCTGCGGTACCCCAACACCTGGTCAGGCTGGGTGCTCATCTGCGTCGGAGTCTCCCTGCAAGGAGGACTTTTTTCTCCGCTACTTCCAGTTTCGAATTGGCAGATGCCCGGCAGACCCCATTATAGTCAATAGGATCTGCTGTTGTAGCAGTCCCGCTCTCTGTCATTCGGGTCCCCCGATGAATCCAAACAATGGAGAACCCGGCACTAGTGTGAACCTAGCATCAGATCAGCTGGTTGGCGCAGGGTCCAGGTATTGGACCCCCACCAATAGGATACTGATGACCTAACCTGTGGCCTTTATAATATCCCTGCTACAATGTAATGATGGTTCCATAATTCACAGAACTCCCCACTTTATATAAGCTAATTCTCCATAATATACTGTAATATCGACCTATAATAAATACTATATAATGAGACATACGGGAGCTACATTCTACATGTACCGATTCCTGAACCTGCTGGACCACAATAACCAAAAGAACCTCAGGAAAAGATGTGCCGAAGACATTGTCAAGAAATCTCCTATTAGTACAATGATTTCCTATAGCTGTGTACAGGATACTGCAGCAATAACATAAAGTCGAGTGTCAGAACAATAAAACCCCCGCTATACAGACAGTAGACATGCTGCACAAGCCACGAAGGTCTCTAAACATGGCCATGGGCATTACAGCGGGCTGTTCTTTCTTCAGTTCATCCACTTGTCGAGCAAATAAAGCCTCTACATAATTTACTATGAACAACCAGTGTCAGTCTGTGTTCAGACACACAGTATTTACAAGACTAGTGAATGCCAAGTTGTTAATTAATTCATACATTTCCAGGGGGAATAACAGAGGGATTACACAATGCAGTGTTCTTCAAAATGAGGCTTCAGTATTGATTTTTTTTTTCAAAACTATTTACTGAAGTAGCCGGGTCCAGAGTGTTCACATCTTAAGGCATTTGAAAGGCATATTAAAGGGACTTTCTGGGACCTTTTAATGAATCCTTGGCGTCACTTCCACTTCACAGGGCATGTGGCCTCACATCCATCAGTCACATGGCCTGATCGCAGCTCAGTCCCATGGGCTGAGCTGCAATACCAGGCACGGCCACTATACAATGTAAGGCGCTGTGCTTGGTAAGTACTGAAGAGGCTGCAGAGCTCAAGCAAATGCTGCAGCCTCAAACAGCTGATCGGCCATAGGCCCAGGTGTCGACTCTTTGCCAGTCTTTAATTTATGACCTATCCTAAGGGAAACCTTTTCATAATAACAACCCTGATACCATCACCCCTTCCTTAACATCTGTTAGTTATGAGCAGGATTATGTGACCAGACTTAAGACTATCATAGCCCCCGACCAAGAATTCAGGGAACCATTAAGGTTTTACAAGAGTAAATACTGATGGCCTACCCTTAGAAAAAGGTCATCAATATCAGATCAGTGGGGGTCCGACACCGGGCACCCCCACCTACCAGCTGCTGCATATGCCAAATCAGTACACTTAAGCTGGAGCTGAGCGGCACTACCCCATCATAGCATCTACACAGTGTATGGAGTGATTTCTGACTCCGTACATTGCACAGATCAAGTGGCCACACAGCTGACTGGCGGAGATGCTGGGTGTCGGACCCCACTGATCTGATATTGATCACCTATCCTAAAGAAAGACCATCAGTATCTGCCTTTGGACAACCCCTTTAAGCGGTTTATGCACTAACTTCCTATTATGAGGCAACTGAAACATGCCTTGAAGGAATATTCCCATCTAATAAAGCAATAGTATATCGCTAGGGTTCATCATTATTGTATAATGGGTGGTGGTCCAACTTCTAGGGCTCCCAGCAATTCTTAGATCGGAGGGGCTAAAGAGCTGATATAGCGCCCCCCTTCTTAGTTTTCCCCGTAAAACGGTATTCCTGCCCCCGACTGTGCAGCTGACCCCATTATTTTAAGTTCCCTGCCCAGCAGATGGCCGGGGCATGTACATCATAATGCCAGAAAGGTTGTATGAAGCAGACTCAGGGGCACTGGCAGGGTGTAATAGGAAGACACCACTGGCACAATGCACTGCAACATATTAGTACTGCAGTGTACTGTACAAGTGATCGAGCCATTGCATAGTCCTTATGGGTGATGAAAAGAAAGAGTGAAAAAAAAAAGTTAAAAAAATGTGTAAAGGGAACCTGTCAGCGCTAGGATACTAAACCACCCACAGGCCCTTATGGACTGGAGGTTTAGCGCCCAAATAGTCTTCTCTGAAGTTGGAGTAGTATATTTCAGCTTCAGTGCACAGGCGCCAGACCTTAGGCACAGATGCAATGAAACTGAGGTCTACTTCCCCAGCTTCAGATCAAGAGGTTTTCTGCATATTTCATACTGATGATCTATCTACAGGACACATGAACCCCGCACAGGTCAGCTATTCTGGCACCCCAGTAGCTGCTGCAATATTCGAGGAGCGAAAGCGGCTCTGTTCCTATTCAAGTAATAGGATCATAGATTCGGCCCCATCCACTGTATAGTGGTAGCGCTGAGAAACTGCAGCTCTACTTCTGGTAGCTTTTGGGGCCTGAAGGCTGCTGTCACAGCTGATCTGTGCAGGGTCCTGGTATCTGACCCCACTATCCTGTCAATAGGTCATCAGCATGAAACATTAATTTGTAGCCAGGAAAAACTTGTGCAAGGGCCGGGAGCACCAGAGATGTGTCCGATATAAAAAGGTATAAAATACAATTGCTGTTTTTGGTCACTTCACCTACCCAAATAATGACTTATCAAAAAGTCACATGCACCCTAAAATGGTAGCAATAAAGACTACAGGTCGCTCCGCAAAAAATACACCCTCACATTTTTAGAATATGAGTAGCGACTACAGTCCTCTGCTCAGTATGTACTCAGCCTGTGTCCTCAGTTACCTGTAATATTCTAATAATTTACAGCAGGGGGTACATATATATATATATATATATATATACAGTACAGACCAAAAGTTTGGACACACCTTCTCATTCCAAGAGTTTTCTGTATTTTCATGACTATAAAAATTGTAGATTCACATTGAAGGCATCAAAACTATGAATTAACACATGTGGAATTATATACTTAACAAAAAAGTGTGAAACAACTGAAAATATGTCTTATATTCTAGGTTCTTCAAAGTAGCCACCTTTTGCTTTGATTACTGCTTTGCACTCTCTTGGCATTCTCTTGATGAGCTTCAAGAGGTAGTCACCAGAAATGGTTTTCACTTCACTTTGAAGAACCTAGAATATAAGACATATTTTCAGTTGTTTCACACTTTTTTGTTAAGTATATAATTCCACATGTGTTAATTCATAGTTTTGATGCCTTCAGTGTGAATCTACAATTTTTATAGTCATGAAAATACAGAAAACTCTTGGAATGAGAAGGTGTGTCCAAACTTTTGGCCTGTACTGTATATATATATTATATATATATATATATATACACTGTACTGTCCATATAAAAGAGGGGTAAGCCACGATCCCTCCTCTGCTGTACCTGAGATCAGGCCACCCTTTAACACACAGAAACACAATGTATAGCCTCACGTTACTGTATCTTCTTGTAGTGCCCCCCGAGACATTGTTTGTTTACTTGCTCTCTATCCAGCGTGGGCAGATCCTTAGAGAGCCATGTGAACGCTCCCTGCAAGCGTGATGCCCAAGATCTTAAGAAAATGTATTAGGAAGTGTAGTCACGTATGTATTTCACAAGACATAGGATGTAGAGTGATGTGAAGCTCTTCAAGGCACTCCTGGTCCTAAGAAGACTGGAGCTGATGCGGAGCTGTCCATTCAGCACCACCTCCTGTATAACAGCTACTGTATACGCTACATAGTATCGCCAGTCTCCAACCTACGGTAGTTGGAATTACAACCCCCAGTATGCTTCAGACTGTAAGGGCATGTTGAGAGTTGTAGTTTTGCAACCACTACAGGTTAAAGACCACAGCACATGCTACATGTAATAAGTACATATATGTACAGTATATATTACTGGGGCTGAGATAATGCAAGTTTATACATCCATTACTATCAGCTCATCTCCAGCCTGAAATGGCTGATAACAGGGGACAATTGCATTAGCATGCAAAATAAGACAGATTTTAGAGGGATAGGTTTAGGTAATAAGAACATCACAGAGGGGTGCAAATATATTACTTGGTGGTCTATTCAAATGGAAGAGAGTAAGACCCCGGTATCTGCCTGGAATAGGTTCCAAGACAATCTGCGGATACCGGAAACTGCAGATAGTATCAAACTGTATTCCGCACAGTGTACAGAGCTGGATGTAAATGGCTCTGTGCACTGTGTAGTGGCTGGGCCACATTGTTACTGCATAGTGTACAGAGTCTTCTGCTTCTGTCTCCATATAGTGCTCAGAGAACAGTCGATCGGTGTACAGGCCAAGGGTCAGCCCCCATGGCCTTATATTAATGATATGTCCAATGGCCATTGGTATAAAGTACCTGCAGTTAATGAAACCTCAGATACCGGGGATTTATTGTATTACTCATACTACTAGTAAAATAAGCAGTCATGTAGAGCAGGGACAATGCTGATCAGCTGGCGTAGACATTAGACAAGTGATGACAGCTATTCCTCCTGATCTTCCATACACATACACTCTTGGTTCTGCCAAGTGTGCATATTTTCTCAATGGCAGGGGGAAGTAAGCCGCTGTGGACACCATTGGCAGAGACTTAGTTTCCAAGAACATCCTGAAATCCAATATCTACCCCTCAAACATTTGCTATCAGAGTCCACCATATACATTAGATGGCCAGCCAATAAACATGTAATGTGTATGACCAGCTTCAGAAGGGGTTCCCGAAATAGGATTAGTGTCCAAATAATTCTGTCACTACGTCTGCTTCATACCATTCCCACCTACTGTATAAAGTACTATGTATACTGTATCCTTACATGAACTTTCTGTATCCTATAGGAACAGCCATATAATGCTGACATGTGTACTGTGCTAAATATACAAAGGGCATATACCAATTAGAAATGGCCTATCCTGAGGATGGTCATCAATACCGGATTGGAGGGGATCTGACTCTCAGCACCCCTGTGGATAACCTGTTTGAGGGGCCAAAGGCGCTCGTACAAGCGGTGTAGCCTCCTCCGTGTTTACCTCGGCCCTTCTACCTGCAAATCTTCTACATAGTCACAGCCATGCAGAATATTCATGTAAATAGGAAAAAGCTGCGATAATCTGCAGCACTGTGTGTGTCTATGTCGCCAATGTGCAGGTACACAGACCAATGTAAACAATGGAGGGGCCGCGGCACTTGCACCAGACGGCTGAGATTTTTACCTCCACCGATCTGATATTGATGATCTAATCCTAAGGATACGCCATCTATATTCTGATCCCGAAATACTCCATTAAAGGGGTACTCCAGCCATAATAAAAATTCATGACAGTCCCACTGCCACCTGTTAGGAAAAGAGGAGTCCCAAAACCAGATGTATTACGCATAACAGCCAATGGTGGTCAATAAAGAAGGTGAAACCGCCACCAATAACATGTTTTACCCGTCCTATGGCAATGCTATAGCTATCTGTAGTCGTAGTCAGACGACGTGTTACCTTTACAGAGAGTGTTAATGTACATATACAATGGTCAATTATCTAATACAATATTCGCCGTCGCTCCCTGGATCATATACAAGATATATAGGATATATAGGAAACTTCACGTCCAGTACCATCATGGTTTATGAGCTTTTTGGGCTACTCCCTTTGATCCCCCATGAACGTTCAATCGGATTTGCCAAGTACAGGTCTATGGGCTAAAAAAAATAGGGGGATAAGCTAAAAGCAAACACACCTGGCGCCGCTTATCTCCTAGGCAACAACAGATCAGGCACTTCGACACAAAACCTATGCAAATGGAAGACTTCGAGGGACCCCATTAAATTGTCAATCCCAAATATTGGGATTGTCCGACAACTATGGCAGTCACAATGGCTACATCGACAACCGTCACTTTTTGCGTGACTCAAAACAACTTTTTTTGACCAAGTCTTAAACCGCGCCATTCGTATCCCATGACTCCAGCCATCGCCAAGTCTAAACCTGCACCAATCGTAACACATAAAAGTCGCCGCGTGCCACCGAGACACAAGTCACCGGGCAGAGAAGAATAAGTGGCATCTATAATGCAGATACTGTCACAGGAGCCATTACCAGCCATGCACTGGCAGCAGCCATAGCATGTACAGACAGTAAACACACACACTGTGCACAGGAAGGAAGCAGCTCTATACACCCTGCACACACTACCCCACAGCCGGGTCACACAGGAGCACACACGGGTGTTAGGGCCCCGGGCTGCCCCGCCCTGTGGCCGCCGCAGGGTCCCGGAACCCCCCTAATGACTTGTTAATGAGCCGATCAGCAGACGGTTATTGGCCTACTCACCATCTATCGCCATGATTCTTCCAGCACGGAGCGTACCAACTTCTCAGGTTATAGGGGGGGGGGGGGGGGTGAGCTGGAGTGTGAGTGACAAGGAATAAACCACGCGCCGGTTGTGCTCGCGCTGCCTGCCCGGCAGTGGGGACTGGGGAGATGTGACAGGAGGGAGAGCCTGTCCTGTCACTGACTGGGGGTTGTAGTTCTGTCACTGACTGGGGGTTGTAGTTCTGTCACTGACTTGGGGTTGTAGTCCTGTGAGCAGCAGCCGTCTGTGACTGATACAGCAGCTCTATGTTATAATACATATACACACACACACACACACTATATATATATATATATATATAGTGTGTGTGTTATAGCCTATACGCATATATATACAGTTATATATAATGTCTATACAGAATTTGCTTTTAAAGCAAAAACACACACCAAAATGTATAAAGCGTGCCCCTACTACACCCCTAGGTTCAATATAATGCATGTCATGGCGATTTAACCCCATAGAGACCAGGTCTGTTTGAACCTAAGGCTAAGGTCACACATCCATATCAGTGTATGGAAGGATTTGTGAAAATGGACGTGACGTATATTTTGATGGACCATGTCAAAATATCGGTCATGAGAATAGTCCCCATTCACTAAGAGTTAATTAATGCTGCCATGTGACTTCCGTTTTTTGTTAATCAGGCGTCACATGGCCAGTTCTCACTGTCATGTAAATGTAGCTTTAGGCCCCACGAATTGTACCAACCCATAGAACACAGGTGACATGTCATTTTGGCTACACATTGGATGCTGTAAAAACAAAGCCTTTAAGAAAGTCGCACAAATGCAGTTTTTCTTCAATTCCACCCAGGGAGCACCGCTGCAGCTTAAAACTGCTGATCCGCAAGGTCCCAGATGTTGGACTGCTACACATTTTCAATGGGCTTATCTTTAGGATAGATACCCAACTGCAGACCTCTTTAAGTCTGACGCCCCACGTTGCAGATTTTGCTGTGCTTTTTTGAGCCAAAGCCACGAGTGGATTGAGCAGAATGGAGCAGTATAAGAACTTCCTAGATATTTCCCATTCCTTCTGTAACCAGTCCTGGGCTTGGCTCAAAAAAAGCAGCAAATTCTGCAAGAAAAATAGCTGCTTGAGGCCTCAGTCTTAGACCCCTTGCAGACGACCGTGGTATTTCACGGATAGCACACTGACCCATTCTTTTCTATGGGCCCGTGCACACGACCATGATTTTCACGGTCCCGTGTGCGGGCCGACAGTCAGGGCCGCATCAGTTAGAACAAGTCCTATTTTGCAGCCATGCTTCCGTGGCTCCTATTCATTTAATGAAAGGAGCCGCGGAAGCACGGCCTATGGTACGTGTGGTACACAGGTGACATCCCCGTGTCCCCCGTGTGCTGCCTGTGCTTTTAATTCACGGCAGGCTGGTTGCAGCACGGTCGTCTGCAACTGGCCTTACAGTTTAAAACAATGGACACTCGACAAATCCTATTATAGCCAATGGGATGTCAGGCACCATTAATGTCCGCAGTTTTAGCTGTCCAGGTGTCCGTTCTGGTCCTCCAATGTAGCAGAACAACAGACGCCTGGGTCCAGATGTGAACATAGCATAAAAAACCGCAATCCCAAAAACGCTTTTTGGCTAAGGCCCCACGTAGCAGAAATGCAGCATTTTTGGCTGCGGTGGAAATTTTGCTGAAAAAAACCCCCACTTCATTTTACAGTACCAGCAAAGTGAATGAGATTCTGGTTAATCTCATCTACACAAAAACGCAGCGTGTTAATATTACCTACGGAATCGTGAGCATCTTCCCTATAGATTGAATAGTGGAAGAAAAAAAGAAGTGAAAAACACAGCAAAAACTCAATGAAAAATGCTGCTTATCAAAACGTAGCTCTTTTTTTTGTCCGATTCTGCGGCGATTTTTAGCTGCGATTCACTATGTGGAGCCTTTCACTGCATTTCCGATGTGTTTTGCATTTTTTCCTCCCCCATGTAAGTCTACAGGGAAAGCACAGCATTTTCACAGGTAAAATTAACATAATGTCTATTCCGCAGTGTTGGAATGAGATTAAATAAAATGTCATTCATTTGCCTGGGAATGTAGAATGCAATGTTTTATTCCACTGCATTTCCACAATGGGCAAACATGCTGCATTTCCGCAATGTTTGGCCTCAGTCTTAGACTAAGGCTGCAAATTGCAAGTAAAAAACTCTGCAGAAAAAAGAACACAGCAAATGCGCTTGGGTTTTGCACTGCTTTTCTGCTGCGTTTTCCATTTTTGCCTCCTCTCATATCAGTCTATGGTTAAAACACAGCATTTCCACAAGTAAAATCAATTGTGTTTTTGAAAATTTTACATTTTGGCAGAATTTTTTTCACAAAGCGGAGATGAGATTAACCCGTTCTATTATTACGGTGGATGTCAGGTCTTTAAATATGATGGCCTCTCAGGAGCGGAGCTGCTGCCACTGCGGCGGGTCTCCACTGTATTATATATATTGCGGGCATTAACCCCTCTGATGCCTCTGTTAAAGCTGACCGAGGAACTATTTACCCAACCATGCACGGGAGCCACCATCTCACCAGTGATCGTCCCCCCCATTTGCGATCAGATGTTATGACAGCCAGAAGCGTATCGAAGGCTCCCAGGCTTATCACCAGTACAAGCTAAACTAGGCAGCCTGTAATAGAAGTATAGGCATGTAACAATACATTTCAGTGCATAAGCATTGCAGTGTATTGTATTAGTGATCAGACCCCTGGGGTTCAAGATACCCATGTGGGTCTAAAAATAAAAGAAATGTATTAAAAGTATAAATCACCCCTCCTTTCCCTAGATCTGATATAAAATAAATTAATAAAGTAAAAGACATACTACAAGGTATCCCAGTGTCTGAAAATACCTGGTCTACGCCCCTAAAACGCCATAGCGGGAAAAAAAATCAAAAGAGCTGAACCATCGTGTTTTTGTCGTTTCGACTCCCATAAAAATTTGACACCCAAACATCAGACATTCCCCAAAATGGTATATATAACAAGTATAGTGGTTTACGTCATTACGTTTGTCTTGGAGGAAAGTAAAAGGAAGATGGCTGCGGTATGTGTTATACGATTGAGGGCCGGAAGAAGCGCGGTTGCGCGAAACGGCTATTGCCCAAACAGTTTGTGTCTATGGCCTGCTGCTGTATATCGTTTATCCTGTGATGAGCTACTAATAAAGCAAGAGAAGGTTTTAGAGAATCGTGAGTGCTGCTTCGCTTTTTTCTATTTTGTATACATAACAAGTACATCCGACCCTGCAAAAAAAAAAGATGCCTTATACAGCCCCGTACACGGAAATATAAAAAAGTTAAGAAAATGGTGACTCCAAGAAATTTTTTTAAAAAATTTTTGGATTCTTTTTAAGGTGTTCAAACGTAACAAAACAATATAAATTTGGTATCACTGTAATGGGACCGACTTGTGCAGAATACAGGTAGCATGTCATTTTGGCTGCACAGTAAGGCTAAATTCACATTTGGAGACTCCGACACAGAATTTGACAGCAATTGGCAGAGAGAAAAGTCCTGCAGGAGTTTTCTGTCCACTGGTTTCCGTATGAAAACAGTGGACACTCAACAGAATCCATTATAGTCAATGGGGACCGCAGGTAACTGCTGTTATAGTGGTCCGGCTCTCTGGTGTTTGGGTCCCCTGGTGGATACGAGTGACAAAGAGCCCGGCACAGATATGAACCTAGCCTAAATGCCGTAAAAACAAAGTCCATAAGAAAGTGGTACAAATGCAGTTTTTCTCTAATTCCACCTCATTCTGAATTGCTTTCTGGTACATTACATATATTAAATAGTACCATTACAAAGTACATTAAGCCCTCATACGGCTCTGTGAGCGGAAAAAATAAAAAAATTACGGGTTATGGAAGGTAGAAAGTAAAAAACGAAAATCAAAAAATGCGTTGGCTATGGGTTTAATCAAATCTCAGTCCCTTTGCTGGGACTGCAAAATGCAGAGATTTTTCAGCTGTATTTGTGCAACATGTGCACTAACCTGCTGTGAAAGTATCAGAATGGTGGATATAATCTAAAAAACTCCCATCCATACCCTACAGAAACAAATGGGCAGCGCAAAATGTCTTGTTCTGTGGGTTTCGAACAGACAGCATGTCAATTACTGCTGTGGTTTTCAACCTTTGGGGTGCAAAGTGAGGGCCAGCCATCTGGGAATCACAACTGAAAACATGGGGAAAACCAACACATGGGGCCTTAACCTTAAAGGGTTTTTGCTATTGATGATCTATCCTTAGGATAGGTAATTAATGACAGACAGAGACTGACTCTCAGCACCCCCACGGATAGAGCTGATCAGCACTACTGCTTCATTTCACATGTTCACCAGTCACTTTGTTATTCTTTAGGTAGGTCACACTGAAGTGAATGGAGCTGAGCTGCATTACCAGGCAGAGCCACTATGCAATGTTTGGCGCTGTGCCTGGTATACAGTAAAGTGGTCGCAGTGTTGCCAGACCATCACAGCCCAGTCAGTAATCTGGTGAGCGGAGAAGTTGGACCCCTTCCAATCTGCTAAGAATAGGTCATCAATAATAAAATCCAGGAAAACCCTTTTAAAGATGCACAAAATTTTTTCATCCTTGCATTTCCGCATTTGTAGTAGCCGTAACTTTGTGTTGTTGTTGTTGGCGTGGCTGTAGGATGCCTCGTTTTATGCATTAAAAATTTTTATTTTTTGGGCTACGTTAATTACTGTATATTTCTATAATGTTTTTGTGGATTCTTTGTGATTTCTATCTTTTTTTTAATTTTTATATCAAAGGTTGTCCAGGAATTGGAGGCCGGGGGGAAAGGTGCAACATAAAAAAATAAAAAAAAAACTTACCTGTTCCTGGAGCTTTGTAGTCTACCACCGGTGTCCATGATACAAGACCGAACAGATACCGGCGGTGAACAACGGAGCTCCAGGGATAGGTGAGTATGTTGTTTTTTTATTATGTTACCCCTCCCAACCCTTTTAACGTTTGTCTCTGAATAAATAAAATAAAGTTTTTTTAATGAACCTAATAAATGTAGGTTTTTGTTCTACTCAGTGTATAAGCAATAAAATGTATATATACAATGTAATACTAAAAAATCCAATTTTTTTCTTTTGCTGACTTTTTTTGCTAAAAAAAAAGAAGGAAATTAACAGAAAGCAGATCAAATGAAGTCCAAAGCTTAATCCTTTGGCCCCTGTTTGCCCCATTAAAGAGGACCTTTCATGTCCTCGGAAATGGGCGGCATTAAATATCACTAGAAAGCTGTCAGCTCCCTGTTACCGGAGATATTGGTACCATTAGTTTCGGCACCAATATCCCTCCACTGTCAGAAGGGTTGGCCTTACTGTTTAGCATCATCGTTGGCCTGTGAGGAATGCCTCCCGTGACAGTGCAAGGCTATGGAAGAGTACCATCAGGGGGGCATTCCTTACCTCCCAGCGATGAAGCTAGGCTGTAAGGCCCGTCCTTCTGACAGTGGAGGGATATCGGTGCCGAAACTAATGGTACCGATATCTCTATCACCAGGACGCATACCAGCAAAGCTGATAGTCCTCTGAATGTCAGTTTTCTAGTGGTATATAATACCGCCAATGTCAGAGGACATGATAGGTCTTCTTTAAGGTGAGTGGACCTGTCCTGAAATACATGTGAATACCATTTTCAGGTATACAAACATATACCCCGGACAGGAAGCCCAGTGGAGAGATAAAACATGGGATGAACTTATCCTCGTTTGTTATATACTTATGTATTAGCATTAGGTTTGGCCCCTACCCAAAACAGCTACAATGGGCACATGAACATCAGATCTGGACTAAGGAGCAATGGCAGAAGGAAGCCTGGTCTGAGGAACCTGGATGTCTTTCTTGAAAGTAAGAATATCACAGGTTATGTGAGCTAGAAATTTTTTGAGATAGGATGTTGATCCAGGACTTAGTCCAATTGCCATATTTGGAGTTAGGAAGGAATGGGTTTTTTTGATGGGGCAATTGGCGCCAACCACGTGAGGTTTTTTGCTTTCTTCTGGTTCAACTTAGTAGGTTTATATAGATTGTACCTTTATCCAAATCTATTATCAGTTTCATTCTCACGTATATCATGCACCAGACTCAACTTTTTTATTTTTTTTTTTTATAAATTTAAATAAAAATAAAATCCAAATTTGTTGGTTTTGCCTGTGTATAAGTTCATGTGTAAGACCCAACATGTGCCCAGACCTTCCACACTAGCAAAGCATTGGGGGATACTGATCACCTCCCTGCATCAATTTTATGCCATAAAAAAGTCACAAATTAGAGGTTAGCAACTTTTTAAACAGCCTAAATGTTTTTGCACAAATGGCGTTTTTACGCCACCCTTGCCACTTTCCGAAAAGGCTGGGGCCATGGCAGCTGCAGATTTATCATTATATCATCAATGTGCCTATGGGATCTGTATTGTCTGTATTGTGTGCTGCCATATGGTGTCTACATGAGGATCCTATTCTTTTTTATATAACTGCAACAGCCATTTCAATTTGTTCATATATCTAATAATTTTATTGAAAAATTTTTCATTAACAAGGAATAAAGAAAAAACAAAAAAACAATAATAATCAAACAAACAGGAAGCATTGAGGTAAATAGAGGCTATCTGCCTCCTCCCCTTAAGCAATATGCATTTAAATTAAGCAGTGAACAAGGGAGGGGGGAATGGAGGGGTTAAGAAGACAAGGGTAGGACCAAAGGGAAGGGGGGGGGGAGGGAAGGAGAGGACTAGAGATCAGAGACCCTGTGATGTACAATAAATGTCCCAGGGTGCCCAAATAGCCCCCAAAGGCTTCCCGTGAATTATGTAGGCCAGCAGTCAGGTATTCCAGACTCCTCACATCTTCATTCTAGCCACAAGCTCAAGACTAGATGGGGGACTCACCTTCTTCCCAGTTTCTAGCTATAGAGTTTTAGCTGCAGTACAAAGATGCAAGAAAAGCCTGGATGACTTATTGCTCAGGTGTCTGGGGGGAAGGTTCAGGAGATAAAGAAGAGGGTCAAGAGGAACCTCTTGCAAAAAGAGAGCAGTCGTCCAGAGTCCTGACCTCCCTCCAAAAACCGAGGATGAGAGGGCACGTCCAAAAGATATGGTGCAGGGTACCACAGCGCAGCTCCACAGCGCCAGCACCATGGGGGAACTAATGGGTTTAAAGTATGAAGGAGAGCCGGAGTATGATACCAATGCATCAACAGCTTATACTGCGTTTCCCTAAACGTAATGCACTGAGATGATTTCTGGGCCCGGGGCCATACAATCCGCCACTGTTCCTGGGAGATGGGTTTACCCACCGCCTCCTCCCATTTAAGCATATAGCGATGATTAACAGGAGAGCCTGTAGTTTGTGAGTTAAGAAGTTGGTAAATAGAGGATATAAAGCCCCTAGTGGACGTGCCTGCACGGCAAATCTTTCAAAAGCGGTGGGGAGTGACACCTTAAGAGACCCATGGAGGGAGCGGACAAAGTGAACCACCTGCAAGTAATGGAACCATTCAGTACTTGGCAGGTTTTGATTAGCTGTAAGATAAGCAAAGGACCTGAGTTCCAAGGTTCCAGGGTCAACCATATCAGCAATCCGGTAAAGGCCAGCTTCAGACCACACTTTAGTCATGGCAGAAGTCAGGCTCTCTGGGAGAAGGGGTTGTATAGTATGGAGACCATAGATGAGCGCGGGGACATCAGGGAAAGTCTAGCACAACAGGTAGACCAGATAGATCTAGTAAACCGAATGGGGCCCAACAGGTACGAGGCAGGGGGGGGTGGGGGGGGCTGACCCTGAAGCGCGTTAGGATGCATGGGTGCCAGCCATGGCCCCTATCTACCTGCACCCATCTGGTGTATGCTGGCATAGCCGCCCAGAATGGGATATGGCGTAAGTGGGCCGCCCAGTAATAATGTAACAGATGTGGGACAGCCATACCCCCAGACCCCCTATCCGCCAGCATAGCAGATCTAGGTATTCGGTGTCGTTTTTGCTTTCCAGATAAACTGGAAGATAGCTTTCTGTAGGTTCCGTAATTCTCCCCGAGGTATCGCGACTGGGAGAGTCTCGAAAAAATACAGTAGCTTCGGGAGGAGAGTCATCTTGACCGCAGCAATTCTCCCCAAAAGGGAGATAGGCAGGGATTGCCATTTGTCCAATAGGGCTCTTAGCTCACAAAACAACGCGGTGGGCTGCCGAGTAGAGGGTCGCATAGGAAGTGGATATATGGACTCCCAGGTAGCGAATAGGACTCCGCCACTGGAAATCGTAATTACTGCGGAGGAGGGTCCCGTGGGATGTTAAGTGGGAGTGCCTCAGTCTTCGCGGGGTTCACCTTATACCCTAGAGATCCTCCCATCGGTCTCAGCGAGCGCAGCAAGTTTGGAAGGGTAGTAAGGAGGGGAGGTGAGAGTGAGGGGAGTACATCGTCCGCAAAGAGAGATATCTTAAATTCCCTTATCTTGGACCATGATGCCCTTGATATTAGGGTCTCGCCTAATCTTGGCCGCTAGCGGTTCAATGCAG
The DNA here is from genome assembly GCA_947044405.1 of Leptodactylus fallax. Classification (NCBI taxonomy): domain Eukaryota; kingdom Metazoa; phylum Chordata; class Amphibia; order Anura; family Leptodactylidae; genus Leptodactylus; species Leptodactylus fallax. The sequence continues at coordinate 4,752,942 of CAMRHE010000006.1, forward strand.
AGGGCAAATATGATGGGTGACAGGGGGCAACCCTGCCTAGTGCCATTTCGAATAGGGAAGGAGGACGAGGATGCATGGGGAAGCTTGATTGCTGCTGAGGGTAAGGAGTAAAGGGCCTGGATAGCTGTGAGAAAAGGTCCCGTAAGCCCGAACGCCTTAAGCGTAGTATGCATAAACGACCAATTTATGCGGTCAAAAGCCTTTTCAGCGTCCAGGCTCAAGAGAAGGGCCGGGGTAGAATAATGATTGGCCACCTCCACCAAATCCACAGTCCTCCTGGTGTTGTCACCACCCTGACGACAGGGGATGAATCCCACCTGGTCCTGCTGGACAAGCAGAGGGAGCCAAGCATTCAGTCTATTGGCTAAGAGTTTGGTGAAAAGTTTCAGGTCCGTGTTCAGCAAAGCAATCGGTCGGTAGTTAGCACAATCCTGCAAGTCCTTACCCGGTTTAGGGACCAATGTGAGTAGTGAAGAGAGCATAGTCGGGGGTATAGGGGGAACCTGAAAGGAAGGAATTGAAGAGGGACAATAGATGAGCAGAGAGTTCACCCTGGAAAACCCTTATAATAATTGGGTGAACCCATCTGGGCCTGGGGCTTTCCCCATTTGGGAGGTCCCCCAGACCCCCTCTAGTTCCTCCCTGGTGATGGGGGTGTTCAGGGGAGGTTAGGGCCTCGGAGGAAGGCGTGGGGAGACAACAATCCTTTAAATAGTCTTCCAGTAGTGTTGAGTCATCCCCCCTAGGGAGTAGTGCTCGGGGGGGGGGTAAGTCATACAGCTTAGAGTAGTAAGAGTGGAACGCCGCGCCACAGCATCAGGGTGATGTTGAAGAGTACCCGCGGGGGTCACGGACAGAGTGTGGGGTGGAAGAGGCCCGAAGATCCTTGAGGGTTCCGGGGCAGGAGGGTATGAGATTTGATTACCCCGTTCAAAAAAACCGCTGACGGGTATAAAGGAGAGAGTCGCCCCACATGGCGGGTCTCCAAATCACGGAGGTCCGCCCCGGGCCAGGACCAAACGGCGAAGAACCCCCAGGGATGGATGCGCTGCCAAAGTCGTCGTAAGGGACCGAATACGGGCTTGGAGGAGCTGTTCCTGGGCCTGTCTGTCCCTTTTTAAGCCTAGAAGCCACGATACAGCATCCCTCATGACCGCCTTATGGGCTTCCCAGAGAATGGCAAGAGAGTCTACCGAGCCTAAGTTGTCCCTAAAATAATCTATCAAGTGTGTGCGCAGGGTCTCGAGGGAGGTCGGCGAATTGAGCAGTGTTTCGTTAAGACGCCAATGACATTGGCGAGTAGGCACTGGAGTCGTAGATAAGGTAACCACGACTGGGGCATGATCAGACCAGGTGAGAGGGCCAATGTTCGTGTCCCTAAGCAACGAAGAGCGGGAGCATTTCCAAAGAAGTAGTCAATGCGGGTGTGAGTGTTATGAGGGTGAGAAAAGAAGTGTAGGAGCGCGCCGTAGGATTGTCCACTCGCCAAAGGTCATACAAAGAGTGGGCGCGGATCAGCCTGCGGAACTCCCTGCAAGTTGGGCCAACCTATGGGGGTTGGGCCCTGGGGTAACGCCAGACGATCCGCCCGTTCAGAGAAGACCATGTTAGAGTCTCCCCCCACCAGCCAAGCTGATGGTGGGAGAGCGCGCAGACGGGAGAATACCCGGCGCAAGAACGGGATCTTTGCTGAATTGGGGGCATAGACATTGGATAAAACAATCGGAGCACCATAAAGGAGCCCCTCCAAGATAACAAACGGCCACCTGGGTCTATGTGGGAAGTCGTCACTGTAATTGGGCAGGATCGAGAAAGAAGGATAGCCACCCCAGCTCTGCGTCGATTGTGGAAGGCTGAAAAAGCTACGGGAAAATAATGCTTAGCGAAGGCAAAAGTACCAGCGCGGTCAAAATGAGTCTCCTGAAGAAACGCCACATCCGCTCGTAAGGAGCGGAGTTCTCTAAGGACATGGCGCCTTTTAATGTTGGAACCCAGGCCCTTGACATTAATTGTCACGCACCTAACCATTGGGACCCAGGATTGGAGGACAGTGGCGGATTGCAATAAGCTCACCCATCTCACATGACGCTGGCAAGTTTCCCTCGGAGAGGCAAAAGGGCAATCCACAAACAGGAACCCAAAGTCGAGGCAGGGTCTCTAGATCAGGGAGGGGGGGAAAGAGAGGGAGGGAGGGAGGCAAAAGACATCATAAATGACAAAGTAAAAATAAAAACAGTTAAACAATACTTTGTGGGCGATGGCTAAGTCACTGGCCTGGGGACCAATGGAGGGCAGCCAGAGGTCCAATCAGGATCATTGGCCGCACAGTCCAAGTATCCCCTTAGGGGGAGAGCGTGGACAGGAGGTCGGAGGGGAGGCGGTGGATCCCCAACCACCAGTAAAAAGAAGGAAGGAAGGGGAGTCACCGGAACCCCACCCCGCCCCACCCGCTAAAACAATCCAATAATAAGCATAATAGATGAGACCCGAGACCTAAAAAAAAAAAAAAGAAGCAAACATAACATTAAGGCATGCAGATTCCAAAGCACCACCGAGAAAAGGGAGAACGCCTCAAGGGGGGGCAGCCTCCTCAGGGATCGGTCTCCAGCCGGGGCCTCCGAGTGGTCACCACCGCGGAGGATGCATGACGTCGTCTGGGCTCCAACCGTTGCCAAACCGGTGGTGGGGGAGGGGGTGGAGAGAATAGCTCCCAGTCTGTTAAATCCGGCAGGGGAACATCCAATAGGTCACAGAAGAGAGGCAAATCCGCAAAGGAGCGAAGCGTAGCGGAGCGACCATCCCTACGAGCAATGAGAGCAAACGAAAATCCCCACCGGTAAGGAATTTGGTGCTCCTGAAGAATCTGGGAGGAGGGGTCGGAGATGGCGGCGTTTCTGGAGGGTGATTAGCGACAGATCCTGATAGAATTGTAGTGGAGCTCCCTGAAACTCGAAGTCCTTGAGTTTGCGCACTTTGCTCATTATAGCCTCTTTAAGGGTGAAGCCGTGGAGGCAGCAGATGACATCACGGGGTGTGGCGGAAGATCCTCTGGGTCGAAGGGCTCGATGTGCCCTATCAAACTTAATTTTGTGGGACGGGGGCTCCTGCAGTATAGTGTTGAAGACAGCCTCCAGCAGAACAGGCAGATCCTCAGATTGGTCAGCCTCTGGGAGTCCCTTGATGCGTATATTGCTGCGCCGGCCCCTGTTGCCAAGATCCTCCAAGTGGCGTTGCATGTCCCGTATAGCTGAACCCTGTTCAGTGGTAGTATCATGCAGTGAGGCAACATAGTCTCTGGTAGTGTCATGGTCATTCTCCAGCGTGTCCATTCGGTTAGCAATGGAGTGTAAATCAGTGCGGAGGGTAGCAATTTCAGATCGGAAGGACGCTGTGATTTCCGCAACCATACTTTTAAGGTCTTGTTTAGTAGGAAGTTGAGGAAGAAGGTCCGCCATGGATGATGGTGCTGAAGATGGGCCTGGAATGCAGCTCTGGGGGTGCAGGGACTGGAGGGGGGAGGCATAATCCTTGGGAGTGTGGGGCGGAGGAGCCCCTACGCCAGCGCCTTCCACCGCGCCATCCCCCCTGAGCTATGGAGGGGAGGGGCGATGGGGGAAGATAGTAGATGGGGGGCCACAGAGACCAGCTCTGTGGCCACAGGCTGCAACTCATCAGTGGTGTAGGAGGGAGCAGAGCCACTGACCTCAGAACTCCTTGAGAAGTTGGAAACATCCGGGGTCCTCTCATGCCGCTCTGCCAGGAGTGCTGGTGAAGCAGAATGTAGTTGTTGGGACATCCCAGGGGTGAGGAGACTGTTGGAGTACTCGGCTGGGGAAACTGGGCTGCCTTGCGCCCGACAGGGATCTCTGTTGAAGCGGCGCTCCGCTGGCTGACAGGGGGAGCGCGGGAGGAGAGAAGCTGCGCTGCGACCCCTGTGCCTGGAGAGCGGAGGAAATCCAAGATGGCCGCCCCGCAGCAGCCTGGCCCGGGGAGAAGGCCGCTGGGCCAGAAAGGCGTCCAGGGTGGCCCCCCCAGACCTCTCCACGGGCGCTGGGGTGCCCGGGGCCACCTTCCTCGGTAAGCGCTTGCCCATACTGCGCCTGCTGAGGGGTCCACGGGTCTCAGTAGCGAGCGGAGGAGCGGAGAAGGACCTGCGCGCGTGCTACTCCATGCGCGTCCAGGCCACCCCTGTGGTCTTCCATTTCCTTACTATGTTCCTCACAGTGGAAACTGACAGGTTAAATCTCTGAGACAACTTTTTGTATCCTTCCCCTGAACAACTATGTTGAACAATCTTTGTTTTCAGATCATTTGAGAGTTGTTTTGAGGAGCCCATGAGGCCACTCTTCAGAGGAGATTCAAATAGGAGAACAACTTGCAATTGGCCACCTTAAATACCTTTTCTCATGATTGGATACACCTGGCTTTGAAGTTCAAAGCTCAGTGAGGTTACAAAACCAATTTTGTGCTTCAGTAAGTCAGTAAAAAGTAGTTAGGAGTATTCAAATCAATAAAATGATAAGGGTACCCAAATTTTTGCACCGGTCAAATTTTGGTTTAATGCATATTGCACATTTTCTGTTAGTACAATAAACCTCATTTCAACCCTGAAATATTACTGTGTCCATCAGTTATTAGATATATCAAATTGAAATGGCTGTTGCAAACACCCAAATATTTAGAACTAAAAATGATTAAGATTAATAGGGGGTGCCCAAACTTTTTCATATGACTGTATTTACATCTGCTCCCCTGGTTTTTTTTCCTGCTCAGATGATCAATGGTAAACCTATCCCCGGGGGTATAGCACTCCTGACCCTGTCATTAGCAACGTGGCAATAAATAGCTGCTTTCTAGACCATTCTGTCTTTGTTTCTTCTGTGTCCTAAAGCCTAGACCTCTTCTTACAGCATCAGAGCAGTGTTACTGTTTGCACTGGGCATGCAACAAGCTTGCACAGACCCTGCCACTCAAGGCTTTTGCAACAGTTTGACCCACTGGTCAAAATCCTAGACTCCAACGGATAGCCTGCACAAAACGCGTTCTCTCACTATCCGCAGGATAGGTCATCAGTATGTGATCTGCTGAGGTCTGACATCCGAACCCCGCATAGATTAGCTTATTTATTATTATTATTATTATTATTATTATTTATTTATATAACACCATTAATTCCATGGTGCTTTACATTATTATATTAATTCCATAGTGCTGTACATTATTATATTATTTCCATGGTGCTGTACATTATTATATTAATTCCATGGTGCTTTACATTATTATATTAATTCCATGGTGCTGTACATTATTATATTAATTCCATGGTGCTTTACATTTGAGGGTTTACATACGGTACACAAAATATACAAGACAAATATAATACTAACAGTGACCAACCAGCACAGTGGGATAGAGGGCCCCCCTGCCCGCAAGGGCTTACAATCTATGAGGGAAGAAGGAGAGAGACAGAAGGTGGGGGTAGAGACTGTACAGATGGTGGTGCGGTGACAGTAGTGTTAGTGGAGGTTGTAGGCCTTCCTGAATAGGTGAGTCTTCAGGGCCTTCTTGAAGCTTGTGATTGTGGGGGTCAGTCTTATGTGTCTTGGTAATGAGTTCCAGAGTATGGAGGAAGCACGGGAGAAGTCTTGGAGACGGTTGTGTGAAGAGCGGATAAGAGCAGAGCGGAGTAGGAGGTCTTTGGAGGATCGGAGGTCACGTGCGGGCAGGTAGCGGGAGCATCCTCCAGGTGCAGGAAGCTGCCAGTGGACAAGGAGCACGTGCAGCACCACTCTTATTCAAGTAATCACAGTGGTGGACGGGACTGCAGCAACGTTGCTATTACTTAAACTGAAATGTTGCTAAACATGCTCACCGTCCACTAGCAGCTTCCAACACCCAAAGGCCGCTAGACAAGTTAATGTGTGCATAGTCAAGGTGTCGGTCCACAACACTGCAACAATCAGTTTGGGGACGGAAAACACAACCCAACTACAGGTGTATCTCAATAAATTAGAATATCTTTGAAACGTTTATTTATTTCAGCAATTATATTTTCTAGATTCTTTACACACAGAGTCTTCTATTTCAAGTGTTTTATTTCTGTAAATGTTGATTATGGATTACAGGTATGAAAACCCAAATCTAAGAAAATTAGAATATTGTAAAAAAGTTCAGTATTATAAATTCAGTGTCACCTGCCAAGGTTTCCTAAGCCTTTAAATGGTCCCTCAGTCTGGTTCAGAAGGACACACAATCATGGAAGACGCTGATTATGGATTGTATTACTGAATCACTGAAATGAATGAACGTTTCAAAGATATTCAAATTTATTGAGAATCACCTGTATAAACACAATGCAAGCAAATAATGATGTCTGTCTAGAGAGGGTAGGGCTTTTCCTCACAAACTACAAGTCCAATAGTTCAAGAGGTTGGACAGGAATTTTTTTTATTTCTGTCCTATCCTTAGGGTAGGGCATGCAGCCAAAGTCTTCCAACTCCATGCTGTGTATAGTATGAGCATCAAAAGCTGATTCGTGCAGGGTAACAGCTGATCTTAAAGTAAGAAGTTTAAAGGACATGTCTATCAGTATATGATCTATCCTTAGGTGAGGTCAGCAATAACAGATTGACGGAAGGCTGACCCCCAGCACTATCCATCGATTAGCTGTTTGCATTGGCCGCAGTGTATTGGTATTAGTACAGGCATTCGTAGTCAGGGAAGTTACTGCAAGCTCAGTTCCACTGACTGGTATTGGACTGTGCTTGGAGTAACTTACCCAGCCACTACATTGTGTGCTATGGCTGCTACAAAACAGCTGTTCAGCGGGGTTGCAGGGGGCCCGGAGTGAGACCCCTGCTGATCTGATATTGATGACCTCTCCTAAGGATAGATCATCAATAGGATACTCCCTTTAGCAGAAGGGGAGGGGGCCCCCGCGCGAAAACGAAAACCTGTACAAAAACTGGTTTTATGTTGGTATAATTTTAAAATTAAAATTATAGATATATACAATATATAGTGCCATCATATTCTGCAGAGCTTTGCAGATATTGTCTATACTTTCCCATATAGGGCTCACAATCTGCATTCCCTATCAGTATGTCTTTGGGGTATGGGATTAAACATAGAACATATAATCTCCTTGCTGATGTTGTCCTTGGATTTGCACTGCAAGGCAACTGTAAGGAGCCGGACCGGAGCCTCCGCGGCGGCATGCGGGGGGTTGCCGGTCCTCTCCTCTAAGTGCTCCTTCCGGCCCCTAGGGAGGTAGGCCGGAACCTCCGTGACGGTATGCGGGGGTTGCCGGTCCTCTCCTCTAAGTGCTCCTTCTGGCCCCTAGGGGAGGTAGGCCGGAACCTCCGTGACGGTATGCGGGGGTTGCCAGTCCTTCCCCGCTCGAGCCTTCCGGAGCAGGTGCTCAGTCGGAACCTTTATATTCGGGATTTCTGCTCCAGGTAATCGTTGACTATTCAGTTTCCCCTGATAGTAAGCGTTGCATATTTTCTTTCCTGTTACCTCCTGCCTAGACCTCCTGCTTCTGTTCTTTGACTATCCTTCTGACCTCCCGATTTTGTACCTTGTTCTCCCTCTCCTGCTAACGACCCCGGCTTGCCTTCAGACTTCGTCCTCCTGAACTTCGATTTGGTACCGCTCTGCTCTCCCGCTACTGACCCAGCTTGTTTGACACATCTATTTGGATTTCCCGTTTGTACTTCGCTAACCTCACGCTGACAACTTGAACTGTACGACAACTCTTTGGAACTCTGCTGCCATCTACTGCCTGCCGCCATCCGCTGCTTTCTACTCTGCAGACTGACATCCCTACTCCTGCTACTACTGGTAAGTGTTTCCTCTTTCTGTTCTGCTGTCTCTGGTGGTGTGCTGTGCATCCGGTGCTCTCTGACCCATGCCGCTCTGCCCACAAGTAGCTTCCAAGTCCATCTCCACCATCAGGAGCACTGGTGAACATCTCAGGGTTTGGTGCGGTTGGGAGAGCGCGGGACGTTCAGCACGGTTTTTACCATTTTGATTCGGTTTGACTAGTGCTGGGACTCACTGCTTAGCTCTACGCTGCATCTGTTTCCTAACAGCAACATTGCTAACCACTGAGACACCAGGCTGTCCATATGGCATTGCCACTTACATAACAACCTGAAAAATAAAGTGAATACATTATTTTTAAAGTGCATGTTGAAAACCACCAATAAACATTATCAAAATAGCTTTTTTCCATCCCCCTCTCGCCAAAAAAAGGATAGTGTTTTGGGGTCCCATGTCCCCCTAAATAGCACAAAAAAAAAAGCCATCATATGTTAAAAAAAATACAAAATGAAGTGTTATTTGCGTTGGGCATCCAGATTTTAGTGTATATTTTCAGTTTTCTTTTCAGTTTAGTAAATTAGCCGGCGCTCTTTGTTAAAGCCACAATTCTTATGAGAGCGTATTGTGTGCTGTGTGTGCTACGTGTCTTGTTCTCTTTATATATCTGCACTATTGATCAGATTTTATAGACAAGGACAGATTTATTCACACAAGGACATTGCGCGGCGTTGACTACATGTGATAAGAGGTGGCACGCCACAAGGTTGCGCAAAAGACATTGATGTGTCATCGGAGTTTTAATCTCGTATAGCCGACACACAATACATGCTATCTGTAATGTGATTAATAAAACACACGGTCAGCGGTATCCCACCCATTACTCAGTGGAGCAGCCTTTTGTCTATCTTGACTGAATCGAATTACCACATGCTACACAATAAGATGGGCAGCCATTGAGGGCAGAAGGGTACATGGCCTTGTGTCCTTTTTCTATTTATAGATAAAAGGAAATCTTAAAGGTAATTTGTTGCCAGGAAATTACTTATTGTTTAAAGGGGTTGTCCAGGCAAGGAGGCCGGGGAAGGTGAAAAAAAAAACCATATTCACCTGTCCCTGGTGGTCCGGTGTCTCCCACTCCGGTCCGGTCCTGCTGCTCCTTGGGGCTTGTTCTGGCAGAAGTACTCGCCACATGTGACTGCTGAGGCCATTCAACAGCTTAAGGAAAGGACACGGGATGTCACTGGTGACGTATGCGAGTGACGTCCCAGTTGCTGTTAAAGGACCAGCACACACAAACATTACTGTGCACAACTAATCCCAGCCTGTCTCATCCATATATTTCAGTTCTATACGCAACGGTGCCAGAGCAATTTAGCTCCTAGTGTGCTAGTTTCAGTGAAGATGTCTCTCTGTGTGCTGTCTACTGTGTTTTGACCCTGGCTTATACTTGACTTCATCTCAGTCTGCTGTTCTACACTCTGCTGCATACCCATGTCTGACTTGGATCTGTTCCTGATCACTGTACCTGTGCTACCTGCCCTGACCTGCTGCCTGTATCTCTGATTCTATATGAACTCTGCCAGCCCTGACCTCAGCCTATACCTGACTACTCTTCTACCTGATCCCTTGGTGTTATGCATGGTGTCTCTCAACCTGCCTGGGTCAGCCATCACCTACACTGGGATAACTAAAATTTACAACCTGGTGGTTCCCTGCAGCAAAGTCCAGTTCCCTTCATGGGGGTTAAAGGGTAAAAATCAGGGAGCCACTTAGACAACACCCTCAGAAGTGGCCCAAACCCAAACTGGTTTCGTGGCACAGAGGGTCCACTCTGGCTGTTTGTTGCAAAATGGTAGCACTTACATAGAAATGTATTCATACATTTTCAGTAGTGAAGGAACAGCACAAGTTATAGAAAAAGATGGCTCAGACATTGTTGGTCTGACATTTTTTGGGTAGTTTAAAAGGCTCAGAATCATGTAAAGTAATAAAAGAAGTCCTACTCATCCAACCCCTGCCACTCCGGTTCTGTTGTTTCCTGGGTCCTCTGCCAGTTTATACGTCCTGGTCCATCTGAACACATAGGAAAATAGTGAAGGGAGTATGATTTATTTTACACCAAGCCCTTCCAGTGGTGCCCTACAATATCCCGAAAAAGTAAAAGCCATGCCATGGTGATATAAACACTAGTCCTGCTCGAAAGATTTGTATCTATGCCACCCCTAAGATAATTTCTTTAATACAATTCCTTAAGCAAGGTTCACATCTGCACTTGGATCTCTGTCGTTCGGGTCCGCCAGGGGACCCAAATGACAGAGAGTGGGACCCCTAAAACAGCGGTTACCCGTGGACCGCATAGACTATAATTGGCTCCGCCAGGTATCCACTGTTTTTATACTGAAATTAGCAGATAGAAAAGTCTTTCATGCAGTTTCTGCAGCAGATGTGAACCTAGCCTAAATCATCAATTCCACACTTATTATATGTATCTAATATGTATCTTATAGTAAAATTGCACAGACAGACGTCATAGTAATACAATGTGCATGAAAACATGAAAAATTGTCAGGGACAAGTGCAAACCTCGAATAACCATGACTTACAGGGTAGAATTTTTGTTGACTTTCCCAAGATATAAATGTACATCTGATTGAAAGTGTCCTCTATTTTTTTAGCTAGTTTTTCTATTCTTTTCAGACACAGTAGTGTATAAACCATAGTGTATGTAATGGGGGAGTACCATGCAATGTTACCAGACTGGGCATTATTCACAAATTTACAAATGTCATTCCAAATGACAATTGCCTAGTTACAGTAACCATTAGAATATAGAGGAGAACACAGATGGGTTTCATAGTGAAGCATATGATGAACGTTAGCATATGGTAACATGAGGATATACAGAGCACATATTCACAAAGCTCTTTAAAAAGTAACCATTTCCTTGAATTAACAGTACAAGCAAATATAAGAATTTTTATAATGTATCTTTTTTGCAAAAACTATCCTTATTAGAGGGAGGAGACAAGTAATCAAATAAATGGAGAATCATTTTTCTATAAAAAGATGATTTCTTATATTGACATGTACTATTCATTTATGAAAACAATTGCTTTATAATCGGAGATACTCTTTAAAGGGGGTTTCCAGGGTTTCGTAAAGTATTTTAATAGTAAAAAATTTTTTTGCCTCCATGTATCAGATCAGATTTCCTCCTCTCCCTGCACTAATCATTTGCTTTCAATTGGCTGGTAAAATCTGTCTTCAAGAGGCAGAGAAGAGCCAGAATGTCAACTTACTGAGAGATCAGGTGAGAGATTAGTAGAAATCTACTAAGATGGGAGGAGCTGCAGAGTGAGAGAGAGAGAGGGGCCAGACACAGAAACTGCTGCTGCTTCAAGTAGGTGTTTTATTTCACGCCAGTGGTGGATTCGCAGCTACACTGCTCAGTACTGCTATATAATACCCTATGTGCTGATGCTTTTGCTTCTGGCTACAGAGAGATAGGCAAGCAGGATTTCATCTTGACTGTGTGTTGTGTAAGGCAGGCATCATAACAGCTAGTCTCATCCCTTCTAAACTCAGGGAAAAATGACAATGAGCCTGCAGAGAGGAAAACTGGTAAAAATGCAGGATACTGGTTGTATAATCGATTGAAATATTGCTATTCCTCATGTTCACAAATATTTAATTCCAAAACGCCACCTTAAACCCCAGTTCTTCTTAAATCTAAAGCAGACCTCCAACTTTTCATACATGAAAAGTACAGGTGAATATAACAATTTTTAAATATATTTTATTAAAAAAAAATGCTTCTTTCTCCACTTATCAGTCTTCTTTCCTCTCCTTCCCTTGACTCAGTCTGTTATCACTAATAGAACACATATCTAGAGAAGAGACAGACTGTCAGCCTCACATGCACAGGTCTATGGAGAAGGGAGGGAAGAGGAAAGCAATCTGATAAATGGAGAAAGAAGCATTTTTCTTTAAAAATTTACTGAAAGTTTCTTTCAAGTGTGCTATTTATTTATGAAAAGTTGCTTTATAAGTGTGGACAAATGTTTATTTTATGGTGCCTTGACAATTGCAGTACAAGTCACTAAACTATAGTGCTGTTTGCTTGTACCATCGATTGCTCCATTAGTTTGCAGCATTTCATGCCTTACATTCACTGTATGTCTACATAACTGTTCTGATAATGAAATGTAGTCTCCATTTGTTTGGCATCTTTCCCTGGTTATAAATCTAGTAATAGAGGATGTAAATGTGAGAGGCTTGTACATACACCTGACAACCCTTCATGTTCTTATGCCTAGTGCTTTATTATGACATCTGTATATACAAAATCATAGTAAGATACATATAAATTGATATGAAGTGAATGCAGTGCTCAGAATTGTCACTATGAAAAGTACAGAGCAGTCTGTAAACCTTGAGAGGGTGCGACTCTCGCACTTGTGCTGCACTTGTTTGTATTTTGTTAACTGTTACTAATTTGTGCACAAAATTTTGCATAAACTTAAAGAAGTTGTCCACTTAAGAGAACCCACATCAGGAAATTCAGGATTAATAGATGGGGCGTTCCATGTTCAGGATTCTCATCTCTTGTCCAGTGTGGAGAGCCATTACAAAGAGCATCTATCTCTCTGGAAGACCTGTCCTGTCTTGTAGTACACAGGCAATGGAAGTTGTGTAATGCTTAATTTCCACTGTGGTGGCGCTACAGGGAAACTGAACACTTTTACTGCCAGGTTTCCCTATTGTGGGGAACACTTTATGGTCAGCCAGAAGCATAGCTAGAGGTTTGTGGACCCTAGTGCAAAAGCTCAGCATTGGCAGCCAGCCCCCATGCAGCGTCTCCTTACAGCTGTCAGCCAAGGCCCGCCAACCGTGTGCAGGGTAGTTAAGAACAAGGCCACTATTAATCATTCTGAGCCTGTTGTATATCATCACTGTCAGGACTCAATAGCATGGCAGGCACGAAAATTACTAGTGAGCCACAGGTTCACCTGTTGTCTATGGGAGGATTTCCCTAAAAGCAAAATGTCAGTATACCTAGTGACAGGAGTCAGAGTCAGCATCTAGCATCTAGAGTCAGCATCTAGTAAGGTCAGGCCCGTGGGAGGAAAGGGAACCCACTGCTGCTCTGCATACTCGTGTAGCAGACACTGCTATGTTCTTCCATCCCTTGCACAGCACAATGGAGAAGGTACCTGGCAGAGGCGTAACTTGAAGATCCTGGGCCCCAACCTAAAGTCTGTATACTTGCTTAGGCAGGGTTCACACTACTATTGATGTCCATTCTGATAGTGTCTGTTAAAAAAAGAAAAACAAGAAAAAAAGCGGACACCTATCATAATAGACATTAACGGACAGTAACTGATGTTAATATGTCCGTTTTTTTAACTGATCCAATTAATGGATTAGTTAAAAAAAACGGACACATTAGCATCAGTTAGTGTCTGTTTTTTAATACTGTCCGTTTTTTTAACACTGACCGTTTTTTTTTTCTGCTTTCTGAGCATGCGCAGGAAAAAAACGGACATAAAATAACGGACAGTAACTGATGGCTATCAGTTACTGTCCGTTATAAGTCCGTTACCCATAGACTTCAATGTTAAAAAAAATAACGGACACTTGCTGTCCGTCAAGAATCCGTTTTTTTCAAACGGACAAAAAGTCCTGCATGTAGGATTTTTTGTCCGCGAAAAAATAACGGACTTCTGAAGGATTTTGTGTAAACGGACACAAACGGACACTAACGGACACAATATAAAAACCCATTGAAATGAATGGAAATTTTAACGGATTTCTGACGGTTCAAGCTAGTGTCTGATGCTAAAATCTTGTAACGGACAATAGCAATGGACACTACTGACGGTCACCAACAGTAGTGTGAACGCCCCCTTACATTACACCATTTCGAATAGTGGTATATTTTATGTGTCATGAGACCCTTTGGAGCCCCCTGAGGATCTGGGCCCGGTAGCAACTGTTACTGCTGCACTCCTTATAGCTACGCCCCTGGTGCCCAGTATTCTGACTGTTTTTAGGAGATGATTCAACATATTTAAAGGGAATCTATCATTTAAAAAAAAAAAAAAACACTTTTAAGCTAATGGCACGTTGGAATGGCCTTTAAAAAGGCCAATCTTCTCCTACCTTTCATTGTTGTCTTCTCCCAGCCGTTTCTGTAAAAATCCGTTTCTTCAATTATGGAAATGATCCTCACAGAGCACCTGGGGCGTTCCTCCGTGGCAGCGAGCACCCACCGCGTCATCACTTGTCACCACCCATAAGTCTGTTGTGGTGACTCCCATCTTGGTCTTCTCTGTATCTTCTTTCTTCTGCTTCCTCTGACGCAGCGCTGGACTGCTGCCATTTTCTGGTGGTCTTTCACAAGAGCGCAGTACGGACCACCGGAAAATGGCGGCCCGTCATGCGCAGCCGCTGCTGTCCAGCGCTGCGTCAGAGGAAGTAGAAGGGAAGACCAAGATGGGAGCCACCACAACAGACTAATGGGCGGTGACAAGCAATGATGTGATGGGTGCTCGCTGCCACGGAGGAACGCCCTGGGTGCTCCTTGAGGGTCATTTTCATAATTGAAGAAACAGATTTTTACAGAAACGGCTGGGAGAAGACAACAATGAACGTGCCATTAACTTAAAAGTGTTTTTTTTAATGATAGATTCCCTTTAACTCATTTTCAGCCTGTATTGCCTGGTAACTGCTGGGACTGAACGACTTCGGAGACAGAAACATTACCAGTGAGCCACAGGCTCAACTGTTGTCTATGGGAGGATTTTCTTTGCCTAAAAACCTTGTTGTATTGTTTACAGGCAGAATGTACTTCTACTTATATTAATGTTGCTATATACCAGCACAGTATTAAAGAGATTTATATTTAGTAAAGTTTCTAAAAAAAAAAACAATAGCTAGAGGGAACCATTTTATTTTATTTGTAAACTATGAAGTGTTTCCATGATACAGATTTTACTTTTGATCCTAGTAACAATACATCACTATTAGACTTTATATCTAAGGTCCAATGTAACCTCTAAGAGACCTGACGGATGACACGGCTACAGCGAAGCTACATAAATTAGCAGGGTATCGGGCTGTGAAAGTATCAGCAGCTGTGTGAACCAGAGTGTGAACGGTGATGTAAGAACATCAATGGTGTGACTGTAAAGAGGTGAAACATAATGTGCTCAACACCTTTATGCCAGTAACCTGGTGGGGCATGACATCCCTTTCCTATAACATAATACCTCTCAGGGCGTCACTTCTACTACTTAAGAGGAAGTTTAATAACAGACTGACAGGTGCCAATTCTGTAGGGATTTTCAGTGCAACAGTCATCTCACAAACAACATTATAATAGGAGATAACATTGCTATAGATAACACCACTGACCCATTATTGCATCCGCTATTGACAATAGATGATGTCTATAGGGGCGTCACAGGTGACGTATGCGAGTGACATTCTGGTTCCTTTCCTTAGGCCAATGAGGCCGCTGATTTGCCTCAGTGGTCACGTGCGGTGAGAAACGTCCACCGGAACAAGAACCCGGGAGCAACAAGTCCGGACCGTAGTGGGAGTCAGCGGAGCGCCAGGGACAGGTGAGTATGGGTTGTTGTTTTTTATTTTTAACACTGAGTGGGACAACCACAAGCATAAAGGCTCATAGGCCCTGGTCGAAAAGTTAAGCTTGGGCTTTCCTGTGAAATTTCTCCTCACAAGCATCATTTGCTTCCCTGTAAATTTTAGCACCATTTACATTTCCCTTTCCTTCTCTGTCTGTTCCCAAACCACCATGAAGACTTATTCACAACATGTCTGTGCACACAAGCCTCCCATCCTTACCATGCCCTATCAGTGTACCCCAAATAGTAATATTGACACAGAATCCCTTCATGACTATATGCTGCTGACCAACTGTTACTTTGCCATCAAAGGGTTAAAGGGGTTGTCCAGGCAAAAATGGACAACCCTTTTAACTTTTAAATCAGCCGGAAGCATTGAAAAAAATTAAAAAAAAAGGAATACTCACCTGTCCCCAATGCTCCGGTGTCCTCCCGCGTGTCCCGGTTCTTCTGCTCCAGTGGCTTCTCCCAGGTCTCTTCTGGAGTTCCACTGAAGCCGCTGATTGGCCTCATCGGTCACAATTGGCCTGCGATGTCACTACCTGTGACATCATGGATCCTCTTCCTAAGGCCTGCTGAGGCTGCTGATTGGCCTCAGCAGTCACGTGACCCCTGAGGCCAATCAGCGGCTTCAGTGGAACTCCGGGAGAAGCTGCCGGAGCAGAAGAACCGGGAAGCGCCGGGAGGACACCGGAGCAAAGGGAACAGGTGAGTATAGATTTTTTTTAAATTTTTTGTCACTGCCCCCAGCTAATTTAAACATTAAAAGGGTTGTCCATTTTCGCCTGGACAACCCCATTAATGTTCTCCTTTCTGACAGTGGAAGGCTGTGTATCATAAATCTTCTCACTCCAGTGCACCAGAGGGCAGGGGTTATAGCTTTACAATGTATAGACTGAAAACCATCAAAGGAAATCAGAAAGATCAAAGAAGTTTATCCAGCCCTAGCATGGTGAGGTTGACCTTTGGGCCTAGTTGCAGCCATGACCACTGTGACCTCTATAGTTACTCCTGTAACCTAATATGTCATTACCTATGTGGCACAGTTATCTATATACCGCATACTATCCTATTTTATCCCCTGCCTTTGCATTCCTCGATCACAGACACATCACATGACAATCTTTTTTTGGCGCGTATTGATGTGCCTATAGGAAGGCCTGATTAAACCCTTTGAGATTCCATCTTATTTTTACACATTACCAGCAACAGACTATTTTTCGGTCATAGCAGTCGTCTTACCATAGTCAATGTGAATTTGATTAAATCCTCATTTCCTATACAAGACCTGATGCATGTCGATGGCTGCTGAATAAATAAATTCCCGAACTCCTCCACTCCGCCGCCATTCCCTACTCTCAAAAATGACTTTTTTTTCCCCGACTTTGTGAACAAATCAGCTCATGCATTTAAAGTCATTCTTTCCATAATAATCCCCTAATAATCCCAGGCCTAAATTACCAGCCATTGTGACTCTGCTCGGTGAAATAATACATTTTTCATTCTTTTTCACAATCAAGTTTTTTTTTTTTTCTATGAAATATTTTTTTTGTACCAATCTCTATGTGCTCTTTTGTGAGGCGGTGAAATGCAGCTGGTAAAGCGTCATATAAAAATCTCTCGCCTCAGTGTTAGACCTTTCAAAATTATTTGCAAATGCTATTGCAGTCAACTTTATAATGCACACAGTAGAAATCATTTTTTATTTTTTTGCTTTTTTTTTTGTATTGACTATATTTCACATAGGAAAGTTAAAGGTGTTTTCCAAGATTGACACCTATCAGTGTCTGAGCGATTGAGGTCACCTCGATCACTAGAGATCACCTCGATCCGGGTTGAGTAGCAGGCGTACATGCACGTTGCCGCTCCTTTCAAAGTCTATGGGACAAATAATCTGGGGACAAACTACCCCTATCTTGTGATCAGAGCTGGGGCCCCCAACAATCAGACACTTATCACGTGATCGTAACCACACCTGGCCCCCAAGTCGTTCCACCTTCCCCGCCTCTCTTGTGTTCACTGTACTATGGGGGTTGGCAGACTAAGTCAAAATAATAGTAAAGCCAGCCCCCATAGAACAGAATACAGGAGAGGAGGAATGAGGGGGAGGAACATAGGGCTGGGTGCCGGAACTGGACCGGAAACCCTAAATTAAGGCCTCATAACACTGGAGGAAGGAATTGTTCAAAAACTCCCTGGAGAATCCCTTTATTTATGATCTTGTCAAAGGGATTTTAGGAATTAGGAGAAATAATCTTTCCTTCCAGGAACATCTCCACCTTGGGTGGTTGTGCAGCTTGGTTGCAATACCAGACACAGCCCATGGACAAGAGTGGCACTGTTTCTGGTTAAAAAAGGAAATATTTTAGTTTAATCACTGACAAACCCCATAAGATACTGAAAGGCAGAGGCCACCATGATGACTCTTACCACCATCCCACCTTCCATCACAGTATATGCTCTTGTTTTTAGGTAGGAGGTCTCCATGTTGCATTCTGTATGCAGAGAGGGTACTCTAGCCATGGAGAAGGTAGAGGTCACCTCCTTGAGCTGCTGCCTCCCTATCCAACCATGTGGGCTATGTCTCTGGTTATTCCCTGCTGAAGAATTTGTTGCTAATACCCATAAAGTACTAAAAATTATAAAATTATAAAATTTATTTTTGTCATTTAACAAAATGAAGTGAATGAAGAAAAGAGAAATGTAAATCCCATCAATATTCGGTGTGACCTTTGTCCTTTGCCTTCCATCAGTTCTTCTGGGTACTTGCAGACAGTATTTGGCAGAACTGGGCAGGGAGGTTGTTCCCGCCGCCATCTTGGAGAACTAAGCACAGATCTTCTGTGGATGTAGGCTTGTCCAATCCTTCTGTCTCTTCATGTCATCCCAGACAGACTGGATGATGATGAGATCAGGGCTATATCTGTGGGGGCCGGATCATCACTTCCAGGACTCCTCCTCCAAAGGGCAAAGGTCACACCAAATATTGATTAGTAGGCTGCTCAGGGGTGGGTCGTTAGAAACTCTACTGTAGATACACCCACTAGGTTCACACTATTAAGGTTTCTAAAGTAGTCTTCTATATCCCCAAACCAGTACACTGAGATGGATGTTTGCAGAGCAGTATTACATTCCATGGCGGAACATGCTTATAATTTCAGATTACATTGTACAGGGTCTCACACCCTCATAGTCAGGGGTTCTGTCACGCTCAGTGTGGCCATGAATGTAAAATGTTCAAGACCATCAATTAAAAACCATTCAATGTGCCTTTTTATTTCTTTATGTGTTAGTTATTCTTCTACTGAAAAGACCTAGAGGTAAAAGAGATTTATAGATCAACTATTTAGCATTCAGATACAATACAATTGCTAACATTGGAAAACAATGTGCAAATCCTGCAGCGATCGGTGACTGTTGTAACAATTCTATGTTGTATTCCAAGGATTGTTGTACTGCTGTATTCACACAATGAAAACTGACAGCTGAAAAATAGGAGCAATTATTATATTTTCTCTGCCCATTGCCATGCCATATTTGTTTGACTTTTATATTGTTTTACGCTAGAAATGTTTGCTCTACTTTGTTTATTGGAAACATAAAGTATTCTTGTTTTCTTTTATTTATATACTCATTCAAAATCTACAAGGGCGTCAGAAGCAGAGTAGTGTACCATAAATACCTCTCCGAGCTCCTGCAAGGGCTTCTGCTGTAGGGGTTAAAAGATGACACCCTGTAATCCCTTAGGCCACACTCACATAAACCATCATTACAGTACCTGTGCTGGTGCTGTGATGTCACTGTGTACATGGAGACCTATGTGTGTGAATTATCTCTGTACTGTGACATCACTGTGTTTATTATCTCTGTACTGTGACATCACTGTGTATATTATCTCTGTACTGTGACATCACTGTGTGTATTATTCCTGTACTGTGACATTACTGTGTGCATTATCTCTGTACTGTGACATCACTGTGTTTATGATCTCTGTACTGTGACATCACTGTGTGTATTATCCCTGTACTGTGACATCACTGTGTATATCATCTCTGTACTGTGACATCACTGTGTTTATTATCGCTATACTGTGACATCAATTGTGTTTATAATCCCTGTACTGTGACATCACTGAGCTATGATATGCCATTTATGAAAAGATGGCTGCTGAAGCCTGTGATTGTCTGGGAACACCCCTTTAAGATTTAGGACCTAGCATCTTCCTGAATCCTCAGACCAATGCCTATGTAGACTTTCACGTATCACCTACTTTATCGCACCTCCTCCACCTTCAGTTTTATTTAGGGTCCTGATACTTTGTTGGCCCCAGTAAAATCCTTATCCTATGTATATAAATGGGTTTTCACAAACACTATTTACATGCTACAGAAAATTCCCACCTGGCAAAAAAAATTTACGCTACTTATTTCTTCAGATTCCACATGGAAAAGTTGGCGGAGTAACCTAACGCAAAATATTCCTAGTGAATGAGGCTAATTCTCATGGAGATCCATGGCAAAAATGCCTTTGTAAGAAGGGTATGTTCTTATAGGCCATCCATGCTACTCTGGGAAAAAGGTATGTTATTTACCTCTCTTTCCCCTAGCACCTCCTGTTGGACACCAGCGATCCTATGAATCAATGTCTGTCCGTATAACAAGCCTTGACAGCTATGTGTTTAAGGGGTTTTCTAGCCCCAAATGGGTTTTTTCATACTGATGACCTATCCACACATTAGGTCATCACCAGTATGTGAGCTGTAAGGTCTGACACACGGACCCTGCACAGATCAGGCATTCGAGTAGCCTCCTGGGAGCTACCATAGTGGACAGTTAGTGTATGGTAGCTGCTCCCCGTCCACTGCACCTTGAGGATGCTGAAACAGCTGATCTGTGCTGGGTCCAATTGCCGTGATGTCCTTATTGTGGTCAGGTTATCTTCTCATACATGTAGTGCCCTCCTGATAACCAGCCATGATGTCCTTATTGTGGTCGGGTTATCTTCTCATACATGTAGTGTCCTCCTGATAACCAGCCATGATGTCCTTATTGTGGTCAGGTTATCTTCTCATACATGTAGTGCCCTCCTGATAACCAGCCATGATGTCCTTATTGTGGTCAGGTTATCTTCTCATACATGTAGTGTCCTCCTGATATCCAGCCATGATGTCCTTATTGTGGTCGGGTTATCTTCTCATACATGTAGTGTCCCCTCCTGATAACCAGCCATGATGTCCTTATTGTGGTCAGGTTATCTTCTCATACATGTAGTGCCCTCCTGATAACCAGCCATGATGTCCTTATTGTGGTCAGGTTATCTTCTCATACATGTAGTGTCCTCCTGATATCCAGCCATGATGTCCTTATTGTGGTCGGGTTATCTTCTCATACAGGTAGTGTCCCCTCCTGATAACCAGCCATGATGTCCTTATTGTGGTCAGGTTATCTTCTCATACATGTAGTGCCCTCCTGATAACCAGCCATGATGTCCTTATTGTGGTCAGGTTATCTTCTCATACATGTAGTGTCCTCCTGATATCCAGCCATGATGTCCTTATTGTGGTCGGGTTATCTTCTCATACAGGTAGTGTCCCCTCCTGATAACCAGCCATGATGTCCTTATTGTGGTCGGGTTATCTTCTCATACATGTAGTGTCCTCCTGATAACCAGCCATGATGTCCTTATTGTGGTCGGGTTATCTTCTCATACATGTAGTGTCCTCCTGATAACCAGCCATGATGTCCTTATTGTGGTCAGGTTATCTTCTCATACATGTAGTGCCCTCCTGATAACCAGCCATGATGTCCTTATTGTGGTCGGGTTATCTTCTCATACATGTAGTGTCCTCCTGATAACCAGCCATGATGTCCTTATTGTGGTCAGGTTATCTTCTCATACATGTAGTGTCCTTCTGATAACCAGCCATGATGTCCTTATTGTGGTCGGGTTATCTTCTCATACATGTAATGTCTCCTTCTGATAACCAGCCATGATGTCCTTATTGTGGTCGGGTTATCTTCTCATACATGTAGTGTCCCCTCCTGATAACCAGCCATGATGTCCTTATTGTGGCCAGGTTATCTTCTCATACATGTAGTGTCCTCCTGATAACCAGCCATGATGTCCTTATTGTGGTCGGGTTATCTTCTCATACATGTAATGTCCCCTCCTGATAACCAGCCATGATGTCCTTATTGTGGTCGGGTTATCTTCTCATACATGTAGTGTCCTCCTGATAACCAGCCATGATGTCCTTATTGTGGTCGGGTTATCTTCTCATACATGTAATGTCCCCTCCTGATAACCAGCCATGATGTCCTTATTGTGGTCGTGTTATCTTGGCAACTGATCAAGACAAAAAATTATCACCACTAAGATGGTTAGAGGAAATCTTTAAAACTCTGCAAAACGTTTTAATAATTTATATCTGCAAAAATGTTTAACTTTTAATTGTCTACAAATTTATGTCTGGTTATATTCCTGAGAAAACCCGCTTTAAGTGATATCTCCATAATAAAACATATGCACCATCTACCAAATCACACCGCTCACTTGTAATGAAATGGCTTACCCGGGAGGCTATTCTATCTGCCATGGACAATTAGGTCATTTTTCATGAGCCGCAGGTAATCTTGCTTAGTCCATGGTCTTAGGTAAGGTGACCTGTTACATACAGTACTCTGAGCTGAGCGGAGGTCGATGCTTCAAAGCTGAAATGTGATCATAGGTAAGCCACTGAGCCGGCCGGGTGGGAGGACAGAGGCTGTTTGATGAAATTACTCTTTAACAAAAGCTACCGAGCAATTGTTCACCTGCCCTCGGATTAACCCAGGGACATTATGAAATGCAATATACCTGTCTGTGCCAGCGTCCTCGGGGAATATACTGCGGGCAAACACTGTGGGAGATGTGAATAGCAAAACTGATATGAGAACAGTTTCCTAAAACTCAGCATGTGTATATCACTGCTTGTTATATAGTAAGGACATGTTCACACAGGGATTTAGGTGCAGGTTCCATTCCATAATACACACATATACACTGAATTGCTGCTTTATTAGAGACCCCTGCTCTTTCATGATTGGTTCATCCCTGTATTAAAGGGTGTAGCTGTAGGGGCTGCAGTGGTAGCAATTGCTACTGGGTCCTGGAGCCTGAGGGGGCCCTAAGACCTCTCTACAACATAAGAAGACACCAGTATTATAGATAGAAAATGATCAATGGGGGCCCATTACAAATTTTGTTACGTCCCCTGTATGGACCTTAAACACATGACCGCAGAGTAAAAAATAAAATCAAAGCTATGTTCACACTACCCTTATTGATGTCCATTATTGCCACCTGTCATCGGATGACAGCAACGGACATTAACAGTAGTGGAGTAATGGACACAGATGGAGACCCGCTGAGGCCAACAAATCCACTTTTGGACAGCCTCTCCTGAGTTTCCTATAACTCCTGAACAATTAGACAACCCCTTTAACTTTTATATCAGCTGGGGGCAGTGAAAAAAAATTAAAAAAAAATGCATACTCACCTGTCCCCGATACTCAGGTGTCCTCCTGGTTCTTCTGCTCCGGCAGCTTCTCCCAGGTCTCTTTCAAAGTTCTTCTGAATCCGCGACCTCAGCAGGCCTAAGGAAGAGGACCCGTGATGTCACAGGTAGTGACATTGCAGGCCAATCAGCAGAACTCCGGAAGAGACCCGTTCAGCAGAAGGACCAGAACACTCCGGCAGGACACCGAAGCATTGGGGACAGGTGAGTATGAGTTTTTTTTATTTTTTTCAATGACCCCGGCTGATTTAAAAGTTAAAAGGGTTGTCCATTTTTGCCTGGACAATCCCTTTAAAGTTTAGAGTCACACATACAGCTTTTCATTCAGTTTTTTGAGCCAATGATTGGAGCGGATTCAACAGGAATGGGAAATATGAAGGAAATATTTATTCTTCTTTGCTCAAGAAACTGCATCAAAATCTGCATGTGTGTTTTTAGCTGTAAAAAGGAAGTTCTCCTCTATTGTAATACTGCAGAGAGTGCGGATTGTGGCATCACAAGGTTTTATTCTTAAATACCAGCTCTGGATGCCATGCATTTACAGGCAGGACAAGAAGAGGTTAAAAAACATATAAACAACCTGCTTAAATTCTAGGTAATTTCCTAACAACACATGTAGTATCCTCTCCTGTAACTTCTACACTTCCTCTATCCTTTCTACCTACTCTACCAGCTTCCCCGGACAGGTGGAGCACATAAATAGTACATACAGAGCAGAGATCAAGAGTCGCCATATTTCGGTCTTTGACATTTTTTGCAGTATTTGTATGGACAGCATCAATCAGTAACTGACAGACGGGGCAGATGGGGATATCAATTTTCTGGCAATGACTTCTTTGGTCTGGGAAAGGGATTCATAGTTGTTTAGAGTCATATCTGAAATTCTACCCAGAAGGCATATCCTGGCATCTAGGGCATTGGTGCCAGACGTGTATTTGTATTGGAAATAGACAACAGGTGGCGTACCACCCCATAAAAGCTACAGTATAGATCACCGGAATTGCATTTCCTAGAGATAATCCATATTCAGAGTTAGCAAAATAATCGCAGTCACTGAACCCCAGTTCTTGTACCTATGTATGAGTAAAAGAAATGATAGGACTATCACAGCTATAGTATTCACACCAGATTATTCATTCATTGTTACCGTATATACGTCCATATATGACCATATATGTGACCATATAATATGCCCTCCATTGTCCTGTACAGCTCTCTTACTCTGCTAACAGGAAGTTATATCCACTAGCCACGTAAAGAGGACCTTTCACCACCACCAACTCCAACTCTTTATATCCTTCAATAGGCACCGCTTCACTGATTCTGCCATAGTTGGAATTTTTTCTCTAGCCCTCACCATTCCTGAGAAATCAGTGCAGTCAGTTTTGGTGTCTGATATGCTAAAGAGGCTCTCTACTGTCAGGTGGGTGGTGCTAAGCTGGAGCAGACAACCTGGGACCTTCCACCTGACAGTAGAGAACCTAATTAGCAATTGGGTGCTGAAACTAACTGTACCAATTGCTCAGGAACGGTGGGGGCTAGAGAAAAAAAATTGCAACTGTATTGGAATCAGTTGCGGGGGGCCTATTAAAGGATGCAAAGAGTTGGTGAAGGTGGCAGGAGTGTAACTATCAAAGATCACGCCCAGTAGTTAACTTTTTAATGGGTCCCCCAGTCCCCGCATGGTATAGCACCCCCTTTCCTGGCCCCCTACTTGACATAATGCCCTATTTATATGCCATAATGCCCCCACACAGCATAACCCCCTTTTTACTGGTTACTGGCCTTATACAGTATAAAGCCCCCCTTACTTACTCCCCACACTGTATATTGCATCCTCACTGGCCCCCATATAGTTTGCTGCCTCCTTTACTGGCTTCCACTCAGTAAATGCCCCCATTACTGCCCCTCACACAATATACTGCCCCTTTATTGGTCCCTATGAAGTAAGTGCCCCCATTACTGCCCTCCACACAATATACTGCCCCTTTATTGGTCCCTATGAAGTAAGTGCCCCCATTACTGCCCTCCATACTATATACTGCCCCTTTATTGGTCCCTATGAAGTAAGTGCCCCCATTATAGGCCCTCATACAGTAATTACCCCCCTAGTGACTTTAGGCTGTTACCTAAGGGGCCTGTAACTTTAGGGGGGCTGATCAGGGGATGTGGGATGCATGGGCCCCCTGGAGGGCTGAAGGGGAAGTGGAGGCAGCCAGGGGCAGGGATCTGTAAGTAAATAGGTGGGCGTTTCTGGAGTAATCTAGCAGGTAACAGCCTATGAAAAAAAAATGGCAGGAGGGGGCTGACCGGGCTCCCTAAGGTCACAGCCCCCTTAATAGTTCAGGATTGGTTTGGAAATGAATGGGAAATATATAGGAAGTTCTTATACTTCTCCCTTCTGCTCAATCCACTCCTGGCTTTGGCTCAAAAAATTGCAGCAAAATCTGCCACAAAAAAAGCAGCTTTTTAACAGCAACCTTAAAGGGTTTTTATGACCTATTCTTAGTGCCTATTATAAGATCCCAACAGATCGACTGATATTAGGAGTGGCAGCCACGTGATTCAGCACAGTGTACAGAGCAGACAGCTCCATAGACTGTGTAGTGGCCATGCCAGGTTACTGCAGCCCAGCTTCCATTCACTTCCTGGTAGTATATTGATCTTGATCTATCCTAAATCCCATAAAACCCCTTCAAACAAATAACAGACTGTCACCAGCCCCCACATACAAGTGAATACAGTCACGAACATAAAGCCGCGGCATACTATAGACCTATAGAGCTGTCAGTCACAGCTCGCCAGCGCCCCGTGATTGACAGCCTCCCATCTGAGGAACGTGTGAAGTATGGATTTGCGCGGTATCGAACCCTATTTCAAAAGCCGCTTTCTTCCGAGCCTTCCGACATCTCTTCATTTTGGTTGGCAGTGAATGGATGTCTTAGAACGGAGGTTATGATTTTGTATTCAGCCCGAAATACAATGCAACATGATTCATAATTCAGAATATGGGGGAGAGGGGGGGAACGACAAGTGTATAGAAGAAAGCCCCGCTTGTAAGGAATGTTTACTTTGCCTGTGAACATTTCCTTTTAGGACGGGATAGTATAAACCTGGCCACCAGCTGTGTCTTTCTTTCCCCTTAGTTTCCCCCTGCAATCAAATTCAATTAAACAATCCGCACACCCGTCTCAATGGATGACAATAAAGCCAATTACGCCGCAATCACACAGTCTTTCTGCACTTCCACTGTTCCTGCCTATTGTGCCGGGTATTTTTATTCCACGCTGGAGATTTTAACCTACACCTTCTCCGAGCTGCTCGCCGCAGGTGACTTCACCATAGCTTAGCAACCAATCACTAACCCACGGCGGACCGTGCAAAGGGTGATTCAAAACACTAGTTAGCGCCATCCGGCACCGGAATTAGATGTTACTCGCTGCTGTCCATTGTACCTCTCTGCGGGCTGCTGGAATATAATGGCAGGGAAGCTCAACACAATGAGATCCCAGCAGCCCAAGCCTGAATGTGATATCCGCCATGAGGGCTATATTTCTTACGGCCGTGCATCATTTCGCTTTTTTAGTTGATCCTTAAAGTGGTACCGAGGTAGGAAAAAAAAAGATTAGGGCATTGATTGTTCTTAAAGGGAATGTATGGCCAGGAAATAACCTATTATATAAATCAAGCTTTTAGATTAACCATGTTTTTTTAAGATTTTTTTTACAATTTATCTATATTTTTTAAAAATCCTACAAATGTTGCAATTCTAACTCTTGCCACTAAGACTAAAATAGTTTGTGACTTCCTGTTTCCTGGAGATGGACCGTGGGCCATAGACACAATGGTCTGGAGCAGAATCTATTGACTTCTATGTTCTGTGATCATGCTTTAGAACAGGGCAATTTGAGACACTAAACCCCCAGTCTATAAGGATCTGTGGGTGATTTAGTGTCCCAAATTGTCAGATTCCCTATAAATCCTTCCCTTAGGCTGAGGCCACACATTGCGGAAACATCCCAGCAAAGTGAATAAGATTTTGTTTAATCTCATCCATGCAGTGCAGGAAAGAAAACACAAAGGAAAAGCTAAGTTTTGGAAAAACACAG
This sequence comes from Leptodactylus fallax, assembly GCA_947044405.1. Classification (NCBI taxonomy): domain Eukaryota; kingdom Metazoa; phylum Chordata; class Amphibia; order Anura; family Leptodactylidae; genus Leptodactylus; species Leptodactylus fallax. The sequence goes on from CAMRHE010000006.1 coordinate 4,780,079, forward strand.
TAGGTTAATGCTACCTGCGGAAACACTGCGTCTTCCCCATAGACTTATATGGGGGAACGAGGGGGTACAAAAACGAAAAATGCAGCAGAAAAGCAGTGAAACATACAAAGTGTCTTTGCTGGAGTTTTTCTCCAGAGTTTCAGTGTGGTCTTAGCCTTAAGCCTCATGTATATGACTGTGTGCACAGTCAGTGTGCTAGCTGTGTTTTGCACACTGAACCATTCATTTCTATGGCCCCATACACACGTGTGTTTTCACGGTGCGGTGTATGGGGCTGTGAGCCACCAGAAAAACTCAGGATAGGTCCTGTTAGTGTTCGTTTTGCAGTCTGTGCTCACTGGCCTCAATGAATGGGGCTGCGGAGACAAGGGCGGCACACGGATATTACTCATGTGCCGTCGGTGCTGTTCAATCATGGCCTGGTGACATGTACACGGTTGTGTGCATATCGCATTAGGCTAAGGCCCCACATTGCTGCAGTTTTTTGAGCCAAAATCAGAAATGGATTGAGCAGAATGGAGAAGTATACCCTATATATAGAAATGAGCGAATTTCTCAAAAGTTTGATTCGGCAGTTCGATTCAAAGTTCCAAAAAAAATTTGCTTCGATCCGAATTACTTTGTGGTGAATAAACAGCTATTTCCGGCCTGCAGACAGCAGGCAGCAAAATGGCGGGAGCCCTTGGATGGATCTGCTAACAAGCAAAGACACGCCTACCCAATGACATCACTAGAGAACATCATGTGACCGTCTGATGTCACAACGGTCCTTACTAAATATTCATTACCGCTAAGCATCAGGAAATCCGGAATCGTAGCAAATCGAAGATTTCCTGAAATTCAGATCGAATTCCACTTCTGCAGAATCGATTCGCTCATCTCTACCTATATATTTCCCATTCCATTCGTAGCCACTCTTTGCTTTGGCTCATAATTCCCCAGCAAAAAAATCTGCTTTTCGGCAATGTAGGGCCTTAGGGTGAATTCAGACAGACTGTGTGACAGCTGTCTGGACTGACCACGGCCCAGCTGAACCAAACTTGCTGCATCGTAGTGATCTATGATGTGTGTACAGGACAGTAAGCCTGCAGTTGGGTTGAAACACAACATAATACATCTCTAAGATGCGGCGAGTTTGGTTCAGCCAAGTCATAGTCAGTGTGGGAAATGCTGCCATCTTACTGACCGTATGACCCAGACCACACATTCCATCTGAATTTACCTGCTGATTATTTCTCATTTCTGGTTTTGGCAAACAAAAAAAACTGCCGGTATTCAACATGATGTTTGGTAATGTTTAGCAAACATTGGGGCTGTCGACTACGTTACTGTCATCTGTGACTTTATACCTCGAAAAATATCTATGATGTGCAAAAGGAACATTTTAGACACAATCCCCCCTCTAAAAGGTGTCCTCCACCATTAAAAATCCTACAAAATGAAGCTTTGCCACTCTTGATTAGGCAGACTCCTATTGCCCGGACAAGCTTACCTACCCCACCCTTCAATCCTTTCTTCACTATCAGACCCCTATGTCAGTCTTGTTATACCTCTTTGCTATTGAAGGGCCATACCTCCCACCATGGGTGGGGGGGGAGTTGACCTTGAGGATTTGGGATCTACTTGTCTCTTACCCATTAAATTTACATACTTTGGTATGCACTACTGTTTTGTAAGATGTACATTGTCAAATTATTCTCTAAACTTGAAAACCATTAAAAATTATTGTAAAAAAAAACAAACATTACATGTTGTTAAAATGATCCAGTGAAAAGTTATTACATTTACTTACATAGTATGGCGCCACCTGGCTTTCCAAGTGTATAGTAATGGGCATGTCCACCTAATGAGTTGATGGACACACGTGCTCAGTCACTCTCCCCACAGCCAGGTCTCTGTACTGTGAACCTGACAAGCAGGGCAGCCAATAGAAACAGGTTTTTGCCCTGCTTGTCAGGAAAGGATCAGAGACTGTGCAGTACAATGCAGTATGGCTGAGGGGACCCTTCTGCGGTGGAAGTAAATGTAGACTATGTTATCAGCTGGCAGAAGGGGAAGGAGACTGATTCTGTCCAGAGTCTGTCCCCAGCAGCACCAAAGAGGACACAAGGTAGAGAGAGGAAAAAAAATATGTGTTTTTTGTGCTTGAAATACTACAAATTACTTTAAAACAGATAGGAAAATAACAAAGGTGACTTGCAGCCGTCATATCCACAAGTGCAATGCCACCGGGAACTATGAAACAAAAACCTCCAGTCTAAAACAGAATCCCTGGAAGAGAATCTAGAATTAGAAAAATTAAGAATTTATATTTAAAAGATTGCAATGGCTTTCTGTTCTTTTACGTGCAAATTTATAGTGCTGACTAGTGAGAGGCCCTCCTCATACAGATCAGTCTGCCACCTAGTGGGGTGTCTTAGACCAGGACCTTACATTTTCAGTAATTGTACCTTCTGAAATCACTCAATGGAATAGTAGAAAATGTACATACAAATTTGTCTTTTAGGTAAAGGAAACGCAGAGTTTTTAATAGCAGATTTTGCTGCAGTTTTTTGAGCCAAAGCCAAGAATGGCTACAAAAGGAATGGGAAATATCTAGGAAGTTCTTATACTTCTCTCTTCTGCTGAATCCACTCCTGGTTTTGGCTCAAAAACCTCAGCAAAATGTACAACAAAAAAAAAAAAAAAGCTGTATTTCCACAATGTCTCAGAGTTTAAAGAGGTCTGCAGTTGGGCAACTATCCTAAAGATAGGTCAATTGAAAATATGTAGCAGTCCAACATTTGAGACCCTGCGGATAAGCAGTTTTAAGCAGCAGTGCTCCCTGAGTCACATGGCCTGATCGCAGCTCAGTCCCATTCAAGCAAATGGGGTGGAGCTACAATACCATGCACTGCTATACAATGTACAGCACTGTGCTTGAAGAGTACTGAAGAGGCTGCAGCCTCCTCAGACAGTTGATCGGCCGAGGGCCCTGGTCTCAGATCCCCACGATCTTTAATTGATTACCTATTCTAAGGATTAGGTCATCAATTTCAATTTTCGTTTTTGACTCCTCGCCTTCCAAAAGACATAACGTTTTTATTTTTCCATTCAGGGGCTGTAAGAGCACTCAATTTTTGCAGGACAAATTGTAATTTGTAGTGGTAGCATTTAATATTCCAGTAAGATGTGTTGGAAAGCTGAAAAAAAAAAAAAAATTCAGAATGGGGTGGAATTGGAGAAAAACTGCGTTTGTACAACTTTATTACGGCGTCCAATGTGTAGCAAAAATTACATGTCACCTGTGTTCTATGGTTTGGTACGATTCCAGGGATACCAAATTTATATAGATTTATTTTATGTTTTAACCCCTTTTAAAAAAAAGGGGTTAAAACATTTATCGCATGGTATGGGAAACAGGGATACCTAATATGGAAGTGCTTAATTTTATTTATGTACTTTTATGTGTTATAGGGAAAGGGGGGTGATTTAAATTTTTAATGCTTTATTTTTAAATTTGAAAGACTCCCAAATGTTATAGCAATGGATCACTGGCTCCAATCTTACTACTGGGGCCGGGGATCCACCCCAAAATAGCAACATCCATGTGCTGCCGGGAAAATGGTGCCTTAGGCTGAGGCTCCACGTTGCGGAAACACAGCTTTTTTTGTTGCAGATTTTGTTGCGGTTTTTTGAGCCAAAGCCAAGAATGTCTACGAAAGGAATGGGAAATATATAGGAAGCTCTTATACTTCTCCCTTCTGCTCAATCCACTCCTGGCTTTGGCTCAAAAAACCACAACAAAAAAAAGCTGCGTTTCCGCAACGTGGGGCTTTAGCCTTAGTAAGCTTTGACGGAGACTTTGGGCAAGTTAATGCCCATGATCATTGCGGCCTGGTCTCCACTGTGTAATATTTAACACCCAAATATTTAAACACCCGACATCTGCCGTAATAGTACAGCAGAAGTCAAGAAAATGTGTTCCTTGGCACCTCCGTCACGGAGCAAGCCACATTATCACTATTTTAGAGCCAGTGAGTAGAGGGACCCAAACAACTTCAGGTTAACCCTCTAAGGCTAGGTTCACTTACACTAGGCTCTCCGTCGTTTGGGTCTAACAAACAGCGGCACGGTGCCTCAGTGGTTAGCACTGCAGCCTTGCAGTGCTGGAGTCCTGGGTTCGAATCCTGCCAAGGACAACATCTGCAAGGAGTTTGTATGTTCTCCCCGTGTTTGCGGGGGTTTCCTCCGGGTACTCCGGTTTCCTCCCACACTCCAAAGACATACTGATAGGGAATGTAGATTGTGAGCCCTATATGGGACAGTGACTGACAATGTCTGTAAAGCGCTGTGGAATATGATGGCGCTATATAAGTAAGCATAATAATAATAACAACAGCGGTTTCCTACGGACCCCATAGACTGTAATGCGGTCCGTCACGTTTCCGCTGTTTTTATATTGAAACCGGCAAAGAGAAAAGTCCTCTGTGCAGGACATTTCTCTCCGCTGATTTTTGACAGACTCTGATGCAGATGAGAACCCAGCCCTACCCAGGTTATCTGTAATTTCACCCTGGTGTTTTGCTATAAATGCAATTAAAAAAAAAAAAAACAATCAAACGTGTAAAGTCCAATAATATTATTCACAGCATAGAAATAAAACAATTCTGTACAACATAGCTATGGCTTCGGTCAGGTTTAGTCCTTCTGTTGGGTGGGGTTAGTTGTTTTCCCCAGTGACAAACAGGTGCACATTCTTCTTAGACTGCAGCATCTGAGCGGTCCTCTCTGCGCCCACCACTGCGGCCAGTCTCTGGGCATCATACTTGGAGTACAGCACCGTGCAGGTCCATGTGGCTTCCTCACCCTTGTTCCACGCTTTCATCATGTTACACATCTCGCTGTAGAAATGTGGATAGGTCGGGAGCTCGTAGAAGATCAGGTTCCGGATGCCCCTCAGCATATACCTAAGGATGGAAGGAGAAGGATTTGTAGGAATCAAGTATTGTAATCTCTATGTTCTACAATACACACTCAACCATCATAAAATAGTGAAGGTAATGAATACACCATATCAGTCCAGGACTAAGGTCTCATACAGAGTGTGCAGGCAGAGGCGAGGGGGAACGCAAGTTTATAGCGGAATGTACTCGGATGACATTATTAGGGTGCCTTCCGTCCCCCATTCACTTTAATGGGGCGTTCCATGTGAATGTTACAAAATAGGATAAGACCTGCTCGATAATCGTTGGAATGGAACGGGACATCAGACGCCCCATTGGAAGAGCCTCAGCCTGTACACTCGGTAGTGTTCATGAGGCCTAAGTAAATAAGTCAAAGACATATTAGCAGCAGTGAAATAAGTAACATGACCAAGTGAGACAACCTCCAGATGGATGTAACACTGAGTATGTTCCCAGGGAGAGTCTGGCAAGTCTAGTTAGGTGATGAAGGACACTGAGTTAAAGGAGACAGTGCTGTAATATTACCGCTATCAGGGGGATCCCTATGGAACAGAAAACATTACATAAGGAGCAACCAAAGCCTAATTCACACCAACGTGGAGGTCAGTATGTCCGGAGGAGACAGCTGTCTCCAAATCCACATCATTCACAAAAAGTGCTGTAAGGGCCCATACTACATAGGGTAATCCAGGCCGGAATATCTGGTCTATACATCTGCCTGATTCCGCATCCCAAACCCAGTCAGGAGACCAGGACACCCAGCATAATAATGATCCATGATGCTAGGATTCCATAACTCCTTGCAGCTCCACTATCCTATACTATATACAGTATATGGGACTCCCAGCATCACAGATCACTAAGATACCAGGAGTCACAGTCTCTTCAGGCCTGGAAATAAGACCGATACATGAACCAGATTTTCTGGTATACTGTACAAAACTGCTGGGGCCAGTTATTGGTTGCAGTGGTCATGTCGGTAGTCATTGCTGCTGGCTAGGAGCTCATGCACACGAGGTCTGTAGAAGTCTTTGCTTCAATGGCCTTTTAGGGCATCCATGCCACATAAGGTTTGGTAACACTCATGTGACTATATATAAAATATACATGTGACTCTACTGCATATTACATACATGGGCTGCAGTATATTCACCCCCCTCCCCACAAGACGCCAGGTTTCACAACCATCCTCACCTCTTGTAGAAGTGAAACCTCTCTGTGACCAGGAGGAACTGTCTCTCCCCTTCAGTAAAGAAATGGCGCGCCCGGGAGATGTCTGATTTTTGGGTGTATTCACAGATGTGCGCGAAATTCAGTTCTTCCTTTGTTAAGTAATTTCGGAGCCGCACATAATCGAAGTAGGAAGGGATGTAGATCAGGGTGTGCGACATGATGGCGTCTCGGTACTGAGGCAGGATCTTTTCAGTGAAGAACTTAAATCTAAGGAAATAAATCGCGATCCCATCGGTTAGACGTGAAGGTATATGGAAAGGAAAGATCCCATTGATAGGATTTGGAAAACTATGATGAAGTGCTGATCTTGGCCATACACAGGTAGAAGAGAGTAGCCAGGGGTCACATAAAGCGCAAGAGAGGGCCACCAGATTCCCACTGCTTCCCAAATACACTTTCATTCTAGGACTCACTTCAATTACAAGTCTGATTCCAATTATTCTATTTCCTGTACATGATTATGGGGGCGGCCATCTTGCCTGAACTTCTCCTCTGCTCTGTTAACAGCATTTAGTGATATGCTTTATAGCACTCTCATGGCCATGGGCAGCAATAGTCTGAAGCCGACTCATTGCGGTCTATGGGAGACTTTTTTTTTTTTTAGACATGCTGTGTGCAGGGCGGGGAAGGAGATGAGCTGTGACATCATCTAATGTCAGTAGTGGATACAATTATGTGCCAGTGGCGTTATCTATAGAAGCTTTATTTTTATTGGCAAAAATTGGTAAGAGATAGTCTATTATTAGGCTTAGTGGCCAGAGTGAAAATTGTAAGATATAGTATTTTTTTTTTTTTTTTTTAAATATAGATAATTAAAAAGGAAAAAAAAATCTGGATTATTTTAAAAATAGGTTTAAAATTAGAATAATTTAAAAATTGGTTTTAAAAAAAATTGGTCATTTTCTGAGGACACATTCCCTTTAAAAGATACTTTTGTCTAAAAATAGCACCATCTGTGGGTTGTATCTGGTAGCAAATACCACTCACAACCTGTGGATGCTATTTTTTGAAAGAAAAATATATTTTTTTTCAGTCTTGTACTACCACTTGTACAGCACTGGAAATTTATGTGCCTTTGACCCGCATCTTTGTCTTACCGTGCGTCGATTACAGAAAGCACGCTGTCTGCCTCCAAACGCTGAAAGACGTGAGGAAGCTGCACCAGGACTTGTGAGATGGAGCCTGTTACAGGCATGTTTCTTACAGCCACCTGAACAGATATAAAGCAAATGGTCAGAATATGGGCACGATACAGTCAGGTCAAGGATCGAGGATGCTGCAGCGTGATATCTTATCACAGAAGACAACAAAAACCAACGAAAAGTCATTGGAAAGACATTTTTCAGTGACTTTTCATGGATTTTTGTTGTCTTCTCTGATAAGGTATCGCACTGCAGCAGTCTGGGATAACTTTGCTACATGTGTCTATAAAATCCCCAGTGTCACCATTATTGGGGCAGGGGCTTACACGGCTGCCCGGGCCCTTACCTGTCCACTGTAATTGAAGCAATGCTTATTAAATATAGAGTTTATCTGGGGGTCCTGCAAGGCACTAAATAGTAGGGTCTGCCGATAGTACTTGGCCAAGTTACTGAGGTTCCACATGCGAACGCGTGAGAAATCCACACCGTGAGAGTCTTTTGGCTGGAGGTTGACATGAGACATCAGGTGCTGAAATAAGAAAAGCAAGTTATACCTGGATTATGTAGTAGGAGAAAATAGAAAAACAAATATGTGCAGGACTAGAACAACATGGCTGGTTTCTTCTATAGTGCCACACGTGCGTGGGTTGTGCCTGGTATTGCAGCTTGACTACACTGAAGTGAATCTAGTTGCAATACCACAAATAACCAGTGGAAAGAGGTGGTGCTGTTTTAAAAGAAAAACATTTTTCTAAGTCTGTACAACCCCTTTAAAAAACATAATCTATTAAAGAAACCCTTGGCAAAAGTTCAGTTCCTCAGCAACCAAAGAGGAAATGAAGCATTACACAGGATCCCCTGAATCAGTCATCTGAGTAATACAAAACCGTACTGACCTGAAGAGTGAGGAACTGTTCAAGACATTGCATGTCTGGTTAATAGTTAATCTACAGACAAGATGGCGTCCACTTACCAGCACATGCTCCCAGTTTTGCATCGTGTAGATATCAGCCTGATCGATGATGAGGACCTCTATAGAAGAAAGGAAATCAAAGTCCCTTTTCTTCTCGCCTTCACTACCAATGATGGTGCGTAGACCAAGAGGAGAAGCAATGATGATGTCAGAAGAGTAGAAAGGTGAATACAGCCTCATGCTCTTCTGTAGGATGGACACTCCTGTTAAAGACGAGATAAGATGAGCTTTACTTTTTTACCGCGATTTATACAGGAGGGCAGTAATGGGATCAGTCCCTGTATACAACAGAGTTCACATGCTAATCCCTGATATTGGGTACATAAGCACTAAGGCCAATGTTTTTTTTGACCATTTTGCTTTTGTAGAGTCTGTGCAACTCATTTCCATAACTGGCTGCGTTGCTGCTTCTAACATATATCCCATTTAAAACTACTCCTGGTTGTGTCAGCCTTCTCCACACTAACCCTCATTGCACTAAATGTTAAATAGGGGGTAGAAAGAGGTTGTACACTGCAGGACGAGCTGTTAGGGAGGGAGGAGAAGAGCTAGAATATGTAGAATGAGAAATAACGCAGGCTTCAAAAATAAAAGGAGGGAACACAAGGTAGAAATCGCAAGTTGAAGAGAGAGCGATGGCACACAGCCAGCAACAGTGAATCAATGTAGACAGAGAGCGGAGCCCAACAGCAGAACCTGCAGGGACAGCGAAATTGCAGACTCCTCAGCATCAGTGTCTGACAGCATAAAAAAGAGGAGATCTCTCATGGGCTATAGAAGTAAAAATAATCAGTAAAGGAATGAAGTGGTGCCAATACATGAAAGCTGGTGAAGACAGCAGTATCCTGAACACACAGGCCTCATTTCCAGCATGTTTTGCTGAAGGGACACAGCCACATGGACAAAAATCTAAAAACAGGGGCAGGTTTTAAGCTGCACATCAAGTCTGAAAATGAAGGAAGGAATGAAGATTGAAGCATTCAACTCTCTTAACTCAAGGTAACTACTATACTACTTTGTATGTATAGATCATGTTTCCATGTCAATAGGCTATAAGGATTGTATCATGTACTTGCATGGTGGCATACACAGTCCCTAATGTGTCTCTATAAGTCACTGAATTCACCCCTTGCAGTAGACACACATACAAGAGAGCATGCACTCCTAGTATGTACTGTAACAGTCTAGGGGCACTGTGTTACAGATCAGCGATATGGCCGGGTGCACTAACCCTGACAACAGCCTTCCACTCTCACCTATCCTAAAGTGGTCATCAATGTTCCCAGCAAATATGGCTTCATAATCCTCTGGCTTTTTCCTTTTGGAAGGCTTATCTTCTGGGTCAGAGCCAAACTCATCCTTAAATCTCTTCTTGTTGCTCACGTCCACTTTTTTGCCTGGGACCTCCATGAGACTGATTAAAAGCTGCACCACTCGCAGGGCAGATTCACGGAAGGGCACCACTATGAGGACCTGAGGAGATTAAAGCCATTTAGTCATGAAATGGCATCCATGTTATGGGGCTCCTCTTTTGATTCCCCCCTAAAAACTTCCACCTAATGTGCCCAATGCGGGCGGTCACACCTCCTTCTATCCTTTTGGACAGGTACAGCAGAGTAATTCCTGCTACTGTGCAACCACCCAAGCAGCACACTAGAAGACGCTTCTCCTCAGAACTGGACACTTTGGGTGGACATTTTTAGTGGGAACCAGATGAACACTAGGGAGCGTCATAACAGATATGGGACAGCATTTTTATTGTAATATGTAATAGTGGAGCTACCCTCTAAGGCGTTACATCACATAAATTATTTTACCTTTATCCATCGAGTAGAGGATACGTTACTCAGCAGTAGGACCCCCATCGATACTGAGAATGAGGTGCTTTACTCCCACTAAGAATGTAGCCTTCGTGAATAAAGATGTGCCCCTGCCCTTTTCATTCCGGAGATGTATTTCTGCTATTTCTGTCACTCCCCCCCATGGAACTGAATGTAACAGGGCACATCTACATCCACTACATTCTCAATGGGATCGGTGGGGGTCTCAGTGGTCAGAACGCCAAAAATCATCAATTTCCCCTCTATCCATAATAATTTTCAAGACATCTCGCCTTTGAATGAAGTATTTATATAACTAACTCATAGTTAGAGATTACCTTAGGCCTGGTAAGCCCCTGGTCTCGGAGATCCTCCTCATCAAGCCCCTTCTTCTGGTCTCTCTTTTTAGAGTTGTTATTGAGCACTTGAGAGTTGGCCTTTAGCACGTGATTGAGAGCATGGAGACAGTAGACATGTCTGATCTCTTCGCCCTGAGCTGTCACCATCCTGGATGGATAGTACAAGTCCTTGTAAGAGTTCATTATGGTGAAAAGCTCTCTCTGTATGGGGGTGAAGCTCTGGTCAGGGAGAAGAGAGCCGCTTACTCTGGGCCATGTGGAGTCCAGTGGTTTGTGGAGATGGAACTTTGTCAGATCAGTTTCTTTCTCAGATTTTAATGGATGGACCTTTTTGAAAGACGATGAAAATACCAGTTGTCCTAGTGCTGGCCACTAAAGACACAGAAACATTAATAAAACTAGTTAACTCACATTACTGGATAATTCAGTATACAATAGTCTGCAAGGGCTGCTCCAACTGGACGACCCCATCTGAGACTGCTGCAGGGCGGATTACTCTAAGGCTCTGTCCACATCTGCATTTCCGTTTATAACAGAAAACAAACTAAGCAGTGGACCTGGCATCAACTATCCCAGACTTAGTGCAGATGTGAACAGAGTCCATCACCCAGTGATCAGCTGTTATTGCTATGGAAAGCACTGGGAACCATCTCTAGGTAAATGTAGAATTTCACAGCCATCCATGTAATATACTGTCGCACCACGTCCTTCAGAGTGGAAACTGCACATTGTAACAGCTAGCCACGCCGGTTCACAGGAGGGGGGTCTGTCACATTTACATGTAGCAAGTTTTAATTACATTAAAAATTTAGTGATCAACATTCAAAACTGAGAAACCTTGTGAAACATGTATATATCATCACACAAATGAGTATTGTCTACTCTACACTGAAGCATCCTGCAAAAAACATATAGCATGCAATATAGACAGGAGCGTGTGAGAAGTGTGGCCCCCTTATTTAGTACAATTTGTTCCCATCTGGCCATAAACATGACTGCAGATGAAGTGATATGTGACCAGACCTGTCCATCAGCGACCTCTGCTGAATAACACTGCAAATGGAATGGAAAACTGCTGCATGTGCAACACAGTGCACAAGGTTATTCATTGGAGGCCGCTGACGGACACATCAGCAACCATGTTGAGAACCACCGTGTCAGCAAACAGGAGAGAAGACTAAATAAGAGGTCAGCAGAGGACACTGACTCGGCACTGTTGGGAAAGTAAAGACAAAGTGGCCAACCTGTTAGGGCGAAGCATAAGGTTGCGACCCTGGAGCGGTAAGAATCACTACTGTAATTCTGGCAGGCTGAAATGCGCTAGCGTTATTGTGCCTTACCTTCATAGATGAAGTTGTTTTAGGGCTGCTGGTAATTTGGTTAATGTCGTCTTCTTCTAGTTCACGCTCAATGTGCTTCTTAAATGGATCTAAAGAAAGTAGAAGAATTATCACGATTATTATCTACAGTTATTCACACTTTTAGTATCCCAGAATCACAAAATTGATGTGTTAGCATAGGCCGTCCATATCAGATCAATGGGGCAGTCCCAATCTTAGCACCCCCTGCCATTCAGCTGCTTGAAGGGGCTGCGGCCACTCCATTGTACACACTAGTCCATGTACCTGCACAACCTCTACTTAGTGGCTTATAAGGATCTAACTAGCTAATGTGCAGGTAGATAGAATAAAATAATCAATGAAGTTTCCATAGTGCTCAAGTGCCACAGCCTCTACAAACAGCTGACTGGTGGAGATAACAAAAGTTGTTCCCCTTCTCATCTAATATTGATGACCTATCATAAGCATAGACCATCCATATAGGAATCTGAAAAACCACTTCAACCAGTTAAGCTGTAGGAATATGCAAGACAAGGCATTGACAATGATAAGGGATTTTCCTATACTTACTGTCAGTCATCCCTATATTACAGAAAGCCTGTTCCCAGACTGATAACAGTGAGATAGCATGAGGCAGAAGACATCTGTCTGGCCAAGGGCACACAGTAAAGCAGATGCACCACAGACAGAACACATATACCCAGCCAGCATGGAGAGAGAACATGTATGGAAACCAGAAGGGAAAAAGGGAAATGATCCAAACATTTCAGTCTCCAACACATTTAATACAGGTCTCCGTGTAAAATAGGGATGCCTCCAGTCCACCAGAACAGGTACCAAACCACCAGAGTGGCTCTCAGTTCTGATTTATGGGAGCGGGTCTCAAGCAGACAACCTCTACCCATGCCTTGTATGATGTCCATATGAAGTAATACGGCATGAGATATGACTACAGGAGTTGTCTTCGTGACATATGCCTATTACCCTTTCATAGAAACTAGATGGAAGAATATAGGATTACCTTCTGAATTTACCATGGAGGGCTCTGCAGCCTCCTCCTTGTTGGCTTCAGCATCTTCTTCCAAGAAATTGGTCTCTAAACTGAACCTAGATTCATGTTTACTGTCTGTGAAATCCTCTCCATCTTCCTGAGCTGGATCTCCAGGCTCTGTCAACTCTTTGTCATCTCCCTGTTCCTCGTCCTCACCGACATGCTCTGAAACAATACACACGGCATTAATAACACACACAATGTAAAACCTTCAATCTGGAACCTGATGGGATTCCTGCTAATATAGCATGCACAACAAGAAACCCAAATGCTGGACTGGGAGTCGTTGTTTGGCATCTATAGCAATGGACTTGGCTAGTTACTACCTCCTGGGGCCTCATCATCCCCTTCTGCCTCTTGCTCTTCGTCACTGTCCTCATCTTCTGCATCTGAGGCCAACTGTTCATTCTCATCCTCCACCGGTGCCCCGTCCTCATCCTCCGCCTCATCATCTTCCTCTTCCTCATCATCATCTTCTTCATCATCATCAGAAACATGCCTTAGCGTTGCCAGCAGCTGCTGATACATGTTGGTATTCTCTTCCTCACTCTCGGCCTCGCTCTCTGCATGGGATTCATTCTCAGAACTGTCAGGCTGAAAAATTAAGAAAAAAAAATCCCACAACTGATCAAATTGCTCCATGTCTGACAGATTCCAAAGGAAAACTGAAAAACTAGGGCAAAATGGCAATTCACACATACACATCTCCCACTGCAAATCTCCAGCAGAATCCACAGGAATTACATGCAGATTATTTACAAATTTTGCATGGTAAAGGGTGGGGTGAAATCCGCAGTGAAAATCTGCAGCATAAACTCGCACCGAGGGTCAATTTCTGATGCAGAATTTTTCAACAGCAGGTGAACAAAATTTAAACAAATGTCCACTTGGCTGGTACTGTAATACACTGCAGATTTTCCATCCACAAATCCAGAGGGAAAATCTGCAGTGTACCCCTCTGGTGTGTACAGATCCTTATAGTATGATTCAGTCTTACAGAACGGTTTGTTGACGCAGATGTGTATTAGATCTGCTGCAACCACAAATGTTGTTTGAATTGTTTTACCTTATTCTTCCCTTGCATCCTATATGTAAATGTACATTTTTAACACTATCCAATGTGTAGATCCGCTGCAGAAAAACAAGGTAGAACATTGAATTTCTGCTTAACGTACAGCTTGCACTGCTGCAGATGTGCTTTAGAATAAGCCCCATTGTCTTTCAATGGAACCGGTCCTCACATCTTCACAGCAAAAAAAATATCATGCTACTTATTTTCACTGCAATATTTCACACCCGTGGCAGATCCAGAAATCCAAGCTTAAATTTTCTATTGCCCGTGAATGGGCATGATATGCATAGAATGGGGTCTGTTTTCAGATCTGATGTAGATTCCAGCTGGCGTGCTAACAGCAGCTGTACAGTATATGATGGTCACTCACCAGCTCCACCAGCTGCGTTCTCTCTTCTACTTTAGCGACTCTGTAACAACAAAACAAGGTAACGATAAATGCTGTTACTCCAATGCTACAAAACTGAAAGTATAAATAAAGTGAATTACAGAAAGTGATTTTAGGATTCAAACCAGAAGCATTTATAAAGGGGTATTGTGGGAGTTGCATATTGATGACCTGTCCTTAGAATAGGTCATAATATCTAATCAGTGGAGGTCGGACACCAAGGACCCCAACGGATCAGGAGCTCAAAGTGACAATCCTGTGACCGCTAGTTCCACTTTAAAGTCCAGTGATACTCATTTATCATGTGGCCTGATTGAGGTTCAGTCCTGTTGAAGGGAATGGGGCTGAGCTGCAATACCAAGCACAGTCACTACACAATTTTGGTATTGCGTTTGGTATACAGTGAAGAGGCCACAGAACTCAGCTGAGGCCTCTTCAAGCAGCTGATCTGTGGGGGTCCCGGGTGTTGGATCCCCACCAATCAGATACTGTTAACCTAAGATTAGGTCACCAATATTATAATCTCAGAAAACCCCTTTAAAGAAGGTCTGACATGTCTATGATAGTAACTGGTATACCCCACAAAATATCAAGTCTAAAGCATCACCTCATATAATTCTGTGTTGTGCCATTCCTTTGTTATTCCTCCTGGAAATGTAAAACTATATTGATAATTGGCGTTTACAATCCCCCATTTCCGTAGGTTGTTCATACAAAGTCTGATACTTTGTGGAGGGAGTCCAGACACACCGTGCTGACAGGAGGAATTATTGAGGAACAGGCCAAAATTAAATAAATACTCCAAAATTGATATTTCATGAGAAACATGAGTACTTTATAAACCAGACATGTCAGGAAAGGTCCTCATAATGAATAGGGTATGAGGGTTACTAAAGGTGAGCAAATCAGAATGAATGGCGGCCGATCTCACGCCAGGTCACGCAACCGCTGCGAATGACACAACCAATAACCCAAATGTATCTCATGGCACAGCCATCCCATGTTCATCACATATCCCCAGACAGGGCTATAGACATTCCTTGCACCAGTTCACTACTGAATATTCTACCCTGAGTTTCCACTCCACACTTACTGGTCATAAAAAGGATGCTGCTCCCCAAACTCCTTGAGGTGCTTCTTCTGTTTCTTGGTCAGGGAGCTGACATTTTCCTCTCTTCGCTGCCTCCTTCTCTTCCCCATGTTGTGCCCTGTTACACGTGTGTTACCACGCATGCGCTTTCGGATGCTGCCGCTTACTTAATGACGTAAACAAATCTATCCAATGAAAGCAGGAACATATGATCACGTGACGAGAAAGCAGGAAAAGAATGCAGCATGATCAGGTGACCGGCGCGTGACGTCAGTGAGCTGCGCCTTGGCTTGCCTTTTCCCAGCATTCTCTGCTAGCTGCTGTCACTATGGAGATGGCAGGTTCTGTGGAGAGGCCCCGGTTACCGGAGAGGTTACAGCGGAGGGAGGAGGAGAGGCAGCGGGAGGCGGAGAAGAAGCGGCAAGAGAAGGACGACCAGGCCGTGCATGAGGAGAAGAGCGGGTACTTCAACTCGTGCTTCGGCCTAGAGAGAGCCGCCATTGAGGAGGTGTTGGGCGGGGAGGATGCGGCTGTCGGAGCTGAGGTTTTGGATGAGGTGTCGGGTCGGCTCCAGCGGCTGCAGAAGCTTCTGAATGATAGTATGATGTTCCTGCCGTCCTATGACATCCGCCAGGCCCAGGAGCACATCACCCGGCTACAGGTGGCCCTGGAGGCCCGGCGGCAGCAGATCCAGCCCAAGAAGAAATTCGCCTTTAAGTCCAGGAGAAAGGATGCCCCAGCAGCAGCAGCGGCGCCTACCACCATCCCGCCACCGCCCACCGTGGCCAAGGAGATCCCTGCACAGCCCGCTGCCCAGTGTGGTATACAGGGCCTGAGCGGGCAGGTACTCTTCATGGAGGCCGAGGAGATTCGGCAGAAGGACGTGCAGCTGAGCAAACTACGTGACTGCACCATCACCCTGCCCGGGACCCCCGCCACCCTGCACATGAGGGACCTGAGCGGGTGTAAGGTGCTGTGCGGCCCGGTGTCCTCCCTCCGTATTTGTGGATAACTGCACCGACTGCCTCTTCACCTTCCCGTGCCAACAGCTCCGCACCCACAGCACCAAAGACAGTCGCTTCTACCTGCATGTCACCAGCCGCGCCATCATAGAGGACTGCAGTGGTCTACTCTTCGCCCCGTTCACCTGGAGCTACTCCGCAATCCAACAAGACTATGAGCAGGCCGGCCTGGACCGGAGCCGGAACAACTGGGATCAGGTAGACGACTTCAACTGGTTGGCGATGGATGTCAAGTCCCCAAACTGGAGTATCATCCCCGAGGAGGAGAGGATCACCCACTGGAACTGATATCTCAGCAACCATATCAAGTCACATGGAGACCAACCGTATATATGCCTGTAATTGTATGCCTTGTATACCGCTCCTACTCCAAAGAGCCTATTTATTACCGGTTTACATAGACCATATGATGCCAAGCTTAACATTGCCAATACATGATCCTAGTCAATGTGTTAAAGAAAAAATGGTAACTAATGCGATGGGCTGCTCTGGGTCTCCTCCACCTCGGCTGCCCAGTATCACAGGTGGCATTAGCTGGTTGGAATCCAGAGTTGTCACTTCCCCAGCCTTAAATACATGATTTTGAAGCAACTTTGTTACCAAATGTATAGCCAGATATATCATCAAAGATATAACCCTGAAAAACAACTGAAATCCACATTTAATCCTTCAGCACTTTACTGCCCTTGTGCTGATTTTCACTTTTATCCTATCCAGAAGTGTGCTGAGAAATCTGCTGCTTTCCTGTTCGCTCTCACATTTTACATTCTCCTGGTGTTTGCTCAATGGTTGTTGTAGTGCATTGTGGGAAATGCTGCATGTAGTATGGTTTCCTATAATCAAGAAAAGGTGCTAGAACCTCAAACGGTCCTAAAAATGATGGACATTGTGCTCCTGGTCACTGCCGCAAGTAAATGGAGCCAGCTGTAGTCCATAGGTCAGACCCCCACATCATAATAGGGTGGTATATCCTAGCACTTTGTCATCACCTTTAAAGGGGCATTTGCACTAATGACATTTAAAACCCATCCTGTGGGTAGGTGAGAAGTTGTGTTCATGGTACAGCCCCGCCAAAGGGTTGATCAGCATGAACCAGTGAATGGAGCAGAAAGCAGACAGTGCTGTTCTTTGTGTAGTGGACAGACCAGGTACTGCAAATACACTCCTATTCACTTGAATGAGACTGCAGTGACTCAGTTCCACCACTATACAGAGAACAGAGTTATCTGCTTCCTGCTGCATTCTCTCAGAATAGCTGATCTGTGAGGATCCCGGTTATTGAACCTTAAGTGATCTGATATTGATGACCAATCTTTTGCACAAGTCATCAATATTTTTAGCCTGGAAAACCTCTTTAAGAGAAGTTATCAGTATGAGTCCAGTGGGGATACAACAGACAGCACCCTACTAATCTCAGCTGACATATACATAGAGTAAGGGGTAAGTAGCAGGCTGCTCCATACACTTTGTGACGGCCTTGCTATTACTATTCACTTGAATGGGAGATGAGCTGCACTTGCATGGTACATCCACTACACCCTGTACAGAGATGTCTGTGTCTGACTCTACAGTCATGGCCAAAAGTTTTGAGAATGACACAAATATTCTATTTTCACATGATCTGCTGCCCTCTGGTTTTTATGTGTGTTTGTCAGATGTTTTTATCACATACAGAAATAGAATTGCATTCATATTATGAGTAACAGAAGCTTATATTGACAGTTAGAATGAGTTAATGCAGCAAGTCAATATTTGCAGTGTTGACCCTTCTTCTTCAGGACCTCTGCAATTCTCCCTGGCATGCTCTCAATCAACTTCTGGACCAAATCCTGACTGATAGCAGTCCATTCTTGCAGAATCAATGCTTTAATTTTGTCTGAATTTGTTGGTTTTTGTTTGTCCACCCGTCTCTTGATGATTGACCACAAGTTCTCAATGGGATTAAGATCTGGGGAGTTTCCAGGCCATGGACCCAAAATCTCTATGTTTTGTTCCCTGAGCCATTTAGTTATCAACTTTGCTTTATGGCAAGGTGCTCCATCATGCTGGAAAAGGCATTGTTGAGCGCCAAACTGCTCTTGGACGGTTGGGAGAAGTTGCTCTTGGAGGATATTCTGGTACCATTCTTTATTCATGGCTGTGTTTTTAGGCAAGACTGTGAGAGAGTCGATTCCCTTGGCTGAGAAGCAACCCCACACATGAATGGTTTCAGGATGCTTTACAGTTGGCATGAGACAAGACTGGTGGTAGCGCTCACCTCTTCTTCTCCGAATAAGCTGTTTTCCAGATGTTCCAAACAATCGAAAAGGGGATTCATCAGAGAAAATGACTTTACCCCAGTCCTCAGCAGTCCACTCCCTGTACCTTTTGCAGAATATCAGTCTGTCCCTGATGTTTTTTCTGGAGAGAAG
Organism: Leptodactylus fallax; assembly: GCA_947044405.1. Classification (NCBI taxonomy): domain Eukaryota; kingdom Metazoa; phylum Chordata; class Amphibia; order Anura; family Leptodactylidae; genus Leptodactylus; species Leptodactylus fallax. The sequence continues at coordinate 4,798,926 of CAMRHE010000006.1, forward strand.
TGGCTTCTTTGCTGCCCTCCTTGAGACCAGGCCTTGCTCCAAGAGTCTCCACCTCACAGTGCGTGCAGATGCACTCACACCTGCCTGCTGCCATTCCTCAGCAAGCTCTGCACTGCTGGTAGCCCGATCCCGCAGCTGAAACACTTTTAAGAGACGGTCCTGCCGCTTGCTGGTCTTTCTTGGGCGCCCTGGAGCCTTTTTGGCACCAATGGAACCTCTCTCCTTGAAGTTCTTGATGATGCGATAGATTGTTGACTGAGGTGCAATCTTTCTAGCTGCAATACTCTTCCCAGTTAGGCCATTTTTGTGCAGTGCAATGACTGCACGTGTTTCTTTAGAGATAACCATGGTTAACAGAAGAGAAACAATGATGGCAAGCACCAGCCTCCTTTTAAAGTGTCCAGTGGTGTCATTCTTACTTAATCATGACAGATTGATCTCCAGCCCTGTCCTCATCAACACCCACACCTGTGTTAATGGAGCAATCACTGAAACGATGTTAGGTGGTCCTTTTAAGGCAGGGCTGCAATGATGTTGAAATGTGTTTTGGGGGATAAAGTTCATTTTCTAGGCAAATATTGACTTTGCAAGTAATTGCTGTTAAGCTGATCACTCTTTATAACATTCTGGAGTATATGCAAATTGCCATTAGAAAAACTGAAGCAGTAGACTTTGTAAAAATTAATATTTGTATCATTCTCAAAACTTTTGGCCATGACTGTACACAGTGCAGATATCAGCTGATCAGTAGGGGTGTTGGACCCACACCAATCTTATATTGGTAACCTATATTAAGGATAGGCCATCCCTATCTTATCTTGGCTAGACGCTTCCAGATCACATTGTGTAATGGCTCTGCAGTGTAAAATGAATAAAACCTTGAATGGAGTCCTTGTCACCTGTAAGCTGGAGGTTATACTCTATAAGGGCACAAATATCATTCCAAAGTTGTGACTCTCCTGACCCTCTGCTTTGGTTTTGTCAGCTGTTGGTCTATACATAGATGTCGCTGGTACCCTCTGAAGGAGTGGAGCTCAATAGTTAAACGGGGGTGGGATGGTCCCTTATGGCTGATCCTTCCAGATCCACTCCCAGTTCACAAACATTTCATACAAAGATGGGATTTTCTGTAGGACATATATCACATACCTGATCTTACGGCGTCTGAGCCTTGAGCGTACACTAGAAGCATTGGTGTGCCTCTTTGGTACCTCAGTATAACTTTCCTGGCATCCATGGTTCAGTCATCTACAAGTAGCATAGTGAAGTGATACTCTCTGTTCATGGTCCTGATAGGTTAAAGGGTTTACACTGTCACAATTTACTAACCAAATTGCAGTGAGAGATGAAGTGTCAGCCTTGGCGGTTACTGGGCATGTGAGGACATCCCTATTAGGTTGCCACTGCTAGTTAACCTTACCTAGAAGAGCACTTTATATTGGTCTGTCTTCCGTACATTACTCCGCTGATAAGCCTGAATTATCCAGTGCAGACACAATCCTGCCCTGTATCTGGTGAAAAGCACCACAAAAAGAGCACTGTGTATTATTTTTGTGATATATGTGAAATAGGAGTCCTCTACGTATCACACAATTTTTGGGTCTATAACATAAATATCAACAGCACCACCATTGTCCATAGGCAGTGTCTGGTATTGCAGCTCAGCCACATTCATTTGAATGCTGTGTTCTATTCTATGTTCTGTGTTGTAATACTAACTCTTAATTTATTATGTGATTGCTCTTTTTTTGATTATTTTATCAGTCTTTTAGTAAGAGATTATATAACTTTAACCATTTGTTACGCTTTATTGATGAATAGATGTCCTAAATAAATGGCTTCTTGCTTTACTCACTTATGTTAGAAAGGAATTAAAGAATGCTTATTTGATACAGTATAAGGTTGTTTTAAGAGCTAAAAATACCGATGACATATCCTAAAGATATGTCACTAATGTCTGATCTGTTGAGGTGCGACACCCAACATCCCCACAGATCAGCTGATATACAGAGAATGGAGTGTAGTGGCAATACTGAGATACTGCAGCTTAGGTCCCATTCAGATGAATAGGATCTGACCTGCAGTACCTAGTCTGGCCACTATACAGAGAGTGGTCCTATTCCTGTCTGTATTTGTGACATAAACTCACCCATACAAGATTAGGAGTCTTTTTGCGGATCTGTAATTGCAGATGACATACTGATGCAAGGTGGACATGTTTTTTGTGGACAGTAAAACCATTACAGTCACATGCATGTAGCTTTACTGCCTCTGAATGGAAATCGGAATCAATGACAGATATAGTGAATAGCACCAACGTACAGTGCCGTATTCAACTGGCTTACTCCCAGCAGGTGGCACTATACCAATACATAACATAAAGGTGAACGCGTGGCTAAGATTTTATCATTTATAGAAGAAAGTAAAATAAAACAGAAAAACTGCATTATGGGAGCAAAAAAAAATCTTGCAAAACTGTGGACAGTAAAAGCAGGAGCACTACTAGATATATACATTGTCCTGGGCCCTGGATGTATCCGCTGGGAGGGTTTCCATAGATGACAACTTTCTCCTGGCCATACATTGATGTCATATGTGCTCACTATCGGGTCAGTCAGTCTGCTGTTCCGGTCACTTATCTGTCTCTACACTAATCGCACACCATGTACACTAGGTCAGTGGTTTAGCTGAGGTTAGCTTACCGCTGTCCTCACTACAAGGTTTTCATAGACTTAACGTGTTCGCTGTTTGCGTGCGATATTTGTATCCTCCCCCTTCGTTGCAGTCCTCCTGCTATCTGCTCTGTGTAGCGTCACGTAGTGGTAGCACAAGGTGAAAAAGTCTTTTCTATTTCAGAAATTTAGCAAATATTGTGAATGTTATTTTACTTTTGGCTCTACAAGATGCTATATTATAGAGTTTGGTGCTAGGAAATTTGTGATCATGGCCTCGGAGTTGTACAGAGCCATGGTAGGGCACACATAGGCTTCTACGGGACCGTGCTGGACCTTCATCTTCATCTGCCTTCAGAGGCATACAGAAATATTATCTGCCCAAAAGAAAAAAAATATCCCATTGTGGTCCATTGGATACTGTATTCAGGGGTGGATTCGGCATCACTGGGGCCCCTGCACACAGTATACTGCCCCTGAAACTGCTGCGTGTTACAAAGAGATGCTGAAAGAATCAGGATATCATGTGCAGGAGCACTTTGGACTAAAGAGAAGGAGCCAGGAATGAGGAGAGGTCGGTGTATGGTCAACAGCGGATCCCTTACGCCCCATGCAATTGCTTGGTGGGTAACACCACCCATGTACATATTATGGTGATGCATTGCTTCTAGGGAGAATATCATGGCCAGATAGCACCACATAGAGACACAAGGCACCCCAGGCATACAGTATTACAGAGCCGCAGGAACTGCACATAGAATCATATATTTACATTACCAGAGGTAGATCAGTATTTTCAAGTTGTTCCCTAGCTACAGGATATATAATAATAACTGTATAACTGGGAAGGGTGGGGGTCTAACATGCGTAGAGATGGGCGAACCTCTCAGGATTCGTTTTGGGTTTGGATGGCTCAGGTCCAAGATTAGTTTCAGGTCGAACAAGTTCAGTACAAATCACATCTTAAATTGGTTTAAAACATAGTGTATGACACTGTCAGGGCTCCTAGGAACCTATCTATAAAACATAGTGTATAACACTGTCAGGGCTCCTAGGAACCTATCTATAAAACATAGTGTAGGACACTGTCAGGGCTCCTAGGATCCTATCTATAAAACATAGTGTAGAATACTATCAGGACTCCTAGGAACCTATCTATAAAACATAGTGTAGAACACTGTCAGGGCTCCTAGGAACCTATCTATAAAACATAGTGTATAACACTGTCAGGGCTCCTAGGAACCTATCTATAAAACATAGTGTAGAACACTGTCAGGGCTCCTAGGAGCCTATCTATAAAACATAGTGTAGAATACTGTCAGGGCTCCTTGGAACCTATCTAAAACATAACATAGAACACAGGGCTCCTAGGAACCTATCTATAAAACAGTGTAGGACACTGTCAGGGCTCCTAGGAACCTATCTATAAAACATAGTGTAGAACACTGTCAGGGCTCCTAGGAACCTATCTATAAAACATAACATAGAACACTGTCAGGGCTCCTAGGAACCTATCAAATAAAACATAGTGTAGGACACTGTCAGGGCTCCTAGGAACCTATCTATAAAACATAGTGTAGGACACTGTCAGGGCTCCTAGGAACCTATCTATAAAACATAGTGTAGGACACTGTCAGGGCTCCTAGGAACCTATCTATAAAACATAGTGTATAACACTATCAGGTCTCCTAGGAACCTATCTATAATACATAGTGTAGAACACTGTCAGGGCTCCTAGGAACCTATCTATAAAACATAGTGTAGAACACTCTCAGGGCTCCTAGGAACCTATCTATAAAACATAGTGTAGAACACTGTCAGGGCTCCTAGGAACCTATCTATAAAACATAGTGTAGAACACTGTCAGGGCTCCTAGGAACCTATCTATAAAACATAGTGTAAAACACGGTTAGAGCTCCTAGGAATCCATCTATAAAACTATGTGTATGTCAAAGTGACCCTCCACCTATTATACTCTGGGGTAAGTACTGCTGGGAGTTGGACCCCCACCGATCTGATATTGATGGCCTTTCCTTCAATATTTTAGTCCCGGATAGCTCCTTTTCCTCATTGCCTATACAAATATGGCTGTAAAATACATCCTCTGTCGAAGGAGAAATCCAGTAACCAGTAAAAGCTAGGATTATATCTGCTGCTTATCAGGTTGGCAGAGATTCTTACAAATGGGATGAAGGGGATTAGAGGTATTTAGGTGACGTACAGCACTTGTAGGTTTAATCATCTGAAACTTTCAGCCTCCTTCTTCTTCTGTATGAAGCGGGCCACCAGACATAGCTGTAGGTCCTCTCCACACCATTTCAGGGTTGTGCTATTATTAGCACCTAGTTCCCACACAGAAGGCACTTTCTCCCTCCATCTTTAGGGTAGGATGGTCAATATGAAAGAACCAAACCCCCTGCAGCCACTTATGGACTGACTGGTGGCCTTCAAGTCGAATTGTTCATCCAGTCAACAAACCATTGAATTTTGAACCTAAATCATCCATCTTTAGGTGGTTACCATGGCGATGATGAAAATGAAATTTAACTTGAGGAAGCGAGTCAAATTGGCTCAGGGGGTATGGCTTCTGAATTGGTGCAGTGTTTTAGCCGGCATTGCCCTGTTTGCTATGGGATTGTTCCTCAAAATTGAGCTGAAGAAGAGAAGCGAAGTGATGGATAATGCTGAAAGCCATTTTGTGCCCAATTCCCTCATACTTATGGGGGCGCTGGCCTGTTCCCTTAACGCATTTGGTGGTAAAATCTGTTACGATTCTCTGGATCCGGCAAAATTTGCCAAGTGGAAGCCAATGCTGAAACCATATCTGGTCATCTGCCTGCTCTTCAACGTCTTCATCTTCTTCATTGCCGTGCTGTGCTTGGTGACCAGGGGGTCTTTAGAGAGCACCTTGGCGCATGGGCTGAAGAATGGGATGCGTTACTACAAGGATACAGACACCCCGGGGAGATGCTTCATGAAGAAGACCATAGATCTGCTCCAGATCGAGTTCAAATGCTGCGGGAACAATGGCCACCGAGATTGGTTTGAGATCCAATGGGTCAGCAACCGATACCTGGACTTCAGTTCCAAGGAGGTCAAAGAGTAAGTAGACACAAGACATATATGACAAAGTGTGATGTCATCATTACGTGTGCTAAATGACTAAACTCAACTGTGATGGAAGCCGGTAATGTTGTCTGGTTCCAATAGATCTGATGTTTTTACAGATCAGGGTGTAAATGGGTTACAATATCTTTGAGAGATGAATGTCACATGGCCTGTGAAGAAGAAGGGACAGTCACCAAAGCCACACTCCCACTTTGAACATCTGATATGTGGGTTTTGGACCCCCACCCATTACATATGGATATCCTACCCTAAGGATAGGTCAACAATATTTTAGCCCCTGCAAACCCTCCTAAAGGAAGTCTGTCACCAGAACCAGCATATCACCCCAGCCCTGCAGATAGATAGGTTAGTGTCACCAGAACCAGCATATCACCCCAGCCCTGCAGATAGATAGGTTACTGTCACCAGAACCAGCATATCACAGCCCTGCAGATAGATAGGTTAGTGTCACCAGACCCAACATATCACACCAGCCCTGCAGATAGATAGGTTAGTGTCACCAGAACCAGCATATCACCCCAACCCTACAGATAGATAGGTTAGTGTCACCAGAACCAGCATATCACCCCAACCCTGCAGATAGATAGGTTAGTGTCACCAGACCCAACATATCACCCCAGCCCTGCAGATAGATAGGTTAGTGTCACCAGACCCAACATATCACCCCAGCCCTGCAGATAGATAGGTTAGTGTCACCAGAACCAGCATATCACCCCAACCCTACAGATAGATAGGTTAGTGTCACCAGAACCAGCATATCACCCCAACCCTGCAGATAGATAGGTTAGTGTCACCAGACCCAACATATCACCCCAGCCCTGCAGATAGATAGGTTAGTGTCACCAGACCCAACATATCACCCCAGCCCTGCAGATAGATAGGTTAGTGTCACCAGAACCAGCATATCACCCCAGCCCTGCAGATAGATAGGTTAGTGTCACCAGAACCAGCATATCACCCCAGCCCTGCAGATAGATAGGTTACTGTCACCAGAACCAGCATATCACAGCCCTGCAGATAGATAGGTTAGTGTCACCAGACCCAACATATCACACCAGCCCTGCAGATAGATAGGTTAGTGTCACCAGAACCAGCATATCACCCCAACCCTACAGATAGATAGGTTAGTGTCACCAGAACCAGCATATCACCCCAACCCTGCAGATAGATAGGTTAGTGTCACCAGAACCAGCACATCACCCCAGCCCTGCAGATAGATAGGTTAGTGTCACCAGAACCAGCATATCACCCCAGCCCTGCAGATAGATAGGTTAGTGTCACCAGAACCAGCATATCAACCCAGCCCTGCAGATAGATAGGTTAGTGTCACCAGAACCAGCATATCACCCCAGCCCTGCAGATAGATAGGTTAGTGTCACCAGACCCCAGCATATCACTCCAGCCCTGCAGATAGATAGGTTAGTGTCACCAGAACCAGCATATCACCCCAACCCTGCAGATAGATAGGTTAGTGTCACCAGAACCAGCATATCAACCCAGCCCTGCAGATAGATAGGTTAGTGTCACCAGAACCAGCATATCACCCCAGCCCTGCAGATAGATAGGTTAGTGTCACCAGAACCAGCATATCAACCCAGCCCTGCAGATAGATAGGTTAGTATCACCTGAAACAAATGGTGTTTTCTGAGATATTGCTGTTTTTGTAAATATGCAAATGTGCTTTTTAGCACTCTACATATATGTATGTATACATGATATGTGTATATTTAGGGCCGGTGGACTAGTCTTTGAGTGGATTATCTGCAGATTCTGGGTCAAGCCGGCCATAGACACAAAGACTATGATCAGATAAATACTTGGAATGACACTTCACATCCAGAGTAAGGCTTGCAAGGTCTAGGTGGGCTGTGGTTTAGACCCTATCCAGACCCTGTCTTGATAAATAACTCAGCATTTTGCAGGGATTTGTAGTTAATCTCATCATGCAATTTTTTGTAGACCTCTTCCTTATGAATGGAGCATGGCTGCTGCTGAAGGCCGTGTACTTACTGTACTATGGGACCCATGTGTTACTAGTCTATGGGTACAGTATGGCAGTGGTGTTAGGATGATTTTTCAGCATTTTTACACAAAGTTTAGCATAAAAAAAATCAACAGACCTTGTTCCCATCTCAGTAATAACAAATATACAGTGCCTTGCAAAAGTATTCAAACCCTTGAACTTTTTCACATTTTGTCACCTTACAACCACAAACTTAAATGTATTTTATTGAGATTCTCAGTGGTAACCAACACAAAGTAGCAGATAATTGTGAAGTGGAAGGAAAATGATACATGGTTGTCAAAATTTTCATCATATAAAAATCTGAAAAGTGTGACGTGCAAAAGTCTTCAGCCTCCCTATATCAATACTTTGTAGAGCCTCCTTTCGCTGCAATTACAGCTGCAAGTCTTTTGGGGGATGTCTTTACCATTCTTCTACTTTGCAGCCAGATTGGATGGAGCGTCTGTGAACAGCAATTTTCGTGTCTTACCACAGATGCTCAATGGGATTTAGGTCTGGACTGTGACTGGGCCGTTCTAACACATGAATATTCTTTGATCTAAACCATTCCCCTGGAGCTCTGGCTATATGTTTAGGGTCATTGTCTTGCTGGAAGGTGAATCTTCTTCCCAGTCTCAAGTCTTTTGCAGCCTCCAACAGGTTTTCTTCCAGGATTTCCCTGTATTTAGCCCCATCCATCTTCCCATCAACTCTGAGCAGCTTCCCTGTCCCCCAGCATGATGCTGCCCCCTATGTGTCACAGTGGGGATGGTGTGTTCAGGGTGATGAGCAGTGTTACTTTTCTGCCACACATAGCTCTTTGCATTTAGGCCAAAAAGTTCAGCTTTGGTCTCATCTGACCAGAGCACCTTCTTCCACGTGTTTGCTGTGTCCCCTATATGGCTTGTGGCAAACTGCAAACGGCACTTCTTATGTCTTTCTTTCAATAATGGTTTTCTTCTTGCCACTCTTCCATTAAGGCCAGATTTATGGCGTGCACGACTTATAGTTGTCCTGTGGACAGATTCTCCCACCTGAGCTGTGGATTTCTGCAGCTCCTCCAGAGTGACCATGGGCCTCTTGGCTGCTTCTCTGACCAGTGCTCTCCTTGCTCAATCTGTTAGTTTAGGTGGACGGCCATGTCTTGGTAGGTTTGCAGTTGTATAATACTTTTTCCATTTTTGGATGATGGATTGAGCAGTGCTCCTTGGGATGCTCAAAGCTTGGAATATGTTTTTATAACCTAAACCTGCTTTAAACTTCTCCACAACTTTATGTCTGACCTGTCTGGTGAGTTCCTTGGTCTTGATGATGCTGTTTGTTCACTAGCGTTCTCTAACAAACCACTGAGGCCTTCACAGAACAGTATATTTATACTGAGACTAAATTACACAAAGTCGGAGTCCATTAACTCATTAAGTGACTTCTGAAGGCAGTTGTGTGCACTGGATTTTATTTAGGGTTATTAGCGTACAGGGGGCTGAATTCTTTTGCACGTCACACTTTTCAGATTTTCATTTGATTAAAATTTTGAAAATCATGTATCATTTTCATTCCACTTCACAATTATCTGCTACTTTGTGTTGGTTATCACTTAAAATCTCAATAACATACATTTAATTTGTGTTTGTAAGGTGACAAAATGTGAAAAAGTTCAAGGGCTATGAATACTTTTGCAAGACACTGTATATTATATTTATTTAATGCATTTAGGGATATTCATTTAAAGAGGACCTTTCACCACCTCCACCAACTCCAACTCTTTGCATCCTTCAATAGCGCCTCTACTGATTCTGAATCTTTTCTCTAGCCCCCACCGTTCCTGAGCAATCAGTGCAGACGAGCGACCCCAGACTATCCAATCCCGCCCAACATAATTAGCATATTGGATACTGGAACTAACAGCACTGATTTCTCAGAAATGGTGGGGACTAGAGGAAAAATTCCAACTGTGCTGGATTCAGTGTAGCATCTATCTAGTATTGTGTATATTCGATCTTTCACTCCATTCATACAGTCACCATTTTTACAATCAGTGGGGGTGATCCCCATTGATCAGACAGTTATGCCCTATGCTGTGGACAGGGGATAACTTATGCTATATAGCCCTTTTAATTAAAGCTCTGGCAGTGACCCCATCCCTCGCTCAGGGGCCCATTTCCCTTCTCACCCTACAGGATAGAAAATTGAGCTGGGGCCCATTTTCCCTCTCATCTAGCAGGATAGTATATTAAACTGGATAAACCTATTACTTTTTTCATCCTTGCAAACCATATCACCTATAACTCCCTACTGGGAACTAGAAGCCATCTTCATGGACAAAATACAGGGGGTGGAATTAATGGGGGTGCAGTTAGCCATACACTTAAGGGTCCATGTACATGACCAAGTGTGCATCTGAGTTGGGGGCTGAGTTTATCACAGAATGCAGTTGGATGACACTCGGAGTGACATCAGAGTGTCATCAAGTGCATTCCGGATGCACACTCGGTCATGTGCATGGGCCTTAGATCTACATTGGCTGAACCCACTGATTCTGGCAGGACCAGCCAACCTTGTAATGTGTATGGGGGACCCCCTACCTCTTCCCTATGGGAGTTGTTAGGGGAGATAAGGATCAGGCAGCTGGATTTCAACATGCCCCATCCTTATATTTGTGGGGAGTCTGGAGCAACTTTCTCCCTTCTTTCTAATGAGAGACATGCATGCTCGCTCATATTAGAAATCTCTTGTACTATATTATATTAAGTTTTAGTTATTATGTATGCGTTGTGTTTTGCATCTTTGTATTGTTTGCTATTAACTCTTACCGCAACGACACAAATATATGTTATCTGTATCCATATACCCCCCTATGTGTTTCTCGGCATCGTCTGCTGGATGTTACATAGGACTGCTGGGAAGATAAGTGTACGAGGAGACACTGGTGAGGAAACGCTGTGTAAGCAGAAGACATGCCTGCAGGTTATATATAGCCCCGAGCTGGCTTATTAGCTCACTATTATCCATGTTTAAGGATTGGCAGCTGCAGGTTAAGCCATCAGAAATACACACGCTCCATCTTAGTATAATGACCACACACTGAGACAATGTGGAGAAATGGAATAACCCCTTAGAGTCCTGCCTGTAGTGTAGCACCATTCCTTTTCGGGTCAGCACGTGTGCTCCTTGCTGTGGGTAACCGCTTGCATATGTGGCGGCAGGGGAGGACCCACTAGTGGTGCAACCTGTGCAGCTAGACAGGGGCCCAGTAGGTCAGGGGGCCCTGTCACCGTAACAGCAGCTTTCTACTGTCTATTAGATTGTGGATAAGTTCCTAAACTATTGAACTTCATGGCTAACAATTACTGGTAGATTGTAAAGAGAGAGAAAGAGAGTGCTCCATGCTGAGATTTTGCAAAATAAGGGGCCCATAACTGCTCTTACATAGGGGCCCTGAACTGTCTGTGTCTGCCCCTGCGCACCAGGATAAAAATGAAGAGCTGTTATATGGTGAATGGGCTGGGTAAGACCCGGAGGGCACTTACCACCTGAGTAGCATAATGAATTAAAGTGAATTTTATTGGCAAGGAGTCTGCGATAAACAGCGAAAGAGTCTGGAAATTGCTTCGTAGTGCAAAAACACTTGACAGCCTCCCATCTATAGTGTCGAAGAATTTGTTGATAGTCCAGATTTGTATAAGGTTCGAAGGCATATATGTACACCTTTTCAGGATGTGCATAAAATGTATCCATAGAGCTCGAGTCACCCAAGGAAGGTCCATGAATATACAGATATGTCCTCTCTGGTGGACTTGCTCTAGTTCCACCACTTGGAAGGTATCTATCTGTAGATCAATGCCTGATTTTCCTAAAACCTAATGGTATAATCTTAGATAATGTCAATGTCTCCTCAAGGAGACATAGTACCCCTTTTGACCCACGTTTATGACCTCTCACCCATCCAACCAGTATCTTGCTACGTATTGATGAGGAACAGTATCATCGGATGGGTCCTTCTTCCTTTTGAAGGAGATATTCTGGTTTTCACTTTATTCCCAGATCATGCCATGAGGTTTCCGGGCTATGATCTATATGAGGCTACTTTCCAAAACGTGGCGCTAGAGCAAGTTTTCCTTTTTCCATCAAAGAGGACTTAATTGCATATTTTTTTCCAGAATTCTTGGCAGGGCATGCATGATCTAAAAAGTATCTGTATACCGAAAGGTGGCCTGATAAAGGCAATGTCTCCTTAAGGAGACTGTGTAAACCTTCTGACCCAAGGAAGGACAAAAACATGTCCTTTGGTCTTGGTCTAGCTGATATGCATTACATATACTCTTTTATCTACTGTATAAAAAAAAAACCTGCAGCAGACTGTGCTATCCCATACAGCGGGCCTTTGCAAACATTGTGGCCAATGGACAACATGTGAAACTGTATGGAGTCTTAAGGGCCATGCACATAAGTTTTCCTTGATAGAAAACTGTTGCTCTAGCGCCACCTTTCGTAAGGTAGCTTCCTATAGATTATACTTGGCCTTCGTGGACCCTAGTGACATGACCTGGGATTAAGACAAACCAGAGACCCCTTTGCAGACAGCTGTTGTGGGGTTATCACTTTGCACTGGTTGGCTGGGGGAGAGGTCATAGACGTAGGTTGAGGTGAGTACTATATCTCCTTAAAAGGATAACCTTTGCAGGGCACTTTTTCAGATGTACAGAGTCTTATGGGTCATGCATGCTCTGCTGGGAATTCTGGGAAAGAATATGCAGTGAGGCGGGGCAATAAACCCAAAACAGCCGTCTGCAGATGGGTTTCTTTTTGTTTTGGAGGAGGTGTTTCTGAACACCAGACACTGATCTATAGGGGTCTATTTTCCTAAAGGTGGTGCTAGAGAAACAGTTTTCCCTTTTACCTCAATGAGAACTTATTTCCATATTCTTTGGTTATATAGAGGCATGTTTCCCTATGGGAGATCCCGTGTTCACATTTCACGATATTTTTTGCATTTTTTTTGTATATTGAGATAGTCATGTGACTATTTTAATTATATATAGTTTAATAAAGTTTGCTTTTTCAGTGAATTTGCAGGTTGAAGAATCTCCACTTTTTGCTATCAAACATATCCCTGGGGTCTTCCTTAGGATAATATACTATAGCATTAGATTAGGGTTTTTCTTATAAAATGAATGTCTTATTGAATTGTTCTAGAGCTGCACTCCAAAGCTACCATAGATCTAGACTAGGACTGGCCGTACACTGTAGATAGCTGACAGCAGATAGCTATTCCATCCATCTTGGTCAAGTGTACATGTGTTCTGAATGGGGAGAGAGCTGTAAGTTGCAGACAGACACCCCTCCCAAAAGAACAAAAGGAGCAGACATATTACAATCTATCAGCCCAATCCTTCTTTCCCACAACACCTGTCAGTGGAAGAAAGTCAGGACACCCCCATACACATTAGATGGTCGTTTAGTCTCTCCATAATCATTGGGTTCGACTGAGATTAATCTGATGTGTATGGCCATACAGTGATGCTCAAGCATTTTTGTTTTTTTAGCCATGCGAACTAGTCATCAACAGTGTTGGATCTCCGGTTCCTTGGGCCTACCAGATAAAATGATTCTGGGGGCTCACCCTCCAACAACCCCTAGAAAATACACCGTAGTACCCTTCAAATTTGGGTGTCTTCTGCTGGACCATTATTGTTTAGAACTTGAGCCCACTGGAGGATCCTATGTTAGCCTGGTGGGCCACTCCAACACTGGTCATCAGAGTAGATTCAAAATTTGCTATTGCTGATCCTGTCACCCATGTAGTACTTGTACCCATGTCTAGTACCTGCACACATGTCTAGTACCTGTACCCATGTCTAGTACCTGTACACATGTCTAGTACCTGTACCCATGTCTACTACGTGTACCCATGTCTAGTACCTGTACCCATGTCTACTACATGTACCCATGTCTAGTACCTGTACACATGTCTAGTACCTGTACCCATGTCTAGTACCTGTACACATGTCTACTACGTGTACCCATGTCTAGTACCTGTACACATGTCTAGTACCTGTACACATGTCTACTACGTGTACCCATGCCTAGTACCTGTACACATGTCTAGTACCTGTACCCATGTCTACTACGTATACCCATGCCTAGTACCTGTACACATGTCTAGTACCTGTACACATGTCTAGTACCTGTGCCCATGTCTACTAGGTGTACCCATGCCTAGTACCTGTACACATGTCTAGTACCTGTACCTATGTCTATGTGTAACCATGTCTAGTACCTGTACCCATGTATAAAACCCATACCCACGTCTACTACGTGTACCCATGTTTAGTACCCATGCCTAGTACCTGTACCCATGTCTATTTTGTGTACCCATGTCTAGTACCTGTACATATGTCTGGTACCTATTTCTGAAAAACACTGCAGAGCTAATACTAAAGTGGACCTTACACTGTGAGAATGACAATGACAGAGAGTCCTGGAACGTGCATTAACTTCTGATAATGCTGGTGAAGGTAATGGGGGCATGGAGACCTGACTGTAAGAGAGGGGCACAATGAGCAGTATGTGAAAGAGGGAGGCTCTAGGGAGCAGATTGTATAAGAGGCCAGAAGGAGCAGGGAGACACTTTCACAGAAGAGGTAGGGCTGAAGAACAGGGGACAGGACTTTGGTGAATCTGAGGTCACATGGTAGTTCTCAATTGTGTCTGCAGGAAGCAGAGAGAGACTTCATGTTTACACAGCAACCCATGCTAGAAAAAAGAGGTCACACTTTGATCATGTGACTTATTGAATAAGGTGAAAGCAAAATAAGGAAAGACACAGTGAGTAAACAACTATTACTATTGAGGGGGTGAATAAAAAAAATGTTCCTTTAAAACCCAACAGGAAGGGTAGGAACTATGCATCTCTATGAAGCCTTGGTTACTATGCAACAAAATAGAAGCTTACTTATAGTAGCTGCTAAATTAGCTGTGGCTTTCTAGACCCACTTACTAGAGGAGCCAGAAATTAGGAAGATGACAGGCTGACACGTGTGAAAAAGAAAGAATGTAGAATTTTCAGATCTATTCCATGTTGGTTACGTCCACTGGTGAGACATGAATTAAGTGTGCGGGTGTCTGTGTCTTGTCCCTGTGCAGCACTGTATCTGCCATCATGACATTTTATTTATGAGAAGCCCCTTTAGTCTTCCCCTTGGCTCTAGGGGTTAATCCCCATATTCTAATACCATCATTAGTTTATATTCCCTTCTCTATTCCCTGCCAATACCATACTGGTGGGGGTGAGCACAAGAAGACATGAATACAACAGATCAGTAGTGAATTTTGCACCTAATAGAACAGGTGGAGCACACAGTGATTTGTGTGTGCACCCCTACTGAGATCCATTTCCAATTTGGGTGAAAAGACACAAAAAGTACCATGGGGTAAAAGTACTGCAAGTGTAAACTGAGCCCTACAGAGTGTCCTGAAAGTAGAGTATGTGTTTGTCACCTCTGCTCATTCCTGAGGCGATTCTCCACTGGCAGCCGTCCATTAAGAGACTTTATGCCTCTCCCAGCGGTGGGACACCCACCGATCAGCAAGTTACCCCCAATCCTGGGGCTAGGCCAGGGTACCTTTAGCTGCAAAACATTTCGTCTATGCCCCAGTCTATGCCTTTGCCTTACCTTGGCTCAGTGACTTTGTGACAAAAATAGCTCCATAGCTACAAAATGGCTGCTGTAGATTTATAGGCCCAGACTAGCTAGCAGAAAGCTATGAATGAAGGGGAGACCTTCAAAAGTATTATCCCATAGTCGGGTGAATGAATGGTGTTGGTGGGTCAAGGGTGAAGTACCAAGTGATGAAGGAGAGGCACAACTGTACAGACTTCTAGACTGCAAGACTAAGACATAGACTATATAGGTAAGAATGTCCCCGGCACGCCGCCATAATGTAGAGGTGCTTGTAGAAGACATGCTGCAGTCATCAGGTACTGGACAAAATGTCATGGTTATATTAGTATTTCATCATTATATTGACAATGATACCATTGAGAAAAGTCATGTGGCTGATTCTAGCTATACTCTGCTAATTTTGCCATCTAAGACATTTAATTTTAATGGGTACTGTGTAAACACTTGTCGCTTGGTTTCCCCCGAGGACACCTGATCACTGGCAATCACCGCAGTGGAAAATCCAGTGATGAACTTAGGTGTGCACCATCCAGCCAATTAAAACAGTTCTCACTATTAGGACCAGTGCTCCAGACTAAAAAAAAGACATTTAGGAGGCAAAACTAATTTTTAGTCATCAAACAGGATAATGCTCCCCCTGTGGTACCCCATACAGTATAATGCTTACATAAGGATCAAAACACAAATGGATCAGGGATCTTCACCCACTAGCAAATTTAACTATTAACATACCTAACGATATAAATATATATCTGATATATAAAAGAAAATGTGATCATGTGATCTCTCCTTCTGGAATTTAGAATTTTATGGAGGGAACGTTATATACATCGTTTTAATGAAATGCTATATGTAAGTTTGTATTTATCACTTCTGTATATTTGGGATATATTTATATGTATGTGTTTTATATATGATGAAAATTATAAAATTTTCTATTATATATCAGATATATATTTATATTGCTAGGTATGTTAATAGTTAAATTTGCTGGTAGGTGGAGATCCCTGATCCATTTGTGTTTTAAATTCAGTTGTGTTTTGATCCTTATGTAGCCATGACTAAGGGGCTATACGCCCTGAAACGCGTAGGCTTTTTTGTGGATCTATTTCCCATGTAACTTCTTCTACTTCGTTTTTTAATCTATTATGAATTAAAAGTTACATTTTATTTAACTTCTGGATGCTGGAACCATTTTTATTTTTTCCATTTCCAATACATTTGCTCTGTAAAAGTCCGGAAAACGTTCCCTGTATTTTGTGATAGTTTTTACGAATTTCATCTGCGTATGGATATGGTGAGCTGAAGATTCAACTTTTTTTCTTGTTTACAGTATAATGCTCCCCAATGGTCCCTCTCATACACAGTGTAATGCTCTCCAGTTGCCCCCATACAGTATAATGTTCTCCAATTACTCCCACATACATAATGATCACTTTTGCCCCCCCCCACAGCATAATGCTGCCTAGTGGCCCCCACACAGTACAATGGTCTCTGGTGGCCTCCCTCACACATTATAATGCTCCCCAGTGCCCCATATACACAGTAATGCTATCCAGTGGTCCCCCTCAGACAGTATAAGCTCTCCAGTGGCCACCCATTACAGTATAATGCTCTCCAATTCTCCCCACATACACAGCATAATGCTCTCCAGTGACCACCCCAAAGTATAATGCTCCATAGTGGCCTACACAGAGAGTATAATGCTCCTCAGTGGACCCCACAAACTGTATAATGCTCCCAAGTGGCCCCTCAAACAGCACAATGCTCCTCAGTGGACCCCACACACAGTACAATGCTGCCAAGTGGCCCCTCAAACAGTATAATGCTCCTCAATGGACCCCACACAGTATAATGCTCTCCAGTGCCCTCCTCCCACACACAGTTCTTCCATACAAATGAAAAAACGTAATACTTACCAAGCTTTGTTCCCCAGGAGCTCTCTACAGAATGCAGATCTCTGGCGTGATACAGCAGGCCTGCACCAAGGCACAGGCAGTACAAGTGGCAGCCTCAAGGGTAGAGCAGGAAGCGGAAGTCTTCCTGCTTCACCAGTCTATCCAGCTATATCTGTGTCCTAAGCACACAGATAGAGTTAATTCGACCCATGCAGTTTGAGTGCTGAATTTGCCTGATTTTTTTTATTGGCAGCTAAGTGGTTGCCGATATAGATATTTTTTACAAATGTATATAAAATTGACTATACACATTAGACTAACATTGGCTGAAACCATGGATGTCAGTGGGACCAGATGACGATGTAATATATATTCAGGTGATATCAGGGAAAAAAAGGCGTAACTAAAGTCTTGTGGGCCCCGGTGCAGTATTTTGTCCTGGGCCCCCTACCTCATCCCTATAGCAAATTCTTGATAGTGATGGTTACGGGTGCTAAGGAGTTTAATCAACCTTAGTGTGGTTAGGGTAATCTGTGGGTCTCCTTGGCTTATGGGCCAGATGGAAGCTGCAATCTCAATACTGATGCCAGTGCTTATGGACCCCCTAAGGCTCTTGGGCCCTGGTGCAAGTGAACCCTCTGCACCCCCCTCAAGTTATACCCCTGTGCCCAGTCTTGTGTCCTCAACAAGGTACTGTTAGAAGAACCTCTCCGAACTGATAACATATGCAAAGACTTGACAAGATATAAGGGATAAGCCATAGCGTCATCAGACCCACAACACTAAGACAGTGGGACCCCAACCTCACTACACTAACCCATGTGATCACTGGAAAGTGGACATGTGCTTGCTAGACCATTAGGAACAAAGGGCTATCCCATGGGGGGGATTGGAGGCTACTGTATGCTTCCACTGCCTGGGACAGTAAGGCTATATATCATACAGACACATCATATTCTATGGTTGTCCATCGTTGCATTTTTTTGCTCATTTTCTATTCTTTCATTGCAGTCGGATAAAAAGTAACGTGGACGGCAAATACTTGATTGATGGGGTACCATTCAGCTGCTGCAACCCCAGCTCCCCCCGACCATGCATCCAGATGCAGGTGACCAATAATACTGCCCACTACAGCTACGACCATCAGACGGAAGAACTCAACTTATGGAACAGGGGCTGTAAGGAAGCTCTGCTCAACTACTACACCAGCATGATGAGTACCATGGGGGCGCTGGTCTTACTTGTCTGGCTAATGGAGGTAAAACAGGAAGACATTTATAAAATGCTTGTATGTTGGTAGGTTTTGAGCATGTAATTTTGGGGATATTTGTATCTTTGGGCCTTAAGTGCTTCCCCACTTTGGACAATCCCAACTGGTTGGAGGGGTTCCTTGACAATAAGATGACTAAAAAGTATTCCCTTATCGTGACCCCCCCCCCCCCACACACCAAAGGATCAGCTATAATCTGTAAGTGTTCAATTTTCCTGCAGCACCACCACAGGACAAATTAAATATTACATGTCCATACATATCAATGGGTTGTCTGTGTAATGTAGGACAGGACAGGTCCTCCGGAGCAAAAGATGCACTTTACGACTGCTCTCCACTCTGGCCAAAAGGAATGAATCCTGAACAGCGCCCCCTAATGGTGTACATGAAAATGGGGTTTCTAAACTGGATCCCATAATGAATATACAGTACTTTGGGACAGGTTTATTATGCCTTGTACACTAGTTTTCTGCCGAACAGGGCATAAAAAGGTCTCATTTTTTTGTGTGCAAATTAGGGTTTTGCGCAAAAAAAATTGTGACTTTTTAAATTCTGTGCCACTTTCACCACTTTCCCGTAAAGGGGGCATGGCGAGGGTGTGCAGGGGGTGGGACCATTGGTGTAAATGATGCTGGAAATCTGGGAAATTGTTAGCAACAGCTTCATAACCCTCCGCCGGGTTGTGCATCTGCAGGGGAAATCTACACCAGTAGAAGTTATGACCTAGAGTAGATTCCCCCTACAATCCGGCGGGGGGTTATGAAGACTGTCATTAACAATTCCAGTCTTCAGAAATCAGCCTCATTGCATTTTCATTCTTCACCATTTTTAACATCGCTGTGAGTGAATAGAAACATCCATTGTTTAAAGGGGTTGTCCGGGATTTGGAGCAAACTCAGGGGCAGGTGGGGTGGGCGTAAAACAAAACACAAAAAAACCACTCACCTGTCCCTGGTTCTCTGTTGTCCAGACCCGGTTCCCTTTCCCTCCCATGTTGGGACTCTCTGCGCCGGAAGCGGAGGGGCTCACATGACTGATGAGAACAATCAGGGGCCTCAGTAGTCACTGGTCATCACGTCATTGGTCCCTTTCCAGCGACCTCTGAGGCCAGTGATCGGTTTCAGCATTCACGTGAGCCTCTCCGATTTAGGTGAGGGGTGTCCCGACATGTGAGGGGAAAGAGGCCAAGATTCGACAATGGAGTGCTGGGGATAGGTGAGTATGCCTCTCAGTCTGGTGGATTCAGCATATCCATGTGGGGGGGGGGGGTTTCAGATACTTTTGACCTCCCACAAATCACAGATCACCAGGGTTCCGACACTGGCAGATCTGCATGTGTACAGTGCCTGCACTTGGTATCGCAACTCAGCCCATTCACTTGGATGATACTGAGTTGCAATCATGACAAAAAAAAAAGCAGAAAATGATTTATAAAAAGTGAAAAATATAATTTTATTGGCACAAGTGAATTAACAATTAAAGACAAAAAGTCCAACTGATAACCTGGGAGAACATGGGACATGGTACATGGGACATACTCACACAGAAAGTGGATCCGTTAGGTTAAACAGAGTAGAACAAATGTATATGGTGCAATGGCAATAACCAATATAAGCTTTTTATAAATAAAGTGAATAAGCCCCAACCTGTCCCTATACTGTAATATAAATGTGAATGACTGACATGTCTGCAAATTGCAAGGAAGGGAGGAAAAAAAGAAAAAAAAAAAAGAAATAATGACAACAATGAATACCATGCACTAAAAAGCAAAAAATAAGCAGTGATACATAATGGATATGGTTACCCCTGAGGAAGCCCTGCTCAGGGCGATACACGTGGGGCCTCTGTACTCCGATTTCCTGGGACGTTGACAGTGGTAAAAACCTTTTTTCTGTTACTGTTATTTGTTCACAGTGTCATGTTTCTATCATGTGTATGATCCTTTAGCACTCCAACAGCCACTACTTCATTAGCACAAGTGCTAGATCCAAACTTCCTTTAGGATGGGTTCACACTAGCGCGCGGAGTCCGTCCACCACGAATCCGACCTAAATGTCAGAAAAAAGGATAAGGAAAGGATTGGGAAAGGTTCGAGACGCATTGCTTAAAAAAACATTCACTTGAATGGGTTTTTAAAGAAATGCGTGGGTGTCCGATTGCAGCCTCTGCGCCGCAAAGCCGTTTTTTATCGTTGGACACAAAGTCCTGCATGTTCGACTTTGTTTCCGACGAAAAAAAAACGGCTTTGCTGCACAGAGGATGTAAGCGCACACCCGCGCATTGCTTTAAAAACCCATAGAAATGAATGGGTTTTTAAGCAATGCGTTTCAAATCTTTCCCAATCTTTCTTTCCGACATTTAGGTCAGATTCACGGCAGACGGACTCTGGGCGCAAGTGTGAACCCTCCCTCACTTTGTTATATTTGACACTGTTTGTTTTGTGTGTCTTCTTATCTTTATTCATTTCCATTATGTATCACTGCTTGTTTTGTGCTTTTTAGTGCAAGGTATACATTGTTTTGTCATTACTTCCCTTATTTTTTAAAGGGATAAATATAGCAGATTTATCACAGTGACTGATGCTGGATGATAAATTTGTTGTAATTTTAGACTGACTAGGCTGCCTTTATACCACCTTTCAGTTGGCTTACTTTGTGCTGGATGTTTTTGACACTATTTTGGTGAATCGTGGCACATCTAACCCATCCTAGATGCACCACACTGCGCCATGTTTATATAAATCAGCGCCAGAGTCTGCTGCAGTTACATTGGAAGCTTCTGGCTCACCCCAAGTGCTTTATTTACATCAAGGCTCGTCAGTAATTCTATATAATATCCTACATGATTCTGCTGATGCTTCCTTGTAAAAAGAGACTTAGATGAGCAGTGTACTGGAGACGTTATAGCAGCTAGTCTCCATTCACCAGCTCTGAGAAGACTGAGAATTAAAGCTGAGGGGAAAACTGCAGAATACAAGTCACATACATAATGGCCAATACTTTCCATACTGATGATTTATAAAAAGTTTGTTGAAATCCTAGGTACACTTTAACAATGCCAAGGCCAATGTGCAGCATCAAAACATCCCAGTGGAACCCACTGACTCTGTAACGTTTCCATTGGTGTGACTGATATGACTGATGTGACAATGTTTTTGCAGTCACAGCACCAATATGAACAGTCTCTAACCAGATTGTGCACTATCACTTCCAGGCTACTTATATGCTCTTGTGCTTTTCTGCAGATGGGCGACATGTTTGGGCTCCGTTACTTGCACACATCCTTGGACAGCATATCAAACCCTGAAGATCCTGAATGTGAAAGTGAGGGCTGGCTGCTAGAGAAAAGCCTGAAAGAGACTGTCACGTCTTTCTTAGGATTCTTGAAAAGTCTGGGTAAGATGAACCAGGTGGAGAATACCGGCGATGATGGAGGAGACAAGACCCCAGCAGTGGCCACTGTTAGCTGAACATCAGGACTTGACTAGGACTTTCTAAAATAAGTCGTCTTTTCAAAAGTGAAAATTATCACTTTGAAAAAAAAAAAAAATTCCAAAAACAGATGTGCAAACCTTAAAAATTTCAGAATTTAAATTTTTTTTTGCCAGATTTACCTTCCTAATGCAATAATACATATTGAATCACTAAAAATACAATCATGTGTAGATTACAAATACACGTCTGAGGTGTGTATATGGGACACACACTAAATTGCTATGAATTTGTACAAATTTTCCGTGAATGGAACTATTATCAATTGGACTCTGCCCCTTTACATTGTGCACATACGTAATATGGCGATAAGGAATTCTCATAGTAACAGGCTTTTAACCCAGGCTGAAAGGAAGGCTTGCTGTACTACATACCGTACATACTGTACATATATATTACATATACATATAGAAAGGGCTCATGGAGGGAACTGAGACAAGAATGTAGAATGTAAACCGATAGTTGGCTGATCTAGAACTGATTTGTATAAATTTACCCTCGATAATCTAAACCATGATCGTTCAATACGATACATAGAGGTGCTCACGTATAAGCCGAGGCAACTGTACCAATTTATTATAAAATTTTGACCTAAGCCAACTGGTCTGAAGGACTGGTCATATACCACTGGGAACTGAACAGGGTCTAATCCCCAATGGACTTGTGAAAAATCCTAAAAAGTTTCAATATGGGGGCAAAAATTGGGATGTGATTTTGCTTGTCTATTTCAGAATTCTTGTATATTACAGAATACCAAGCTTAGATTGTCAACTTTGTGTAATATTGTTTGACAGAAATGGATTTTTTTGGACTGTCACGATAACTTTAGTAAAAGACCCGTCTGATCAGAGCCGATGTTTGTGCCCGTGCTGGCTTTATACATTAGTGACAACAATAAAACGAGTACCAATGGTAATTAGAATTGACTGCAACTCATTGTAACCTGTGCTGTTTGTCATCAGCACCCCTAGTGGTTGCTGACTAGAACTACAAGAAGCCATGGGTGTCACAATTATGCAGCTTACCTGGGAAGTTTAGGTTGGTCGGCTTCATTTTCATTTACGCTATTGGATTACATGAAGGGCTTTTCCTGTTGGAAGGGACATGGACAGCATCAAATTAAGACTGGTAAAGTATCGGTGAGTAGGACTTTTGTTTTCTGCAAAAAATATTTCCTCAATAACCTCTTTGAAGGTCATGGACATATTTGCAGTGGCTTTTTCCTTGTGCATTTGCTTCATAAATGCAAAATTAAGCAGTTGTCTAATAAAACCCCATGCACATGACCGAGTTTGCGGCGGAATGCACTCAAGTGACATCCGAGCACATTTCACTATGCATTCACATCTATAAGGGCTTCCAATTCATTCTTCTGACATGAAGCAGGATAGGACCTGCTCTATAATCACGTGTCATGGGGACAGAATGAATCCGAAGCCCCCATAGACATGAATGCATAATGGAATGCACTCGGATGTCATTCTGAGTGTTATCCGAGTGCATTCCGCTGCAAACTTGGCCCCACATCAGATGCACACTCGGTCATGTGGTTTAAATCTTTGTCAATGTTCTACCATTTTGCTGCTGTAGAGTCTGTGTAACTCCTGCACATAGATGGCTGTCCTGCTGCTTTTGACATAGATTTAATAGCACGCTGCTGTGTCAGCTGTGTACATGGCAGATCATACTGTGAAAGCATCAGCATCTTTAGGTAGGGCAGATCACAAAAAAAAAATCATAAGCCTTCATGCACACGACTGTATGCGGTGTACAGGTCTGTAAAAACGGAACAGACAACACACAGCTTGGTATCCATGTGATGTCCATTTATTTTTGTCATGGACTGAGCTGCAAAAACAGACTGAAATCGGACCTGTTCCATATTTTTATGGCCCAGACATGGATTAGATAAAAGTAGGGTTGTGTGCACAGCGCCATAGAAATGAATGGGTCAGTATACTATCTGTAATTATGGATAATATACGGAAACTAATTACGGTTGTGTTCATGAAGCTTTATGTGAGTAGACAGGAAGGAAAGCACCTACTAGAGACTCTATAAGGGGAGGGGGAAATCAATGGCTCCTCAGCATCAGTGTCGGTCAGCATAATGTAGAAGAGATTCCTTATGGGCTGTACAACGGGAAATAAAGCAATGCAGTTACATAAGAGCTTGTGAAGGTAGCAGCATCCTGGAAACGCAGACCTCACTTCTAGCCTGTATTACTGGGAGGAAACGGTCCACATGTCAAAAGTCTGAAACTAGGAACAGGTTGCAAACTGCATGTCAGGGGATGTTAGAAAAAGTGTAAACCGCAGCCTGAACTTTAATGCAACATTTTAATTCAAGATACCCTCTAACATGTATACAAATTATTTTTTCCATATTGAAAGTGTTCACGGCCTTTAAATCAATTATTGGCTGAGACTATATAACACTAAATATAACAAAATCAACTTAGAAGAAAGTAGTAGGCGGCCTCCCACAGCATGATGGATTTACTATAATTTACATCAGAAAGTGACATAAATTATAGCACAAATCTACACCCAATCATAGCATTCAAATCTCTGCTCATTCTGGGCTTAGGAGTCAAGTGGGTGGAGTCAAGTATAATCAGTATCTGATAGCTGTCCCTGTGACACGGGGTTGCCCCAGACACTCCACATACTTATACCATAAGGCTTGCTAGGGTCAGCCTTACCCCCATTTGCTTTACACTTGGCCCTTTTAGTTCTTTTTGTACATTTTACCTTCTGCACTAATGTGGATTTGCTCCCACTTGCTGTACGGGATCCTGCTTGCTTACTTACTTTAAGGTCCTTGTGAGTTACTGGCTCTCCTTATGCAGATCTGGCAGGAAGTCTTACAATATGCAGATCAGCTCTCTCCAGAAGTAACAGAACTATCTCCTTACCTATAGGTGACTACCTTATAAGTCACTGCGTGACCCTTTATAGGGCCTAGACATATAAGGTAAACCAGACACATCCAGGTCTGTGGTTGAATGGCACATGCATGATGTCCGTATGCTGCCTGTGCCTCCAGTAACTTACTTCAGTGAGCTTGGGCCACGAAATGGGTAGGAATAGGACCTGTCCTGTGCTTGCCCCAGGGTCACTGCCCAATACACGGGCCTGTGTGCATGGGGAACAGAAGGGGTCAGTGTGCTAGCTGTCAAAAACATGACATGTCGTGTGCATGAGGCCTAAGTGTGTACTTAAGAGAAGACTCTGTGAATGGACATGATGTAATACTTCATTTCCCCTGTGGTGGCGCTGTAAGTAAACTAAAACACTCTTCTAACAAGTATTTTTTGCTTTTGCTTACTTATATAGCGCCATTATATGCCACAGCGCATTACAGACATTGTCTATCACTGTCCCATATAGGACTCACAATCTACATTCCCTATCAGTAGGTCTTTGGAGTGTGGGAGGAAACCGGAGTCCCCGGAGGAAACCCACAGACAAGTAGGGATTATCCAAAGCAGAAAACCTCTAACAACTGGGAACTTAGGAGGAGATATATTATAACGTGTGCCAATTTTCTGTCGTACAAGGCATAGGGGAAAAAAAAAAAGTTGCAACTTTTTTGACTTCTGCATCACAGCGGGAATGGCGAGGCCATTTATCAAGAGGTGCACCCTCTGCCAGGCCGTGCACTTGCAGTGAAGTCGATACCTTCTTGCATTTAGAACAGATTTCAAGGATCATTTCACTGCCGGTGCATGAACCCAGCCGAGGGTGCACCTCCTAATAAATGAAGCGCAGCTCCCGCTGGTGCAGGGTATTGAGAAGTCTATGCTTGACCCTCACCATATCCCTTGCAGTACTAGTTGGGCGGACGTGGCACTGACCTGACTACAAGCAAAGTGTCTACTCTGCAGTAACGGTTAAAGCCATGAGAGTTACCTGGCTCTTACTAAGCCTAATATCATAATCACCTTTCCATTGTGCTCCTACCTGCACACCATACAAGTATCCAGGTAATCCCCGGCTTAGCGCTGACATATCTGGGGCTGCTTCCACGCTGAGCCGATGGCGTCCTAGTCAGCAGAACACACAGGAGGTCAATAAGAGGACGACCAAAGCGACAACAGCTAATGCATTTATTTTGGATAAGTCGTGTGTTTTTTTTTTGTTTTTTATACATATGTTACATTCAAATATTACAAGAATTTCATGTATATTAAAGAATTAAAACTTTTTCCAAATTGAATTCCATTCATACATATTTTTACATGAATATTTCTACATTAAACATAAATACATGCCGAGAGAGGAAGATGAGTCTCCAAGAGTTAATGGGCTAAATAACCAAAAAAATAAAATAAATTTAAAGGGGTTTAAAGGGTTAATGCAAGTGTCATCCTGGAGGCAGCCATTTTGTGCCAGAACTATGAATCCAAACTCTACAAAATTCTGAACTATAGCAAGGGTCTAAAAGACTGGAGTCTGTGGCCATGTTGTGTGGTCATATAAGCGTCCAATAACACCCTCTCTCCCCCCCCCCCCCCCCAAAAAAAAAGAGACGTGCCTACACTATCTTAAAAGGTTATGGTTTTGGCATCATCTGCTAATATGGAGCGCATTAAGGTGATCATACACATTAGATGATTTTCCAGGTTTATGAATGGATGACCTATCAGTATTGGACCCCTCGCATCGATGACCTATCCTATCAGACGCTTGGAGACCGTAGCATTGGTAAAAGAGCACTGTGGTCTCATCACACGAAACCAAGCACAATGCTGTAAATTTTACAAAGGCTAAGCTTGGTATAGCAGCTCAGCCCCATTTACTTGAATGGGACTGAGCTGCAAACATGGTGATGAACATCGTGTCATGTGGCTTGTGAAAGGAAGGCCCATTACGGCTTTAAACAGCTGATCTGTGGAGGTTCCAGGTGTCTGATCCCTGCTGATGTCAAACTCATAACCTTTCCTAAACATAGGTCATCCATTGATAAATCCTGGAAAACCCCTTTATCTCTACTGATGTCCTGACTCTTTCCAGAATCCATTCCCGATCCTTTGTTTGTAAGAGACAGAAGCCACAGCAGAGATGTCTGGCAATGTTTTACACTCTCCCTATTGAAAACACATGCACACTTGGCCAAACCGAGTGTGCAGGTGTACATGGGATGTAGGGAGGAATAGTTCCCAATGACAGAATTCAGCTATCTAAAGTGTATGGCCAACTTTACTGCCCCTGTGGTCCTCCTGGTTGCAGTGGAACAAGCTTATGAAAAGGGGTGCTTCTATAGCGCCCCCTACTAAATCAGTTTACCTTGACCTTATAGGATTTTCCTGACAATCGGTATTCAGATAGATCGGCACCAAAGCAATGCTACTCATGAAGTGATTCTATGCCACACCAGGATCTTGCAGCCACAATGGCGGCACAGGACACTACACCCCGTCATCAATGGGGCAGATGCACATATGGCTGCGTCCACTAGATGGCACTATTTTCCAAAGTGAACATGTTTAGCAGAGGAGTATCTCCGTCTACGAGTCACACCACTACAATTCATAAAGGACTACAAACCATCCAAACATTCACAGCTATATCACCAATGTGCCACGTTTCCTGGCAAGAAACCAACTGGAAGTGTGAAAAGAGGGGGAAAGATTACCAAACGGATCAGAAGAAAATAGGGAACTCTAGAACCGATCCTGGAGGATTAGATTTCTTTACGGAAGGCGGCCCTGTTTAGGATGTTATGAATCGGGAATTAGGTCATATCTGTAATGGATGAGCCAACAAATCACAGGCAGAAGCCTTGACTACTAAAGACCTCATGTGAGTCACTAAGTGCCTAAAAATGGCCCAAAAAGCCAAAAAGTTTTCTATCTACCAGCATACTATGGCGTATCAGCGCTTCTGCTAGCACTACCCATATTCCCTTGCACCATATCTCCTATGGCCCTGTATAGTATTACAGATAGCGCCGCCTAGAGGACAGAGCAGCACTGGAGTCCTAACACCCTAGTAATAAAACAACATATTTTGGAAGTCCAGAGTCTGTATTCAAGGCATATTATGGTGGAAATGTTACACATTATGCCACAATTATATCTGTATTATGTATCTGGATACTTAGAGAGGACCCTTCATGTCCTCGCAGATCGGCGGTATTATATATCGATAGAAAGACGACAGTCAGCTGTGCCGGTATGCCAGAGATATCAGTGTCGGTTCCATAGTACAAGGCTACAGAAGAGTACTGTCGGGGGGGAGGCTGAGCTAGAAGGTCCGTCCTTCTGACAGTGCAGGGATATTGGTGCAAAAACTAACGGCACAGATATCTCTCCGGCACAAAGTGTCAAAGCTGACATTGAGCTGAATTCGATCAGCGAGGACATGAAAGGTCCTCTGTAAAGGGGTTGTAGAAGAAAATGGCTGCTTTGTTCGAGAAACAGCACCACACTTCTCCATTGGCTGGTTGTGGTATTGCAGCTTGGCCCCAATCAAGTGAATGGCACTGATCGGCAATACCAAGCACAGCTCAAGTCCGAGGGCAGCCATATTTTTCTAGTATCATGCAACCCATTTAATACAGGCAAAAAAAACATAAGACAAATATGTCAATATAAGTGCAAAATGCAAGCGCAGCAGCAATGAAGAGGCAAAGAATAGGTTAAGTGGAGAGGAAAAACAGGGCATAGGGATGTGCGTGTATGATATGCTCCCTATAGCTCTCCTGCTGGGTTGTATTTCTGTAGCTGTATTTCCACCCACCCTATATGGCCATCCTGGGGTATGTGTACCCTATACAGACATGTATATATCTCTGCAGGTGAATACAGCAAAGCAATGCATTCCCTATACATTGCTATATATACCCCTCAGCAGATAGGGACACATCTGTATAAGACATATTACAGGTTTAGTCTTCGGGTTAGGATTTCCCTATTGTAAACTGTCCCTTTAAAAATAAGTTCCCTGTCTCTGGCGAATATCTTGGGAGCATTTTGGAAGCGAGAGGTTAAGTCATATGGTGGAGTCAGATCTTAATACGCAACAAACGCATTAAATGGCTCTCTGTTATAGTGCCTCAATGGCGGCTGTTCTCGTGAAGCATTAAAGGGTTTATGTAGGGAAGAAAAAAAAATTAAAACAGGCTCAGAATGGGTTAAAAACCTAAAACGGAGCAGTACTCACGGATCTCCTGCCACTCCTGTTATAATGCTTATTTGATCCCCCGATCTATACTTTCTGGTCCTATCTAGACCAGGGTTTAGGAACCTTCGGCACTTCAGCTGCTGTGAATGTACAACTCCCTACATGCACTATACACTTCAATGGGAGTGCTAAGAACAAGGATGCATGCTGGGAGTTGTAGTTTATCAACCACTGGAATGCTGAAAGTTATATATCCCTGGTTCTAGGGTAGATGCTAGAATGGAGAGGGTAAAGTCAGGTGCTGCTTGGTATGCCGTGGATCCAGTAGGTGGCGCTGTCTCCTGTGACTGTTATTATGAGGCACCACCTGCTGTATCTACATCAAACCAGGGTTAGGGTTGCATATAGGGGAGGCCTAGTCAGCCTCTACCTCAACAATGCAACACCCGAAAAGGCTGAGGCTTTGGGTGCGTCAGCTGTGATGGTCTAGCAAGCAGAACACACCAGACCAAAAAGCTTACACTCCCAGAGCCGAGGCAGCGCCACCTACTGGATCCATGACACACCTGATTTTAACCGTTCCATTCTAGACTCAACCCTGGCTCTAGACAGACAGGAAATGCCTGCTTAGCCAAAACACGGGCTGGGGCGGGTCTCCTCTGTGGCCAATAACTGGCTGAGGAGGCATTTCCTGTGTCCTGAAACGGGACCAGGAAGTAGAAAGCTACGAGGGATCGGTTAAGTGGGTACCTCTTCATTTGTTGTCCTTATTCTGAGCCGGTTTTTAATTTTTTTTCCTCTGGACATCCCCTTTGAAGTAGTATTCTGGTTTCAGCAAATACACGTTATACACTGTATAATAAGTTACAATATTCCAATAAAATGTACCTGCTCCATTTTTAGGATCTCTGCTTGCTGTCAATACATAGGAAGCGTCATTGGTTATTCCCATGGTATAAAAATCTGTCTTGATCAAGTGACGATCCCATGATCAGGAGAGATTTTTATCCCATGGATTTAAAGGGGTTTTCCAGAGGATATAAATTGCTTAACCTCTGATCCTGTGCCGACACAGGAAATGCCCAGCTATCCAAAAACTGTCCGAGGTCACTACGACAGCTAGTGATTGGCTGAGCGGCATGTGAGGACATATCCAGTGTGACAGCAGGACAGCGTCTGAACTGCAGCAGCTGGAGGTAAGTAAGAAGTGAGAAGCTCCTCATTATTTCCCTATTAGGAGCCATTTTTAACCAAATTATTCCCCTGAAAACTGTAAAACTTTTCAACATTTGCTGAAATCAGAATTCACTTTCAACCTAAAAGACACAAAAAAAAAAATGAGGCTTCTTAAAGGGTATAAAGCAGACTACAGCCCTTAAAGGGACACGATCATAAAAACAAGACCGGTGGCCATAAGTTCTATCAAATCTATACAATGATGTCCCTTAACGGAATCTCTCCGACACATTTCACCACTTCTTATAACGGAAGGGTAAAAGTGACAGAACTGAGATATCTGACATAGATATGACGTCTGTAGTGTTTTGAGAAAATTCTGCTTTATTCCATAAACTAGACAATGAAATATAAATTAAAGATCTGCACGGTTGATGCAATGACTGAAGAGTTAACAATGGAGGGGTTTTTTGTTTGTTTTTTTCTTGCTTTTTTTTTTTTTAGAAAATGGGGCTGCTAAAAAAAAAAAGAAAAAAAAATGAAAAAACAGCAGACAGTAAAACAAAGAAGATATGCCTGTATTATAAATGCTGCCATTCGATGCCAGCCAGCGTCTGGTTTGCTTCCTGTGCGTGTCCTATTTCTTCTGTGATACTGTGCTGCTGCCAAAGCTTCTGGATCTTTTTGAAGCGCTCTTTGCAGAGGTGAAGAGGATTCCCCCGTCTAAAGAGACAGATATATTAGGGTTAGTAAAAACAATGTGTACAACCCAACCCGGCGATCAGCTGGTGTGTCTGGAGTGAGATACCCCCAGATGTGAGTGTGAGTATGAGTGTAACTAGAAGGGTACACAGTCTCGTGGCCTTGCTACATTACTAAAATTACAATGGATGACATGAACAATCTCACATACCGGAGTCCTTGGTCAGTCTCGCCATAGTCATCCAGATAGGGAGGAGGATAGAAACAGCCCTTGGTTTTACCAGCCAAGAAGAGGACCTGACATTCCCTTACTCTGTAAGAGACGCACAAATATGTATTACATGCAGATGAAACAGTAACCTCAGACAGCTTTCATATTACGACCTGCTGCCCATTTAACATATGCACCAGGAAGGCTCTTGATTCTCAGATTATAGGGACCCATAGACCTATATTCGTCTGTAGGGAGATAAGAGCGCCTCCATTTGGGTGCTATTCTTTAGGGTTTCTTCCGGGACGAGGATATTGGTGGCCTTACCTATATTAGATCAGTGGAGGGTCAGATAGACAGTGGTGACACTGTCGCATCCCCACTGATCTAATACTGATGAGTAATTGAAGAAGAGGGGATTAATAATTAAATGGGTATGCCCAGTTGAGCAAGCTATCCCCGATTGGTGAGGGACTCTCAATCCAGAAAACATGGGAGTTTTGTCCCCCATTCTAAATGTAGAGGCGGTCTGGCAAAACGTGCACTGCTCCATTCATTTCAAGGGGAGGTCCGGAGATAGCCGTGTGTTGTATTTTGGCTACCAGACCATTGCTTGGGGACTCTCTTGTTGGAGGTGGTCTCTGTGGATGGACTCCCACCAACCTTAACACTATCTCCAATGCTATAGATAGGGAATAACTTGCAGTGATGGAAATCCCCTTTAAAGAAAAGGACAAGAACTGACCTGAGAAAGATCCCCATCCCTGAGCCACATGTGTAAGTGTGTGCAGTGCAGGCTCCCACGTCATCTCCATCCAGGTCAGTCTGACAGCAGTAGCTCTGAGAGCAAAGCATGGCACCACACACCAGACACAGAGTGGGGGCTCTGCTCTTATCGCCTCCAGATTTTGGACATCTGAGTCAAATATAAAAGAAAATAAAAGTTATAAATCATATTCAGAACATAAAGCCTTTAATAATTGCTCAGCTGTAGATTATTGGGATTTTGGTACTTACGAGAAATTGGACGCCTGATTGATCAGACTGCTGTAATCTTCTGGCAGATCTATCAGCTTGTTGGATTCTCGTGGATAACTAGGAAGGAGAAATAACAGATAAAGGACAACTACGTTACCTGCCGACATTTTCACAAAAAAAAAAAAAAAAGACTTAAAAAAAGACTCACCTTAGCATGTGACGTGTCTGTTTAGGTTAACAACATTCTATATTAATGGCCTATTCCCAGGAATGGTGCAGGGTCAGACACTTGGACCCTGTACCAATCAGATGATCCGGCTGCCTCTGTATGCTGGAAGCTACTGGATGGGGGTTGACAGCAGCTCTGCTCCTATTCCAGTCCTAGGCGCAGAGCTGCAGTACCCCAACACCACCACTATACAGTGCGTCTATTACTTGAATAGGAGTAGTGCTGCGTCTAGCCCCATACATAGAAGTAGCTCTTGGCGCCCAGATCATCCGATTGGTGTGTGGTCTGAGTGTCAGACCCCCACCGATCAGATACTAATGATCTATCTTGTGGATAGCTCATCAGTATTAAAAAAAACAAAAACACAACCCTCTTTGGTTTGGAAGCCCCCTTTAAATATTTGGATTCTCCATGTACAAACTTTTGGAGCATCTTTTTTTAACGTTCTTCATTGGGTCATTCTTCTATTATCCCTCCTGGAAATACTTAATAAGAGTGGATGTCACTACACAGTCAGAGCTGACCGAACAATGTCAGTGTGTAGGGACGTGTCCCTCTGACACTGGATGAGTTAACACCCAGTCAATAGATTCATAAATTTCCAGGAAGAATATCAAAGGAACGCACCGCTGGATGATCATGGAGAATGGAAGAGCAGAGCCCCGTTTGTATGGAGCATTTGCACTGCGCAGATTGGGTTAGGACCCCCATTCCCTGTGAGCCGCCACCGATCTAGCAGATATCCGCCATCTGCTGATATATTCTGTAACAATTTATCCCCCAAGAGAACTGATTCTACTTTTACCAAAGAAAGGTAAACTTACCTGATGCTTGTCCGCTCTGCATCCAAAACTCTTCTCACCTCCTTGTGTTTACACCAACTTACACAATAAGAAAAAAGATCAAAATGACAAGCACATGAATATAGAACTAAACTCATCTGCAAATCTAAATTATTAACAACTAAAATCCCTGAGCCTGTAGGTAGATATTTCAGGGCGCAAACGGACTGACTAGCTGTAGCTCTGCTCTTATGCTAAAAGCATGCTGGGTAGTGACTACTGTACACAAACTGAAAGCGATGCAGTGGTGGACACATAAGAACTAGGGGGGTTGTCTCACTGCAGATAGGACAGGGGATAAGGGTCACATCACTGGGGGTCCGACTGCTGGGACCCCAAGTGATTAAGAGAACAGGGCCTAAAAGCCCCCCCCCCCCTGCATCCTCCCTGTGAATGGAGCACCAGTGTGCTTGCAACACTTCTATGGGGCTGCTGGAGACTGATGTCCTGGCAGCCCCATAGGAGCGAATGGTCACACAAATCCCCTGTAGATAGGGGATAAGTGCCTCTAATGGGACAAACCCCTTTAATACAGGATGTGGGAGATAAAGTGACCCTGCTGCAAGGGGCTATAGAGGAAAGGACGTGATCGTATGCTGGAATGAACCAGACAGTAAACAAGTAAATTCTCTCTAAGGCTTCATGCACATGACTAAGTGTGCTGGCCGAGCTCCAATTCCATTATTTGTATAGCAGGTCCTATAAAATATCGGACGGAGCATCAGAAGAGCCTCGGCTGCGCACTCGTTCTGCCAGCCTATCACTGATCAGATATTTATGTCTTAAGGATAGCCCATAAATAAAAAAAATCCTGGACAACCTGTACGTTTCTTCAAGCCCCATGATACTTTGGTATTTACCTAGTGATGAGGGATTCCGTCACTTGTGGATTTTGTTGAAAAATGCTGATGAGGTTGCAGGGCAATGAGAGGAAGCTGCAAAGATGGTCGAACTGACTCAACCCACTCGCTAAAAGTGTAGAAATAAAAAGCATCTTACAGCAATCTGAACATGGCTGACATGGAACCTTCTGTCAAAGGGAAAAGCTGCACATAAATTAGAAGGACTTTCAAGATTTAAAGGGGTATCCAGTATAACCCGTCTTTTGCACAGAGGCCGGGGAAGGTGGGGAAAAACAAACAAAAAAAAACAACCCATACTCACCTGTCCCTGGTATCTGCTACTTCAGGGTCTTGTTTTGGCAGAAGTCCCCACTGCATGTGACTGCTGAGACCAATCATATGCGAGTGATGTCCCTGTCTTTTACTCAGGCTGCTGATTGGCCTCAGCACTCACATTCGGCGGGGACTTTCACCAAAACAAGGTGCTGGAGCAGCAGGACCAATTTGCGATGGGAGACACCGGAGCACTGGCCACTGGACAGGCGAGTATTTTTTTTTTCCTCCTCATCTTCCCTGGCCTCCATGCAAAAAAATATGGGTTATCCTGGACAACCCCTTTAAGGAGACAACCCACAAATTAACGATACTTTTTACTGCTAGATCACAACAAGAATGTCCCAGTGTCTAGATATTGCTGTTACACACTCATTTTGGCGCCCAATTGTTTCTTTTGATTCCCCTCTCAGAATGTCCACATAATGTGACCATTGCTGGTGGTCACACATGCTCAGTAGCTCACTCCCATGAGCCAGATTTACTTGTACACAGATGACGAAGTGATGCCTACTATTATATAGTCAGCCAATAAGAACCAGTGCACTAGAAAGCAGCTTCTTCTCACCAACACATTAGGCTGACATTCTGAGAGGAAATTAAATGAACACCAGGAGGCGCCATAACAAGTATGTATTAATAAGCACCACGCCAGACATTTTACAGTCCTGTTCATTTGAATGGGACTGAGCTGTAAACAGGCCATGTAACTAAAGAACGTAACATCACATTGCTTGTGAAGCAGAAGCACTTCAAAACAGCTGATCCGTGGGGGTTCCTGGTGTCAGTCCCACACTGGATGTCAAGTGATGATCTATTCTAAGGATAGCTCATCCTATAAAAGAGCATGTCACAAAATCTCACGGCCATGATGTGGTATAGAAAGTATTCTGCATGGTCAGGGCTGGTGTTCTGTATATATTAATAACATTATGACATAACCGGCTCATTATTCACATACCTGGCAATTCAGTGGGTGCTGGGACACCATTTAGGTAATGGAAAAACAAAGCGGAACACCTAAGGAATGGCAGAATTGCTGTTTTTATTGCCCTGTAGAGGTGCCAGCCCGAGGACCACCGCACTAAGGTGCTGAAAAATAATAAAAAAAAGATATATGAGATTATCACAAGACTGAGGGGACCTAAAGGGATCAGAACCACCGGAGTAACAAAGAACAGTATCTATAGCGCTGCTGCAGGGGAAATAAATGACCATCTTCCCACAATGATATCAGCAGCTCATAGAGCAAGCAGCTGCAAAAGAAGGGTTAACCAAATAACAGTGAACCAAATCTGCAGCAGTGAAGCAACATACAGCGTCTTACCTGCCAGTGCACTGGCAGATTGTCCTATACAAAGCTAATGCGGCTTGTTCCTCTTCTCCATCTGGGCATTCTTGCTCCATCCCATCCTCATCTAGGAATACAATAAATGAATTATTTCCATACAGGGCCCCTGAAAATTTTCTGTTTCTAGAATAATAAAAAACCTACATTTATTACAACATCTACTTACCGGGACTGGATGTGAGCATTATCTGAATGATATGTGCCATGGTTACCAAGTGAAAAAGATGCAGGTCCCCAATACCTAAGCTGTACCCTGAGAAGTCCTGGCACTGTACAGCCGGAAAAGAGAGCACCAAGCTGACCTGCCACGACAAACACAGAGCCATCAAAATACTCTCACTTACAACACAACTATCATGAACATACGGTAAGTCATACAGAAATAGGGAAGCAGTGCAGATAATGTATAACAATAATAATGATAATGTGAACTGAGCTCAATAAGCAGAACGGGGCATAAAATCACTCCAAAATAATAATAAAAAAAAGTGAAATAACTAGAAAAACTCACCATTAAATGGAACATGTCGATGTCCAGTATACTGGGGGCCTCTTCACTGCCCTCTTGCAAAACTATTGCTGTAAGAGAACATGAAGTCACATGAAGAGAGTAAATAACATATATCAGTCAATTTATAAGGGTTTTTTCCCTTATGAATGACCTTTAAGCCTTATCCACCGGATTGGGGATATATCTCAGATTGATGGGAGTAGAACCATTGGGACCCTCCAGTGATTATGTGAACGTGGGCTATAGGTGCCCCATGTGAATGGAGTTGTAGTACGCATGCCCGGCCACTACTCTATTCTATAAGAATTCCAAAGATCATATAGAAGTCTGACAGAAGTAAATGGAGCAGTGGCAATATCAGGTCCAGGGCGTAGCTATGGGGGCTGTAGTGGTGGCAGTCACTACCGGGCCGGGCCCTGGACCCTGAGGATCCACCACAGTCCCCTGCTACATAAAATATAGCAGTATTCTAAATGGCACAAGGTAGATAGGGGCCCCATTACAGATTTTGCTCAAGTTGTGCCTTTGATCAGGTCTATTATAGGCTATGGATAGGTTCATGAAATACCCTGTACATTCACTCCAAATGCTGTGAGAACATGAAACCACAAAACACATCCTTGGTAGATATAGGTTATGTACACACGGTGTTCAGTAAACCTATTTGGAATGTGTGTTTTTGGCACATATGTGAACATGGCCATAGATACAACAGGGAACAAGAGATGCAAGGGCATACTGCCCTGTGAAGTATATGTCAAGCAATACTCCAATGTATAACCCAAACAAGATGTGAACAGAGCCTACAGCCGGCCAGACATATTACATGGATGTCGCCCCAATCTGCCGATTTCAGAAGGGAACAGCTGGCTATCTAATGGGTATGGGAGCTTTCCAACTCTCCCCACAGAGAGAAGGACTGGGCAGTTGGGTTTCAACATGCCTAGTCCTTTTGTACTCAGGGAAGAATAGCCCCCCACCAGAGGAGACTCTACTCTTTCCACACACACAACATGTACAACGTACACACTTGACTGACGTAAGTATGCATGTGTATAGAGGGGTTGAGTGCTTGGCGAACTGAAGTGTATGGCCAGTTTTACACTAAATCGGTATTCTGGACTAAAAATATGACAGGTCATCAATATCAGAGAGCTGGGATCTGACACCAGGCACCCTCACCGATCAGCTATTCTCAGCAGTTACACAGAGAATGGAGCAGGAAGCAGACAGCGCTGTTCTGTGTAGTGGCTAGACCCGGTACTGCAGATCAGCTGAACGGAGGCTAAACTGCAGTGACTTGTTCAGTCACTAAACAGAACAGTGCTGCCTGTTTCCTGTACATTCTGTGTGTACCAAATGCTGAGAAAAGCAGATCGGTGGAGGTTATGGATGTCACACCCCATATATCTGATATTGATGGCCTATCTTTAGGTTAATAATGTAGAATAACTTACATTGGAAGAGCCGAGAGAAGTGTTTCTGCACCACGGACAGAGGACACACGGACCAGTGTGCTGCCGCGAACCTTGTCAGGGATTTCAAGCAGTCATCCTAACAATAAGCAAAAATCATTACATAATGAAGTTCTTGGAGAGATCAGATTTTCAGTCCTCCTTTTAGCATCAATATTCACCAAAAGTCATCCTCACCTGTCGACATGGCAGATTTCCAAACAAGGGTCTTTCTTCATCTGTCAATATGCGTTCTGCAGAAGTGCAAAATCAGTATTAGCTGAAGTCTAATGGGGACACCCAGTGACTGACTAGAACAAGACGAATCTTACCAATAGTCTGTATGGTGTATGCACAGCTTCCCCAGCACATGATGGACACGCGAGGGTCTTGTTCATTGGGATGAACATTGAGGCCGACCTTATATGTTGCTGTTCCAAACGTTGTCAGCATCTCCTTAATGCTATCTGAGAACGGGTTCCTTGAAATGAATGGAAGATAGATAGTCCAGTTAGGTTTAACAGTTAAAAGCTTTACCCTCCCAACCTTCTGCTCCAATGCATCTAATACGTAGAAGCAAAGCGGATTTGTTTAATATTTTAGATGCATTCAGAAAAAAAAAAAAAAAAAACAAGTGGTTTTTGCACCAAAGCAAGTTACCCTCTACCTAGAAGAGAAGTGGTGCCCTGGAAACCCGCCAGCATGCCTTCACGCAAAGTTGTGTGTCCTGAATATGTTTCTTGTTTGGTATAGTTTATGTGGTAAGGGTGTCCTGAGATTTTTATTTTTTTTTTCAAGGGTGAAGGCATAACTTGTAGATCTGTGGGGGTCTGACTGCTCAGACCCGTTCATTTCAATAGAAGAGCCAAGCACAGTACTTTGGCTATCACCGGAACTCCCACTGAAATGAATGGTGGGCACACTGTCTGATCACTGCTCCATTCAGAATTGGGGACAAAAGTCGTCATTGGGGATGTGAGCAATTGGACCCCTACAGATCTGCAAGTTGTCTCCAACCTTATGGATAGCGGATACCTTGCATTGGTGAGAAAACCCCATTAAAGCGGTGTTTCAGGCAAACTGAAAAACACAGGGGGGTGGGTGGAAGCATCGATATTCACCATCCCTGGTCCTCTGTTTTGGCATTGGGTCGCCGTTCTATTCCGTGCAGGCACTGGCTGAGCCACAAATTAAGCAGCTCAGGTGGTCATTGTGGCCAGCCACTGGTCTCAGTGGTCACATGTTGGGAACTGGTGACATATCAGTGAAGTCAACGTGATCGCAGAGGCCAGTGATTGGCCACAGTGGTCACCTATGTCACTTTCCTTCTGGCAGAGCCAGTGCCTGTGTGGGATGAAATGTTCGACCCATCGCCAGAATGAATGACTGGGGCTAGGTGAGTATCAGGGAGTACATGGGAGGCAGATGTGAGGTGGATTTTGGCACTGATTTTGGAGGCGTAATCTGCTTTAAAATCGACACAAATTTCCACTGTATGAACATACCCTTAGCGACTAGCTAATGAAAACCATATGACTGTTCACCAGACTAACACATTAGTCTAGTGTTTTGGATCCAGTAGGTGGCGCTGCCTTGGATCGGGGAATGTTAGTTGTGTGGTCTGGCAGGCAGAGCCTGCCAGCTCTTCACAGTCAACACACCCAGAACCTCCGCACTTTCGGGTGTTGCACTGTTGAAGTAGAGGCTAACTAGGCCTCTCCTATATGCAACCCTAACTCTGGTTTGATGTGGATACAGCAGGTGGTGCCTCATACTAACCAGTCACAGGAGGCAGCGCCACCTACTGGATGCACAGCATACCAGGCAGCACCTGATTTTACCCACTCCATTCAAGCATCTACCACTAAAGATTGGCTGACGCACGTACTTTGGCTGGAAAGTAGGCCGGAACCCTTCTGGGATATTTGTTTGCTTGGAAGACTCGGATTCATCTGAAATAATGAGATTATTATAAATATATCTGGTTACCATGTCACACAAACATATATAAGCATATAGGCTCTGTACACTCACCCACGCTCTTCTCTTCAAGTTCTTTTAGGACTCGGAGTTGCTGTCCAGTAACATTTACCCATTCAGACAAATCTGGTTGATCTGAAAAATCTAACCTGTAGGAATGAAGCATAGAAAACAGTGATGGGGTTAAAGACTATACCCAGCTTGGGACAACTTCTGGTCTAACTTAGATAATCATTTTTGTGGTCTGAGATAATCCTTTTTTTTTTTTTTTTTGTCCAGGTTTGGCAAAACATGTCTGCTTTCTTCAATAAATACCACCATAACTGCCAATGGGTTGTGGTAGGTAATGCAGCTAAACGCAGCAAAAATAAATGGGGCTGAGCTGCAATACCACACACCACTGATATGGCATGGATTTGAAAGAAAGCAGCCATGCG
This sequence comes from Leptodactylus fallax, assembly GCA_947044405.1. NCBI lineage: Eukaryota > Metazoa > Chordata > Amphibia > Anura > Leptodactylidae > Leptodactylus > Leptodactylus fallax. The sequence goes on from CAMRHE010000006.1 coordinate 4,839,249, forward strand.
TTTCTAATCCTGGACATCCCCTTTAAATAGAAGCCTTCCTTGCGTTCTGCCAAATCTTCTCTAACACCTACAACAAGCTGATGCCAGGGTAGGCCAAGTCTGGCTGCTGCCAGGGAAATGTGGCATCATATGCAGGCCATGCATTGTAAAGTCTTTGTAATTGTCAGTGGGTCCACCCTCCATGACATCAATATGCCCCCTGGAGGAAACCTGATTTGTTGCAACCACAATAAAACAAACAAGAAACTCAGCAAATAGCCTATAATAAAACTTTTTACCGTTGTGTATACAGCTGCCATACAGACCTATGAGTCTCCATGGTAACAGACAACAAATCCGGTGTAGTCTGATCTTGTAGCCAAACTTCTGTTCATTTCTCGCTACTTTTTCCCAACATATATTTGCAAGAAGTAGAGGGCTGATGGAAGGGGGTGCACAGGATCAGACTACAGGACCGTGGTTTATTTGTTGTCTACTACCATGCAGTTGTAGAAACAAAATGGAAGAATTTTTGAAATAAATGCCATCAGATTGTTTTAGTATTGTTGAGACAACAAAAGGCCATCATTACCTTAGTTCATCTGTTTGAAGAGGGCGTGACATTTATGAGGGCCATGGCCACTTCTCTGTGTCAATGTCACGTTCATTGCTCACATGGTACTGCAGCAGCTCAGTCCCATTCACATGAAAGGGGCTGAACTGCAACACAGCTCCTACGACATGTACACTGATGTGTTTGATATTCAGTGAAGAGGCTGTAGTGCTCTCCAGGACACTGCAGCCTCTTCAACCAGCTGATCGGCAGGAGTCCTGGGTTTCAGACTACCACCAACCACATTTGAAGACTTATCCTAAAGAAAAGTCTTGGAAAAACCCTTCAAAGGATCTGTGTCCTCAAACAACATAGGTCCGGAGAGTCTTATCTCCATATTATATAATGTTTACATGATACATACACTATCATGATAGAAGATAACTAACCTGTGGTACAAGCTCCTTGGCGGAGGCAGCATGGGGATGACCGTGTTGCTTAAGCACTGACAAAGTGGGCAGAGAAATTCACCATTTTCCACGTCATAGCTTGTGTGTACTCGTAAACGCTGCTGTCTACGCTGCTCCTTCATTTGCACAGCGTCAAAATATCTAAAAAAAAAAAAAGGTATGTAAATATACAGATTATAAGATTTGTGATTTGTATTGTGTACTATTGACCTGCAGGATAGCTTAGATTTCATAGATCTGTAGAGACATTTTGCTGCAGATTTCAGCTTTTGCAAAGCAGGGGATGAAATTTGCAGTGAAGCCATAGCTAAACTGCTTGTAAGACTTGCAGACGATGCCACGGATTTGAAGGTAATTCCAAACAGGATGAATTTAGGCTATAGAGTACAACAGACAATACCTTTGCCAGCAGTGTGCGTGCATTATGTGCCCACAGCTTCCTGTGTGTGTTCCACAAGCCAAATCTGGATGCATGAAGATCGGATCATAGTTTTCTGTACAAAAGATGCGGGTGATTAGTAATACAGTAATATTGCAACTCCATTACACTTTAGGAAGGCTACACATGAGATTTAACCCTTCCATTAATTGACATTATTTCTATGTCATGCATTATAAAGGGAAGCACCAACCTCTTTACATTATCATTCAAGTACTGCAATATGAGGAAATAGTGACTTATGTACACCGTAAGTATAACCGTCTCCACCCAACTGACCCATATCTATGGAATAATGGACTGTTGACTTTGCTCCCTACCTGGGTCTTGAATTATCTTTGCTCTGTTCTTGGAGAAAACAGTAGACCTTTGTATGAAGGCAGCCAGGACCATGGCTTTGTTGTCTACATTGTATGCTTGCTCCTCTTGACACAGGATACAAGTGACCAGTTGACTCTGTTCAACAATTCGTGTCTGGTGAGGTCCAAGTGCAACCAGCTTGGAGTCTAACAACGCAGGACTGCTGAATACATCATAAATAAGATAGAGGGTACATTATATTCAGAAAGCACAAAATAGTAGCAGACCAACAGGAAATCATTAGCATAAAGGAGTGGAAGTTCTGTGTACTCTTCCATGTTTCCCTGCTTAGTGCACCATGGCCACCTGGCCCCATTCACTTGAATGGAGATGTGCTGCAGATCCTTTACACAATGAGATCAAAGGTGCACAGTGCAGGTTAAAATAGTGAAGGGAGCTCAGTGTTATACATTACTGTGACCCCTCATTTATCAAGAGTGGTAGGAGTCCCAGAAGCCAAACCCTCATATATCATAAAGCAATGACATATACTAGTGATATGACAAACAGCATTTCCCCTGTTCTAGACGTCAGTGCGGGGTTCCTGTTGCCAGATCACCACCAGTTGTGCATTTTATTTGCTGCAATGTCCCTATTAGAAAATGACTTAAAGGGGGTTTCCGGGGCTTAATTGATAGGTCACCACTTCAGGATCAGCAAGGGTCGGACACCTGAGACCTTCCTGCACCAGTTGTTTGAAGTGGCAGTGGTACTCCCAGAGCGCCACTTCTACGTCATAGGCCAAGTGATGCCACATTCATCGTCAACTGATAACATTTCCTAAGGAAAGGTCATCAATTACACAAGCTTCAGAAGCATCTTTAAAGGGGTTGGTCAGACAAAAATGGACAACCCTTTTAATGTCCTGGTTCTTCTGCTTCTCCCGGGTCTCTTCCGGCGTTACTCTGAAGCCGCTGATTGGCCTTAGTGGTCACATGACTGCTGAGGACAATCAGTGGACTCAGGAAGAGGACCCATGTCGTCACATGTAGTGACATTACAGGCCCTTTGCCGATTGGCCTCAGCAGTCACGTGACCGCTGAGGCCAATCAGCAGAACGCCGGAAGACGCCAGTGGAGCAGAAGAACCGAGATGCGCAGGAGGACAGCAGAGCACCGGGGACACGTGAGTAGGCATTTTTTTTTATTGCCACCAGCTCATTTAAACGTTAAAAGGGTTGTCCATTTTTGCCGGGACAACCCATTTAAGTAGAGATCACCCACCGCAACACCTTATGTTTATGTACAACGTCCCAGATTTTTACTATTAAGTAGCATAGCTCTATACTTGACCCCAGCCCATCATGATGACACTCGGATGAGCTCAGTATTAGGCGCTCACCTGTTATCATGTGACGTTGATGCAGACGCGCCAAGTTCATCCATAGACTGCTGGAAAAGCTCTTTATTTTCATCAATGAAGTGTCTCTGCATTTCAGACATCTGGGCCATAATCTTCTCTTTGCGGAGTCGGGCAATTTCCGCCTTCCGCTTCCTCTCTGCTTTGTCTTTATCACGAGTATTCTGAAAGTCATCACAGCATACTTAACATGTGCAAGAGTCATTCTCTGAGTTGAACCAAAACTACTAGTCCGAGTCAGCCTTTGCCAAACCCTTCACTGACTACCCATCGCCCAAGTCAACTCTGTCATACAAAGCCATAACCTCTTCCCTCTATATAACTCTGATCTAATCTCTCGCTACCTGCCCATACGTAACCTCCGAACCTCTCAAGATATCCTGATCTGATCTTAGCTGCCCTTCACACGACTGCCTCCAAAGACTGCTCCTGTGCATCCCCCATACTCTCGAAATTACTACCATAACACACCAGACTGTCCCCCACAACCGCACACTTCAAGACGACCCTGAAAACTCACATTCAAGAAAGCCAAAAACTGCCACCACACCACCATCTGAACAGCCTCTACCCTCACCTACTGTCTCCATCACTCTTCCCTGATGGATTGTGTCACTGTACCAGTTGGTATTGTACTTGTTTTTCCGTATATAGTGAATCGTACATAAACCCTCAAAAGTCCAGCACCACGGAATTAATGGTGCTCTAAAAATAAAATTACAAAAAAAAATTAGCAATTTGCAAATAGCCTTGATCCTTATGACTGTGTATCTACAGCTCCTATGCAGACCAGTGCAGCTCCATGGTAACAGAGTGATATAGAAATATAGTTATCACGCATAGGTCTATATAAGTATTGTAAACACAAAATATGTATCACCCTTTCGGTATATTTATGGACTTGGCCCTTTAGGTATCTGTCTAGATCTAGATAAATGTGTAGGAAGATGATCAATTCTGGTGGCCATTACCTCCTCCACCACACTGCCCTCTATCTCCACCACTGGCGTTGCAGAAGAACTTTCTCTGATCTTCTTTATAGTTCCAAATGTCTAGGAAAAAAAAAAACGAAAGCACATCATGTATCAGCAAGTAGAACTACAACTAAGCTGCAAAACCCTGGAGCCCCTGCTCCGGAAAATCAGGTCCAACCCGGCCATAAAACGTCACCGGGAGCGGAATAGTCCCCTAAAGATTGCGGCGTATGCGGACGACCTCGTTCTTCTTACGGGATCCAGCGGCCTCCCTCCCACCATTAATGTTGGAATTTGATAAGTTCCGTAATCTTACTAACTTCAAGATTAATTTCCAGAAATCCGAGGCGCTTAACGTATTGCTCCCAAGGGAACTCCAGTCCTCACTGGAGACTGACTTCCCTTTCAAGTGGTCTAACACTGCCGTTAAATATCTGAGGTTTGGATTTCAGGAGGAGATCTGGGGAATCTCTACCCTAAGAACTTTGTGCCACTCCTCAGGGGTGATTAGAACAGATTTTAAAAAGTGGTCTAAAGGCACTTAGTGAAAACCACGTATATCTGTAAGATGAACGTTATGCCCCGTCTCCTCTATCTTCTACAGATCCACATGCCTCCGTTTCTTTAAGCTGCCGTACAGTGACTTAATTAGCTTTGTTTGGCAGGGAAAACCTGCTAGATTGGCTCACTTGACCCTCACACTACCGAAACAGCGGGCGGTCTGGGGCTCCCTGATCCTCGTAGGTACTACGAGGCCTCCATGCTCTAAAGAGTGCTGGACTGGTGCTGTCACCTTAACCTCAAGCAATGGGTCTCCCTGGAGTACGCCTTTTCTAGCACTCCCCTCCATTTGCTCCCCTTGCTGGACTCAGTGCATCACGGCTCTGAGAGCCCACCCTACCATAGGTCCTACGCTCCGAGTATGTCAGGCATTCTTCCTGAGGGAGCAGATATCCCCCTCTCCAATGTTCCCTATTCTGGGAAACCTGGCCTTCCCGGTGGGACTATCTCGTGGGCCTTTCCAACAGTGGCGTGGGGAGGTTAGGCAGAGAGCCGTGCTTTTCTCTTCCACGAGTTGAGACAGTAATGGGAATCACAAATGGAAGCGATTTGTGAAGCGTTACCTTCAAAATCCAGCGGATCATATCCTTGTGAACCTCTAAGTGAGCTGCATTCTGTAATACCTCCAACAAAGTCCAGAGGCTGAGTGGTGTGTTTTGAATTTCACCTGGTCCTGAAAATGGATAAAAATATTAGATAAGATTAGATGAGCCTAGAAATCCCTTTAATAGGGTAGAATGGGTTGGCAGATCCTCTACATCAGGGGTAGGCAACCTTTTTTGTTCGGCGTGCCGATTTTAATAAAAAAAATCAAAGATGAGGTACTTGGAGTGCTGGTCAATAATTGTAAGTCTGTCGACCCCTAAACTAAAGTCATATACCACAAACCATAACACAGAAGTGCTGCCACCAGATGCTTTAGGACACATGCGGTTACTGCTATTTCCTGGGACGCTCCTGTACTTTCTGATTAGAAGCAATGAAAGTCCATGTGCAGCCGCCAATTAGTGGTAAATGTGTCCAGGAGCACCGTATGGCAGCACCTTATGGTGGATACACACTATGTATCTGGATGCAGCTATATTTGGAACTTTTTCATTCGATGTAAAACTGGTGCATTTTTGCACAAAAAAAAAAACAAAGCCTGAGTTTTCTGTGCAAAAACACATCCTTAATATAGAAAACACACCGTTATTCAGAATAATGTCCCACAGTGGTCCCTGCACACGGTATATGCCCCATAGCGGCCCCTGCAACATCGTATATGTCCCATAGCGGCCTCTGCACACGGTATATGTCCCATAGCGGCCTCTGCACACGGTATATGTCCCATAGCGGCCCCTGCACATGGTATATGTCCCATAGCGGCCTCTGCACACAGTATATGTCCCATAGCGGCCTCTGCACACGGTATATGTCCCATAGCGGCCCCTGCACACGGTATATGTCCCATAGCGGCCCCTGCACACGGTATATGTCCCATAGCGGCCTCTGCACACGGTATATGTCCCATAGCGGCCTCTGCACACGGTATTATGTCCCATAGCGGTCCCTGCACACGGTATTATGTCCCATAGCGGCCTCTGCACACGGTATATGTCCCATAGCGGCCTCTGCACACGGTATATGTCCCATAGCGGCCCCTGCACACGGTATATGTCCCATAGCGGCCCCTGCACACGGTATATGTCCCATAGTGGTCCCTGCACACGGTATTATGTCCCATAGCTACCTCTGCACACAGTATTTGTCCCATAGCGGCCTCTGCACACGGTATTATGTCCCATAGCTACCTCTGCACACAGTATTTGTCCCATAGCGGCCTCTGCACACAGTATTTGTCCCATAGTGGCCCCTGCACACGGTATTATGTCCCATAGCGGCCTCTGCACACGGTATTATGTCCCATAGCGGCCTCTGCACATGGTATTTGTCCCATAGCGGTCTCTGCACACGGTATTATGTCCCATAGCGGCCTCTGCACACGGTATTTGTCCCATAGCTGCCTCTGCACACAGTATTTGTCCCATAGCGGCCTCTGCACACAGTATTTGTCCCACAGTGGCCCCTGCACACAGTATTTGTCCCATAGCGGCCCCTGCACACAGTATTTGTCCCATAGTGGCCCCTGTACACAGTATTTGTCCCATAGCGGCCCCTGCACATGGTATTATGCTCCATAGTGGCCCCTACACACGGTATATGTCCCATAGTGGTCCCTGCACACGGTATTATGCTCTATAGTGGCCCCTGCACACGGTATTATGCTCTATAGTGGCCCCTGCACACGGTATTATGCTCTATAGTGGCCCCTGCACACTCACTAGCTATTATTATACTATGGGGTCTCTTCAGACCACAGAGTATAATAAGTGGAGGGCAAAGAGAGGTGATGAAACTTAAAAAGCAATGGTAACTCACCATTCCACGCTCCACAGCCGCTCTGCATCTTCGGGCGCTTCTGCCTGTAGTCATCGACCGCTCATTGAGTCTCAGGGGTCACGTCGCGTCATTATGCGTAATGACGTCAGACGCAGACGCGACCCCTGAGGCCCTGTCAGCTGACTTCAGGTAGAAGCGCCTGAAGAGTACACAGCGGCTGCGGAGCGTGGAATAGTGAGTTAACATTGTTTTTTATGTTTGATCAACTACCCGGGGGCTCCGCTTATTATACTCGGGGGTCTGAAGAGACCCCACAGTATAATAATAGCAGTTTCGTTTCGGACGTGTTTGGTCCGATCGAAACTGCTGGGTGAGGAGTCCGCTGCCGTGCCAGGGAAATATGCCTCGAGTGGCACGCCAAGAGTGGCACGCGTGCCATAGGTTGCCGACCCCTGCTCTACGTGTTCGGCTTGTATTGATGCAAGCACCACAAGGTCTACTGAAGTAACCTACTTGAGATCTTCTCTGAGAACGTGAAGGTGAGAACATGGTCCTCGCTGATGTTCTGCAGATGCTGGCTCTCTTCTTGTAACGCCATTCCAACCAGATGTAGAACCTGCAGAATTGTAACCAGAGAACTCATATATTATATTTTCACTCCAAACATTTCATCTATGAATTACCAAAACTAACAAAATAGGAAAAATAAAATATTTTATTAGTGCAAAAAAACATTAAGGCTAAAGCCCCACGTTGCGGAAAAGCAGCTTTTTTTGTTGCAATTTTTTGAGCCAAAGGCAGGAGTGGATTGAGCAGAAGGAAGAAGTATAAAAACTTCCTATATATTTCCCATTCCTTTTGAAGCCATTCTTGGCTTTGGCTCAAAAAACCACAACAAAATCTGCAACAAAAAAAAGCTGCGTTTACGCAACGTGGGGCCTCAGCCTAAAGGGGTTTCCAGGAATTACAGGGTGAACAACCAACCTGCTCAGTTCCTTTATAAACTGTCAGCAAGTTTGCGGCATGGCCACTGTTGGAATAAGTCACAAATGTGCTGCCACTATAACTTTCCATCCAACACAAAGGGACCGACTTAATAATCCTATCTAACATTGAGACCAAGCAGCCTAAAGATAACCCAAATTTATGATAGTGGCTCACGCTGTATGAGAAAGGTAGATGCATCTTGCCAGGCATGTCAGTCACTTCTTACTTTACATCATCTTCTGGTTGGCTTGCTTTGCACCAAAATTTGGGCAATTTTGAAGCAGTGTCACATTTTAAGTTATGCCCCTTCCGACTAAGTGACACCCGCTTGTCAAAAGAGATGCAAAAGGTGTTGGAAACACAATATATGTGGTGCAAAACATGTACACGAGTGTTCTGGTGCAAACTGATAGAGAATTCAGGTTCATTCAGCTTAGTAAATACCCCATTGGTAAGGGCAGATTTTCTCCTCTGAGAACCTTCCTGCAAATCTAGGGTGATTCTGCATGTTTTACAAGTGAATTTTGCGGCAGATTCACTACACATTTGACTCCTATAGGCAGCAGCTCATGTTTCCACTGCATCAAAGTGTATTTTACTGTAATCTGTTCCTGTTCTGATTCCTGGTGCAGCATCTGCAGCGCAAATCGGTAACAAACTGTTCCATTTACACGTAAGAAAACTTTAGTTAAAGCAGTAAGTGCCTACCCTCTGCAGCATGGCCTCAGACCAGGCATAGCCACTGGCATCCATGGCCCACTGAAGAATTGTACCCATGATGCAAAGCATGACATCTGACTGGAGAATGTTGACCAGGCTGGCAAAGAGAGGGCACAAAGGAGGCAGCACTGGAGGTGGCAAAGCTAGGACAAAATAAAAACATGCTTTATTTACATATATCCCAATGTTATTCACTGTATATACATTGCTAACCTTCAGGTAAGGCTATACAAGTTACTGTTATCGCTAGAAATATACAAATCGCAGGAGATCTTTGAAGAACCTCCAGCAAATGTGATTTTCTTTTTCAGTGACGCAGCACTAACTTCTAGGTGAAGCAAAATATAACAATTTCTCAATTGGAACCATTATCTAAATGCTCATATATCTAGAAAATACAGTTACATACTTATTATGGCGCCCCCCGGTGTTCTTTTGATTCCTTCTCAGAATGTCCACCTAATGTGGCCAGTGCTGGTAAGAAGCTGCTTCTTCTACAGCAGATTCCGGTTTCCTGTACAATACATGAATCAGTCCACCAAGGATATAGAAGAAGATCCAGGCGGATCGCCTGAGCTTCAGAGCATGTGCGACCACCGGCAATGGACTTAGAAGGTGGACATTCTGAGAGGGAATCAAAAGAACAGTAGGGGGTGCCTTAGTAAGTATGTAACAGCAATATCTAGACATGGGAGCATTTTCTTTAAAAAAAATGATTCCAATAGAAAACTTCCAATTGCCTTAGAATCAAGTATGAGAAAAAAAATGCTTCAGAATTTGTGCAGTCTGGACACAGGTGCTATAACCAGTGTAGCATACCTGTATCCTCTTCATTGAGACGCTTCAGTTTACGTTGAGCCTCTTCGGCCTGCAAAAGGTAATGGAAACCTTCCGTTAATAAAATGAAATCCTTGGGACTATTCTAGGATTCTCTCAAAGAGGTTTTCCATTGATACATTGATGATCTTTCCTTAGGAGAGGTCATCTATATGTGATTGGTGGGGGTCTGACTCCTGCCCCCCTCTCCCATTTAACAGCTGGATGAAGAAGCTGCAGTGTCCGATGAGTTCTGTGGCCTCTTCACTACATGCCATGCACACTGCTGTATATATCATAATAGCTGTGCTTGGTATTGCAGACCAGCCCTATTCGCTTGAATGGGACTGAGTGGCTGCTGTACCATGTGACCGATGAATATGACGTTATCGACACAGGGAAAAGACTGCAGACTCTTCAAACAGCTGATCAATGGGGGTCCCGGATGTTGGACCTCCACCAGTCACATATTGATGAGTCATCCTAAGGATAGGTCAACAATATATAAAATCCAGGAAAACCCATTTAATGATTAACCACAAGCAAAAGGGACACGGGGCAAGATAAAATGGTGGGGGCTAGGATCATGCCAATCCTCTCAGTCGTCTAATGTTGGCGATGGGCAACCATGTTCCTCTTTGAGCTAGCAAGTCCCATCACCTCTATAGAGAACATATGACTGATCAGTGTATAGACAGAGCGGCCCAACGGGCACAAATACTTTAGATCTATAAACTGAACATATTAATAACGTAGAAAAATGTATTAACCTTTGACTGTTCTGCTCGGGAGTAATGATAATAGAAAAGGTTGAAGTCCCTTGTGCACTCCGGCTTTATTTCGTAGAGTCCTCTTCCCGTCAGGCCTGGCTTTCTTAACACAAAACAATGACAGACGTGACTTTAGATACTGAACAGGTCTCGATTGTTTAAAAAGAAGACAAGGATCACAACTTACTTAAATGATGCAATGGTCTCGATCACTTGCTCCATCCCAGTTTCCTTATTTTCCTGTTGGTTAAAAAAAGTTACTTTAAAAACATGCAGAAAAACATATAGGAATTACTGCACAGTATAATGTGTATATGGAGCAGAGGATAAGGATGTATATAGTGCTCACATGACCAACTCCATCTTTAGCTAGATTTAGTCCAATTCAGTAAGTCTGGAGATATACATAGGACTAATCCATGGGCTACAAACATTCTATTGTGGGAACTACTCCACTGGCAGAAGCTAAGCTTACATATATATAGCGCCATCATATTCCACAGCGCTTTACAGATGTAGTCCCGAGCTCACAATCTACATTCCCTATCAGAATGTCTTTTGAGTGTGGGAAGAAACCGGAGTACCTGGAAGAAACCCACGCAAACACAGGTAGAACATACAGACTCCTCCTTGCAGACGTTGCCCTTGGCTGGATTTGAACCCAGGGCTGCAAAGCTACAGTGCTTTACTTCTGCCACTATATCACTTATTTGCTGCTGCTGGGCTGATGTGCTGTGACTCCAAACTAAAACATGAGCACTGCTAGGCATGGCCATGCCCCGGGGGAACCAAACAGCTCACTTGCATATGGTTTAGAAGTTGATTTTCTCAGCAAGAAAGGCGTGATCACTATGTCACTAACCTTCCCTATAACAGCACCTAAGGGGTTAACAAATTTTAGTAAAGGTGATAAACTCCCATCAAGTAAATACACTAGTCCTTTAACTTCTTAACAGAATGAATTACATGTAAATCCCACAGAGTGCCATACATGTATGTCATCTCATGGCCACAACAGCGTCCGCGCAGTTAGGACTATGGCCGGGTCTTACAGCCACACTCATGCACTAATGGCAAGGATGGGAGAAAAATCCAATCCCCAGCACTTAACTCCTGAAGAACATGATCAGTGCGTGTGAGAAGACACATCTTGACTTTACAATGTCCTAGTAATAAAATATTGGCATACTCACATCTTCTGGCAGCGCCTTCACCAGCTCACTATGAGCCATGGGTCGTATGCTCAGTTGATGGACGATTTCACGTTTTATCTCGTCAGCAGCAGTCACCTGTCCGACACCGGGGCAAAACCGCTCACCTGTGTTACACAACACAAGCCTATCAGCCCTGACAGCGGAAGCCATGTCAATAATTGCTCAAGATGGGCTGATGCATCAAGATATGCAGAGCAGAAGGGAGAAAATATTGTAGAACTGGGGTCCGGCAACGAGTAGGATCAACTCTGCACGGCGCCACAGAATATGTTGTCGCTATATAAGCATTGTAACTCTGTTAGTGCTCCAGCTGAATGACTGCAGAGGGAACAGTGAGCAGAGCCATGCCAACACTCACCATTAGCAAGTACCACGGCTTTCTTTTTTGGCCCCTTTTCAGCATTTTAAGAGGCTATAAAATGTGTGCAATTCCCCAAGTATAGTTAATTTAGGACATCATACTCAGAGGCATGACTTCAAGCTTTGGCACCCCGATGCAAAATCTGTAAAGGTTCCTCCACCTACCTTGCGCCATGTAAAGTAGTGGTATATCTTATGTGTCAGAGGAACCTATGGGGCCCCTTAAGGTTCAGGTCCCAGTAGCAACTGTTATCACTGCAACCTTCTATAGCTATGCGCCTTCTCATATGTATGCCGTAATTTAAAGGGATTTGTCCTCAAGAGAGATATTCTTTAAAGGGATATACAATCGAAGCCAGTGATGGTCACCACGCTGGCAGTTACAAAAACGGAAGAACGCAGCTGTGCAACTAAGTTTACGTAACTCCTATTGTATGGGATGTAGAACAGCCATGTACAGTTGTGTTTGTAACTCCTGACCACCATGAACAGCTGGAGGCACAGGTACTATTATTTCAGCCAGCACACGCTGAAATGAGAATAGCCCCTATGAAGGAAAGTGTGAACTACTACCCGTATTGGACACAGGATTCTGTTACTTTTACCATGTAGGCAGTGGATGCATTTACTTCACTCATTTATGATACTCATTGATGTGCAGTATTATATACTGCTAGAAAGCAGACAGTGCACACTTTCGGCTTTCAGGTATGTGACCTGATTCTGGAGAAATAAGTGCCGTTAATTTCGGCACCGATATCTCCACACAGAGAAGGGCGGTGAGGAACGCCCCTCTGACATTACAAGTCTATAGAAGAGTAATGAGGACCATTCATGTCCTCGCAGATCGGTGGTATTATATACCGCTAGAAAGCTGAAAGTGTGCTGAATTCAATTGCTGGGCTTTGCGTAACACTCCCACTCATGGCAAAGGAAAAGTACTGTCAGGGGGTGTTCCTCAGAGCCAAGCGATGATGCTAGACTGTAAGGCCCGCCATTCTGACAGTGGAAGGAAATCGGTGCTGAAACTAACGGCATTGATATCTCCAGCACCTGGGCACGCACCGTCAAAGCTGACAGTGCGCTGAATTCGGCGCATTGTCAGCTTATTAGCTGTATATAATACTACCAATCTGCGAGGACATGAAAGACCCACTTTAAAGGGGTTACCCAGGAATAATAAAGCTTGCCAGTGCATTCCCTGCTTTAATATATTATACAACTCTTTCCCACAGAGCCCCGTTTATTACAGTTGTGGAGGGCAGCTGGGGAGGCCAGAGTCCTCGCCCCTCTGCTTTCCCTGTCAATTCTGCGACTTTCACTGATGTCATAGACGCATGTCCAACGCCACTCAATGGACCTATGGCCCAAGTATAGGGGAGTCGGTGATGTCAGTGAGAGTCGGAGCAACTGCCGGGGAAACAGACGAAGAAGAGTTACAGCCTCCCCCGCAGCCTTCTGCAAAGGTAATAAATGGGACTCTGGGAGACTGGTGTGTATATTACACACTATTATATAGTGCATGGATAAGCTTTATTATGGATATCATGGAAGACCCCTTTAACACTCAATGGGTTTGCAATAGCAGGGAAACTGCATAGAAAGTAACAGAGTAAGTTAAAGATATAATGCAATTACGGATGTGTTAGTATCTTACCAACTATCATGATGATGAGATGTAACATCTCTTCAATAAGGGTGATATTTTGCTGCACTGTATCCTGAATGGAGACAACAGGGCAGATATGTCACACAATTCACTGGGTCACGAAAACCAATCCATTGATATAAACAAGAAGAAATCCTACTGTCTGTAATATACTACCTTGTGTACGCTTTCTTTTCTGAACTTCCTCCCATAGTCAGGGGTGCCAAATACATGGAAGAGTTCAAATCGGCTCAGCATAATCATCAAAAAATGGTTGGGATCCATCATTGAAGCTCCGGCCTGTGAACACAATAAATCAAATAAGGGGATATGGGAATAGCCTTAATCCTTTAAGTACCCCCTCCCTCAAATCACATAGATGATAAAAATTAAACATATTACTCCCATCTCTATTATTTGATGGGCAGCATGGTGGCTCAGTGGTTAGCACTGTAGCCTTGGAGTCCTGGGATTGAATGCAGCCAAGGACAACATCTGCAAGGAGTTTGTATGTTCTCCCCGTGTTTGGTGGGTTTCCTCCGGGTACTCCGGTTTCCTCCCACACTCCAAAGACATACCGATAGGGAATGTAGATTGTGAGCCCTATATTGGACAGTGTTGACCATCTGTAAAGCACTGGAGAATATGATGGTGCTGTATAAGTAAGCAGCAAAACAAATAAATAGCTTGTTTTCTGGCTGTTCCGATAAAGCAGGCTGTACATGATGGCACTGTGACAAACAGTACAGCTCAGTTTGCTTCTCCGTGCACACTCCTGAAGTTCTGCTCATGCTCAAAAACCATGCAATTCACTTCTATTGTAGTGCAAAGAGCTGGTCGGGCGGGATGCTACTGTGCCTGCTCAGCAAATGTGCGCGCTTGATAACCGAGCCAATTACATCCATAGATAAACAGAATTCAGGGAGTTACTGTACAAGCTGCAGTACACGCAGGACACTATTTACGGTGCAGCCTTGAGTGAAGACAATGATATGTGTGTTCCTTTTTTCATTTTTAATAGTAAAATCTTACCTGTAACATTACGATGTCTTTGTCAAACATCTCTCGTCTGCATTTGACGTTGTGATAGTAGTAGATCTGTTAGAAATAAAGTACAATGTAATGAACTACACACAGATTTACAGCCTCCTTCACCCTATGCGTTTCTCCCCAACTACAGCTTGTGTGATCTGCCCTCCCTAAAAACCTGGATGTTTTTCTCCCTCTCCAATCTCTGATCTAACATGTACAACCTCCTTCCATCTCTAAATACCGAGAAGAAGGGGAACGGGAGAGAACAGACACAGCCAGGAGCACGGTGCTGTCAGGAGCAGCAGCATAGCCAACAAGGTGAAGGAGTTACTCAGACTCTACAGTAAAAATAAGGCAAGGAAATTTTTTAATAAAGACTACTCAGAATTTGATTCATTTTCTATTTTGTAGAAAAAAAAAATCTTAATTTGGAAGCCGATTTCAAAAGCCATGTAGTATTTGACACCAGTTTTGTGACAGATCTTTTTCTTCGGCTTCCCGTTGAGATTTTTCAGTCTGGATTCAGCCTGAAGATATGGCAGGAGGATGCTTTTTTTTTTTTTTTTATATATATATATATATATATATATATATATATATATATATATATATATATATATTTTAAGATAGCTGAAAAAAATCTGCCAATCTGCCACTGCCTCCATCTGAAATGACTAAGACAATGAATAATAATCTGCTCAAAAAAAACTGTGAACATACAATTTACATACAACAGATGTTGATAGACTTCCAGCATGAAATTCTTGCACTGAGCTTTTATAAGATTCATTTGTTCTGCGCTCTCTCTTCTGTATAAATAGACCTAGAGTCATAGAATGGTATTGACTCTTATTACACACGCGTTCTGCAATAATATAATATACAGTTAAACCTCTCTCACTGCCTTATCCAGATCTGATATTCTTTGACAGATTACATTTGTAACTTAGAATCTATCACTGATCCACGTTGGCCATACATACACAACCATTTCTAATTTATAGCAAATCCTGTCAAAAGTACATAAGATGATCTCCTCACCTGGTTGACTAAAGAAAACCCATTCCTCCTCCACATCCCAGCATGCACCTGAGCGCAAAGAACCAAACAGCGCAGCGGATGTTCAATCAGCATGGGCGGACTCAGCTCACTCTGCAAAATAAGACTCAATGAGATCTAAACATTTGCTTACATATTAGGAGAGTCTGCACAAGTTACATGCAATTTATAAAACACTATGGGGAATATTTCTGAAGACTGACGTTACTCACGCCAGTCTTCACTGCCCCGGAGTCGATGGAGACTGTGCCTCATATATGACAAGGTGCATGCTTCACCCTCTGGGGGTTGTGTGCCTTGGAGGGAACGTACACCAGTTCATAGCCAATGTACACTTTCCCCGTCATTTACGTCAGATTACAGGTGTAAGGGGGTGTTCACACGTAGGAATTTGACGCCGATTTGGGGGCGAACGCCACCAAGATTCTGCCTACCATGGTTTTCAATTTGCAACTTTTTATTCCTTGTATGCCAGAAAACTGGTGTACAAGGCATAATAAATTGCCCCAATATTTCCACTAAGATAGAAGATCTTTACAGGCGAGGATCTGTGCAGCAATACTAAGTTTCTATATGCAGGGATCCCCTTGATTAGACAGAGGATAAAGTAGCTAACAACCAGAGACTCTGACATGCTAAGTCTTGTCACAGGATAGGGGATAAGCCAAGTAAGAGAGGTAGCAGTCCAGTCCACAGTACTCCATCAGTCCCATGGAAGTGAATGGAGAGGTGGCCATGCATGAACACTACCGCTTCATTCATGCAAGGCACATGGACCCCCCGCAATTTGGTTACAACTGGAATTATTGTATGGGTAAAATGGAAATTCACACTTACAAATGGTAGCAGCTCAGGGAACTTGTATGCCACTTCACTTTTACTGAGCAGAGCATGAAGTCCTAAAAGGTTAATAGAAAAGAAGGAAACCTATGGTCAGAACACAAACGCCACCAATTCTTTAAAAAATGGTAAAAAGAGAAACAGCCCCTTATTCACAGAATTGGTGCAGAGTCAGAGATTGGACCCAAACTCTCAAAAGTGATGGCATATCCTAAGGATGTGCCGTCATTTCTTAACACCTTAAAGATGCAGGGTAGTTTGGACGTTACAGAGGACCTTTCATGTCCTCTGACATTAGCGGTGTTATATACTGCTAGAGAACTGACATTCAGCGCACTTCAGATTTTCCAGTATTCAGATATTATTAGCACCGATATCCCTGCATTGTCAAAGGGTTGGGCCTTACAGATCAGCGTCATTTCTGAGCCATGAGGAATGCCCCCCCTTACAGTACAAGGCTATGGAAGAATAGCAGTGCAGTAGTTCACGGAATCACCACTATGCAGTGGACGGGGCTGCTGAGCTGCTCCGTGTGGCGTGTCTACTAGCAACTTCTGCCACCCAAGGCTGCAAGAACATATACGATCTGTCCGGGGTCCGGGTGTCAGACTACATAGTGATGACCTATTGTCATTGCTATGACAATTCGATATGGAGCCAGAAAACCCCTTTCATGCCAATTGATAATATCCTTCAGAAAGAATGAAAATCTTACCTGCAAGAAGGCGAGAGACTGGAAGGTGAATGCTAACTTTTTCCTGAGACACGCAGTATCGTATGGTCTCCACTGAATGCCCGGCTAGCGCGAGTGTAATGGGCTGCTCTCCATCGGTGAAGCCGCTGTGACAGTGTGTAAGCACAGTGAGGCACTTCTTATAGGCTTCTATCAGGACGTGCTCCTAGAAATCACCCAGCAAATGTCAGTCAGCTACTCAGGTTACAAAGCACACAACTTAGCATGTAATAAAAGAACACGACTATTAGTATAGAACATCAATGGCTGTCTATATATACTGCATGGATTTTGAATAACATAGGGGGTATGCCTCACAAGTGCAGCTGGTACTTGTGGTGCTTCTACATCATGCTTTTGCTAGATTTTTCACCCAAAAAAATGGAGCCTCTTAGTGATGTATGTGCAGCACTGGCACCTTGTGACCACCGTAGGGTTCCAACAGTCACAACTGCAGGCTCTCGCCTCTCTTCCTGTATAAGGCCACATGCACATGACCGAGTGTGCCATTTGAGGGAGGGGGCCAATTTTGCAGCAGAGCGCTCTCAGAGTGACAGAGTGTCACCTGAATGAAGTACATGGAGCAAATTAGGACCTGCTCTATAACCATCGGAACTGAATGGAGTATCAGACGCCCCCTTAGGAGAGCCTCGGCCTGCTCACTCAGTTGTGTGCATTAGCCCTTACCCTCCACTGCTTTCCTATCACTGCCACCCTCACTCTGTGTGTATAAGGAACATGTGCTGGCTCTCTTGGCCTTTTAAAGGGCCAGTGCCCACCAGAATTCCTTTCCCTGACCACCACAATCTATTTAAATCTTCCCCTCCCAGCACTCTGAAACCGAGCAATATAGGTACATAGCTTGCTAGTTCCTGCGTAGGTCTCCTGTATTTGCGTTTTGTTTGACAGCTCCGTGGTAAGTTTTATGACTCTGTCTTAGCTTGGATCTTGTTTTGCTGATCTCCTGTGTCTGGTCTTGGCTTGCCTATGACTTTTGCACCGGTGCTGACTATCCTCTTGCCTGACCACTTCACACCGGTGTCTCTCTGACCTTCGGCCAGTCCCCACCTACAGTATACAGGTACCAGTCAAAGAGGTAGCAGCCTGGTAGCCTCTTCACAGCAAAGTCCAGATCTCCTTACAGGTATTGAAGAGAGAATACCAGGAAGGCTACTTGGATAACGCTCTTGGGGACAGCCCAAAGCCAAACCTGTTAAGTGACACTATGGGTCCATGACCTGATGTATACAGTGACATCCACTGTGGTCATCAGTCAGTGTTACAGGTGGCTGTATTAGGGGGTACAGATGCTCTGTTATGGAGACAATGATGCATGCTGGATAGGTTATGATAGTGTGTATGCAAATTGGCTCTGTTATAGGACCCCTGTGGCTTGGTCAGTCTTAGATGCAATGTCACCTAAAAAACGGTGCCAAGACATGCACCAAGCAGCACATATGTATGCCTTACACGCCTGCACCTCTTAATCACATTGAAGATGGCACTCACTGTCCTAGACTTCAACCAAGGAAATGGCAAGGATTACTTATAGATGTAACACAGTAATAGGTGCAGAAAACTGAACATTTCTCAGAATCACTATTGTAGCTGTGAGGACATTTGCTTGAACCCTCCAACTGAGGTTACTTGGCTTAAAGAAGATCTGAAATTGTGTTTCATCTCAGCAATTCTTACAATAACTACATTTTGTCTTATTCCTGGAATATTCAGATTTTCCATTTCCCAGGATTAATACTTACATCAGTAGAACACCAGTCTTGCATCATGGATATGATGTGTGTTAGTTTCATCTGCAAGGTGAAGGCAGCCTCCCACTCCGGCTCCATCTCGATATGTTGTCCAACCTGTCGCGTTATTGGATCCATTCCCTGCAGCAACACCAGCAGGTTACACAGTCATTCATGGCAGCTTCACAGTTGTCACAAGGGACAGCAGCTGTCCAGACTTTGCAGCGCTGCCGTCAGATGCAAATCCTCCAATACATCTATGATGACTGGTCTGCTGCCAGGAGTGAAGCTGCAACTAGAAGTGGTCAGAATATATATATATATATTTTTTTTTCTGTGATCTGACTTAGGCGACATGCACACGATTGTGTCTGTGTCGCCGTTCAGTGATTGAACGGCATGGACAACATCCGTGTACTGCCATATGTGGCCCCATTCATTTAGGTCAGTGACCATGGGCCCCAAAATTGACAGGAATTGGACCTGTCCTGAGTTTTGCTCCCCATTCATGGCCCAATACACCGGACTGTGAAAATAAACAGTTGTGTGTATGGGGCCATAAAAAATAAATGGAGATTTGCAGTCACTCACATAAGTAATAGGGATCTTTTATGCTCCCGTGGCATAGTGTCTCACCTACATATAGAAAATATACTTATATATAGGCAAACTGTTATATAAGTGCCATCACTAAGCATACCTGCATGCACTTCAACAATTCTAGGAAGGCGTAGAATCCTTCAAGGAACTTTGTTCGTAAGGCAGGAGTCCACTCCGGTGGCTTACTGATGAGTAGATACCTACAAAAAACACCATAAGAGAGACTTGCATTATTCAGGCAATAACAGGTTTCCTTTAACCCCTTCCTGACATTCACTGTACTATAGGGCTGTCCGAAAGTCCCCCATGTATCCCCTCCTTGTGAATGGAGCAGCTGTGTGCTTGCAAGACCGGCACTCCATTCACTGCTTTGGGGCTGCTGGAGTTTGCAGTGCTGGTAGTCCCATAGCAGTGAATGGAGCGCCAGTCACACAAGTGCACTGACACTCTAGTCACATTATTGGTGGACCAGGCAGTTGGATCATTATCAATCTGATACTTATATACTATCCTGTAGACAGGATATAAGTGTCCGTAATGGTGCAAGCGTCCTTAAAAGCTACATCATGCAACTACAGGTTTGTTCAGAGACATATAGGTATTACATCAGCATCACAAACTATAGAACAGCTGAATGAGGACATGCTGCACTCTCCAAAATTGCATAGTCCAAAGTTCATTGCATTCCTGACTCTTACATAAATATGTACAGAACAACCGTCTGTTAAAATAATGCTCCAGGTAATACTGATACAGTTCTTAGAATCACTATGTCATGAGCCGCTGCCTTAAATATTGCATTAACCCCCTAGAAGGGGTTGTCCCACTAACAAGACTATCCACAGGACAGGGAATAAGTGTCCAATCACTGGGGTTCCCATCAATCCTGTAAATGGGGGACGTGTCCCGTTTTCCCCCACTTAAAAAAGGAGAAACTGTCATGTATGCAAACTACTGCTCCATTCTGCTCTATTGGCCAGGCAAATATAGGAGTACAGGCTCAGCTATATTCAACAGTCCCACAGAGGTGCACAGTGTAGCAATGCATATGAACGGCCACCACTCCATTCAAAACAGAGGCGCTCTGTATTCTCCTGATCGATGAGGGTCCCAACAGATGGATCCCGGCAATGACATTTATACCCTATACGATGGATAGCTGATTGGGACTGTTTGGGTCTTAAATAGGTTGTTCAGGATAAGAAAAACATGACTGCTTTCTTCTAGAACAGGGGAGGCAACCTTTGGCACTCCAGCAGTAGTAAAACTACAACTCCCAGCATGCATACTTGCTCTGCTGTTCTTGGAACTCCCATGGAAGTGAATGGTGCATGTTGGGAGTTGTAGTTTCATAGCTGTTGGAGTGCCGGAGGTTGCTGATGCCTGTTCTAGAAACTGCTGCTGTCCATAGGTTACGTTTGATACTGCAGCTCAGCTCTATTAAAGTGAATGTGGATGAGCTGCAATACCCCACACAAAAATCCTGTACAAGCCCTTTAAGGAGACACACAATTCTTCGTTTTTGCCTCTCTCCATAGTTTTTTTGTTTATTTTATCACAGATGCAACTATTTGTGGCCTTGTTTTATCAGTGCCTGATCTATAGCGGTAAATACCATCCAACTAAATATCAGCTACTACAAGGGAACTTACTTCAGATCCAAAATCAGACTTTGGACTCTCCTAAACTTGAAAGCTTGCACTGCCGTGTATCTTTCAAACTGGAATCTTCCCTGGATATCCCGATGCCTCAAATGGTCCATGAAGGTCTTTATTATGGTCGTCATCAGATCCTCTTCTGTGATCAGCATCCGAGCCTAGGCCAGAAAGAATTAGATCATTTTAAAGGATACAACCAGTAATGAATGGAGAGACATCTCGATTTCCTGTTACTCCTATGGCACCAACATATTCTGTAGCTCTGTATATAGTGTCAACACTCACATCTGTCCCTATCCCCCAATGGGGCTCACAATCTAAGGTCTCTTCCTCAAGACAGACATCACAACCAATTTCAAAAAAATTTCAGAAAAGTTGTGTTTTTTTTGTGGCAGATTTTGCTTCAGGAGTGCATTTAGCAGAAGGGAGAAGTGTAAGGGCTTTCTTCCAAACAAGGACATCATCTGCAAGGAATTTGTATGTTCTCCCTGTATTTGCATGGGTTTCCTCTCACACTCTATAGACATACTGATAGGGAATGTAGTTTGTGATCCTTGTATGGGACAGTGATTGACAATATCTGTAAAGCGATGCAGAATATGTTGGCGCTATATAAGCAAGATAAATGAATATTACTTCGCTTTGGCTCAAAAACCTGCAACAAAAAAAAACGCAGCTTTTCTGCAAAGTGTGGCCTCAGGTTAAAGGCTCTTCACTGTTTTTCTATCTGGGGCCACCCACTGTGTAAGCAACTATAGCACCACCCCATTCAAGTGAATAGGGCCATGCATCAGTTTCATGGATTCGGTGGGGGGGGGGGGGGGTGCTTGTGCAGTAAAAGGGGAGACAGATAGCTCTAAACCAGACCTGAGTGAGGGTCCCAGAGGTCAGACCTGGAAGAACACACAAACTCTGCCTTTGTTCATATTCAAACCCAGGACCCCAGATTTGATAGGTCTTTGTGAATAAAACCCTAGTGCAGATAGAGAACCATCAGGCAGGGAGAAGTGAACTATAGGATGGTGGAAGAGGAGGAATATGCTTTATGCAAAAATAAAGTTATAAAAGGCATTAGGTGATTTGCAACCAATCACTATGGAAAATTTATCACATTTGCTTTGTACTGACAACCAATAGTCCACATGTAAACTTTCTTGTAAAGTAATGCTGTAGCGATAGATCAAATCACTTTAAAGGGTTCACCAGGTAAATAAAATTACCCAAATATAGACCAGGCCCTCCTGTTCTATAACCTCATATTCAAGTCTGGTTTCAACACCAGGTCACGTGTTTGGGAGCTTCCTGTGACAACTTTGTAGAGGGCTGGCTGTCTCTATGAGCAGAAACGCTCAGCCAGCCAAGCTGATGAAGAGACATCAAACAGGCGATGGCTGAGCTATACAGTAAGCAGGCAACAAGCGGGAGGAAGCTCACGGATACAGAACCCTGTGTCAAAACCAGACCAGAAGTCCAGATTCTGAGACAAGCAAGACCCAGGCCAAATTCGGGTAATTTTATTTGCCTGGATAATCTCTTTTATCAGGCTATGAGATGTCCGTAGAAGGTGCTAGGACAACTGCTGAATGACGACTCAACAGGAAGCCCATCGCAAATGTGCTCTGTATTTTACAGAAGGATCCACATCAGGCCTATCTGCCAAGATTTTTTTTTCTGGAGCATGTGGATGAGGTTACAAAGTCTTCATACACATGCATACCAACCCAACAGAGGCCTCTCTTTTGGCGTCCACTGGATAAATGGGAGGCCTAGAGCTATGATCAGCTGAATGTGTTCACATAACCAGGCCACAAAAACGCTGAAGATATTACAGACAGCAAATTGGTTAAAGGGATTTTTCGGGACTTGTGTATCGATGACCTATCCGGGTGTCAGACTCCAACAGACCAGCTGTGCCATCACGTGTATCCATCACATGGCCTGTTTGCAGCTCGAATGAATAGGACAGAGCTGCAATACCAACCACAGCCACTATACGCTGCGTGGCGCTGCACTTCGTAAGCAGTGAAGAGCCCGCTGTGCTCGCCCAAACAGCCTCTTCAAACAGGTGATCGGTGGGGTGCACGGTAGGGTAGGCCATCAGTATCAGGGTCCCGTATAAGCCATTTAAAATAGTAAGATCACACAGGTGAACATGGAAAATCATGACATAAGGAGTAAAACAATAAAAAGACAATGAAGGTTGCAAGGTGCTGGTTTCATGGCTACATGTCAGTCGTGTTAATACTTACTAGATGGTGGAGGGTGTGTGTCTGGCTGCGTACAGTTAACTCAGATACTTACAAGTGAAGGCACTGTGAATATCTGCACCGAAAGGTCAGTGATTGAGAATTCCCTGTCGTGGTCATCTTTGACATAATCACTCTGCAATCGCTCATAGTTCTAGTGGGAGGAAGGTAAGAAAGACAAGGGGTGGCAGCTATCAGTTCATAAACATCGGGCATTTACTCACCATGGTGGGTACAGTGAAGAGTTGCACAGACAGAGCAGCCACGGACACTGCTCGCTCGTGATCATCCTCCATAAAATCTTTCTGCAACTGCTGGTAATTCTAAACAACAAGGGGGAAATTCACCTCTAATCCATACTGGCCTTATGGCAATCTTAAGAGCTTTAAAGATAAAAGGGGCTAACTGGGATTGAAGCCCCCTTATTCTTTCTCACTGAATATATATTGCTATATCTGCTGTACTGCAAGCCTCATCAAAGGCCAGATCCTTAGGCAAGCTAAGCAACTGTAAAGAACTTCTACTTCTTATGTCATCACTTTATGGTCAGGGGTGCCACTGATGCTGAGAATAAAGGGGTGCAATGCTGGTGGGGCACTGCTTCCCCTTCATAGATTTACTCTGCACGGGCCCACATTTAAAAGGGAAGTCTCAGACCCAAAAGGTACTGGATATGGATCCACAGGATAAGTGGGGGTCGACACCTGGACCCTGCACGTATCAGATGATCCAGCTGTCAGAAGCTGTATACAGTGAATACGCCTGGAAGCAGCTCTGATGCTCAGTGATGCTCCCATTCGCTTCAAAAGCATCAGAGCTGCTTTTAGGCGTATACATTGTACACAGCTTCTTGTAACCGGATCAGCTGATAGATGCAGGGTCCAGATGTCAGACCCTCACGCATCAGATACTGATGCCAGACGTCCACCTGTCAAATATGGATAACGTATTTTGTGGATCAGTATTCGTTACCTTTGTATCTTGGACAACCCCTTTAAGTGAATGGAGCAGTTCTCCCCACAACTGGGTGGCCAGAAACGCCATTATCCAAGGAAAACTGACAAGGGGATTAAGCACTAAACCAGCATTGCAGACCATTCATTCCCAAAAACAATGGGGATTCCAAAAGTCAGACTACCCCAGTGATGGCATATTTCAACAAGATGCCATGATTTTATGACATGGGAATAACCTTTCATAGGGTAAGTCACAATACTCTATGGGACCCATCAAACGACATATCAACAAAGACCAATGACTTACAATGGGGTCCAACTAGATCTCTTGTGGTTTATCTCATTGTGACGGGCAGATAGTGCTACATACAGTACTATTCTTTCCCCCAACTCTACCAAGACTGCCAACAGAGCACCAAAAGCTCCAAATGCTATAAGTTAAAGTTATACAGGGAAACAAAGGTGCAGCAGTGTACAAAAATGATACCAGTGGATACAAATCACATATGGAAAATCACTGCCTATATCCTGCAATGTCTGCCCATTTAACAAAGGGCCCGATAGTAACTAATATCATTGTTTCTATAGGATCAGTGGAGAGTTGTCCTTTGTATGGCCAGAGTATATGATGGCTCACCGACCGCTTTAAGTTCTTCTACACTTTTAATATCGAATCTGTGGCTCTCCAGCTGTTGCTAAACTAAAACTCCCAGCAATCTGCAGGGAGTCCGGGCATGTTGGGAGCTGTAGTTCTGCAACAACTGGAGAGTCACATTGCAAAAATCAGAGTTTTACAGCATTAACTTTCTAAATCTAAAACCGCTGGAAGGAAATAAGACACTTACTTTTGCAAAGCGGATGGCAAAAAGCTTCTTGTACTTCAGGTCCATCAGTAAACTACTCATGAACAGCTGGTGGTAGCAGTTCCTTGCACCTAGGAAGGAAAACAAAATGTCTTCATTGGTCACAAAGACAAAAACCACCAGACAGATACCAATAGCGTATTGTATCATCCCTCACGAGAACCCGTACCTTTCCACAGGATGGAATCACACAGCATTAGTTTGTCTACTAAAGAAGAGTTTTCACCATCTGGTCCCTCTTGCAAACCAACCTGGCACAGAATTCGCCTTAATCCATCTGTAAAGAGCAAAATAAAGCATAAAGATCAGTATTCTTCAGCATTACTCCTATGAGAGGATGGATTTGTAGATGTCATAAGTATCATCATACCTGAGTAACCAATAATCTGTCCCAGCCATCCAAGGATTCGTAGGCCAAATGTCTGGTGGGCAACAATAGCTGAATGCATGACTTGGACTTTTAGAGGCTTCGTCTGGCGACTGGTGTTTCTCTAGAAAGACGACAGGATCAGATCAGTAACATTAAGAAGGATAAGGTACATGCAGGACATTAAAGGGGGTGTCTTGTTATGGACGCAGGACAGGGGATAAGGGTCCAATCGCTGGTCACATAAGCGCACTGGAGCTCCATTCACAAGGAGGCCTTAGGGAGACTTTCAGGCCCTGTTCTCCTGATCATTGGGGGACTGGGACACCATTGATCGGACACTTATCCCCTGTCCTGTGGATACGGGAGAAGTGTTCATGACAGGGCAAGCTCTTTAAACTTTTCTTATGAATCACAACACTTTGAATTAGATTAAAATTTTTCTTAAGGCAGAGGCCGCACTCCTCCCCGCTAAGCTCAGTGCTCTTTTTTCCTCTGTATGTCCCTCTAGTGCTGCTGAAGATAGAATTCTTGCCCTATGCAAGAAGGAAGGAAAACAGTGATATGACCTATGCTCAGGATATGTTATCAGTATCAGATTAGAGGGGGTCTAACAGATGGACCCCGCACCGATCAACTGCTCCATGGAGCCCTGAATGGGATTGGAGCTGCAGTAGTTCAGCACAGCCGCTCTACAGTGGATGGATCCTTCTGTTACTTCCCGAAAAACATGGAAATTCACTCACCACAATCACAGATTTTGCTTGATCACAGCTTTGAAAATTCCCATATAGCACAGATCGCCGCCCCTAAAGGCAAGAATCAATTTTTTTTTCATAGGTTTGTGACCACGGTACATTGCTGCTTCATTGTGATGCATTAAAAAAAAAAAAAAAATAAAGTAAATAAATACTTACGTCACGATCCACAGTTGTTGCAAAACTAATGGCTTCTTTCTGGCTACAATTCACAGCTTTTTGCAGGGTGTAGATCACCTGCTCATAGGTGTGGACTTCATCGTTGAAGAGCATGCAGTAATAATTGTCTTCTTTCTCCCTGTGGCAAAAAAAAAAACATTATTACAATTTTGCAATGTGAAAGCAAATAAGCTAGGCTTGCACTTTATGATCAATAGGAATGTAGCTCTGGGGCTACCGCCAATCTTGAGAGTGAAGGGGCTGCCGCACTGGTGCATCGCTGCGGCCCCTTCACTATATTTCCATGCCCTAATAGCAAGGATGTATTATTTATGTTCTTGTCTACTGAAGTGCCTCCCTGTCAGGACGTGTGAGACACGACTGCGGCAGAGAAAGGGTTAATATCTCCTCTGCTATATAATCTAACACTTACGTATGCTCCAGTCCCCGAGGCAGCTCATTTTCTTTCTCCCATGTCAGTATATCCACTGTGTATTGAAACATGATGGCAAAAATGTTGTAAGCCCGGGCCACCATATCCTCGGACAAGTTAATAAGAGGATCCTGTTGAAAACGGTAAAAAAAAAAAAAAATATATATATATTGGAGTGATAAATAATGTGCCGAAGCACGCTCTGGATAAAGGGGGGTCCTGAGCAGATGGACTGCCACAACGGTTCTTACATGCAATACAAATTAAAGGGCTATCCCAAGGAAATGTATGGCATGTGCGGCTGCCAAACCAGTCTTCTGTAAAACCCTTTTGAACATCATATGAGAAATCATAAAATGCAGCAAATTGCACTACAAAAAGTGCTAGCATGCCTGTTCGGTATTTTAAGGGACCCAGCAGAGAGGTTAGGGTCAGGGTGGGTTCACACTCGCGGCGGCACAGTCCGCCGCAAATCCGACCTAAATGTCGGAAAACTGGATAGGCACTGGATAGGGAAAGGTTTGCGACGCTTTGCTTAAAAACCCATTCACTTGATGGCGGCCTTACCTCGGTCTCATTTTCTGAAATATTAAGACCGTGTTTTTGGCAGTAGGGGCCTTCTTTCCATGCTTCAGCATCTCCACAGTCACAGAAGCCTCCTCCTCCTGATGTGGTCATCTACGGCCAAGGAAACAAAGTATAGATCAGAAGACAGGACTGGATTGTTTCATATATATATATATATATATATATATATATATATATATATATATATATATATATATATATATATATATATATATATATATATATATATATTTTTTTTTAATTATTATTTTATATATTTTTCTTAAAGTACAGAATACTAACCCTATATCGGTGCTCTCTGTGAACACTTCCCAGAAAACACTCCATGCACAGGACGCATGTTGGATCCACTGCACAATCCCTGCCAAGATAAAACAAGAAAGTAAACACCTAAATATGAATGCAATAGACGAACTAGACATTTGCCCTACAGCATGCAAGCCGCATACTAATAAATGGAGTCTGTAACCGCAAAGATCTTAATCATGTGAATTTGAGCAACTACTAGATGACCCATGACTGTAATGAGGAATCCATGCTGCAGTGTAGATCAAAGGAACATATCAACAGGATTTCCCATCATATACTCTGACTGATGTCCTTATATACTATCGCTGTGTTTGATGTATATGCCAGGAGCAAACATATGATACATATGATCTATGAATATCATATATACAGTATGTGTGCAATAGGTCTCTCTGCATGTGATATCTGGCTCTTCAATGGAGTCCAGAGTCAAACTTGAGGCTTCTGATCGGTGGCCGATGCAATATTATAGTTGCGACACACGAACACTAGATGTTCCCGAGAGCAGGAGTATAGACTGTGAGAATTTAGTACCAGCCGCTTAGAGGACGATCTGGCAGAACATAACACCAGATGTCAATAGCAGTTATTTTTGGAGACTGCTGCTTTCTCAGGCTGATCAGGGCCAGATAAGGTGAGACTCACATGACGGGAAGCTACGCTCCCTCTTCACACCAAACTGTAAATTAGGTCATAGTTAGGGCCGCTCTGAGTCGACTTCCTGCTTGCCAGGAACCATCCTGTTTATTTAACCAAGACATTACCATAAAGACAACTGAAAACAACAACAAGAACAGGAAAAAATACTGGTAGGGCATTATCTGTACCTCAAATTGGACAAGCACCCCATTTAGGGTATGTTCGCACAGAGGATTTGTAGACTGATTTTGGAGGTGGAAAGTGAAGTTTCCAGGTCCATACAGTGTGTTGGAGCAAAAAACGTTTCCTAATTCCTGAAGCTGATTTTTTCAGCTTGCAAAAAACATGTGTGAACATACCCTTAGTATGATCAAAAGGATGAGTCATAGATAGGTCCACAGATCTAAATAGACATGATATACATAGATATGAGAGATAGAATTAAGATTGGTTTGATAAGAATGAAATAGGGAGATTATGAGACATAGATAGATATGAAATACATAGACAGATATGAATAGATAAAAGAGAATTCCACAGACCAAGATGTGCGACAGATAGAAACAATGGAATAGGTAGATTATAAGAACCATAGATAGATAGATATTGGCTAGATAAATATTAAATGGATGGATGAACAGATATTACATAGATAGATAATGATATACAGATCGCTAGCAAGCTAATGGAGGGATGGATATACTGTATATGCGATCCTCTAACTCTTCACCCCAGTATATCTGTCTATCCTTTGCACTCTAGCTAACACATCTTATACAGATATAGCAGATATAAGATATCACACTGTAGAAGTTCAAGTTAACACAGAAGAAATCAAAAACCAATAAAAAGTCATTGGAAAAACACATTTTTTGGTTTTTGACCTGTGTAATAAGATATCTCGCTGCAGCAGTTTAACCAATTGCAGGAGTTCGGGTTAACTCTGCTACATCTGTATATCAATATGTCGCTCATACAAAACCTTCTTTCATTCGGGGGCCAGAGTCAAAATTGAAGAGAGTCTGGTGACAAGATTCTTCTTTAATGTTGACATAAACATTGATCTTACTTGCTTGGACAATTAGTTTGAGGCTAAGGCCCCACATAGCGAGACGCAGCCAGAAAGCGCTGTGGAAAAGACTGTGGCACTTTCCACAGAAAGTCTGCAGAGTTTTCCTCTCCAGACTTTCTGTCCCTATTATACCTATATGGAAAAGGCTAGCGATTCCATAGGTATAATGGACATGCTGTGATTTAGAAAAACGCAATGGTTTTTGAAATTGCAGCATGTCCGCTGTGGATATTTTTCTGCAATGTGTAGATGGGATTAGCCAGAATACTATCCACTTTGCAGGTACTGTTTTCACAAAGTGGGGCCCTGGCCTAAAGGGGTTTTTGGGTTAAAGGAGTATTCTCATCTCGAGACCGGAGGGGGTAGCCTGACCCCATCTCACCACTACTGTGAATGAAGCAGTGGTCCCACATATATAATTCTCTCCATTCAATTTTATGGGAGACTGACACGTTCCTATAAACAAGTAAACCCACCTGCAGGAATACGTTGGTTCTCCCACTTTAAACACTCTGCCGCAGAGCTGGGATGGTTTGTTTGCTTGCTCAAGCTTTGGAAAGCCAGTGGCAGGATCCTCCCCCGCACACATACCACTCCAGCGCCCCCAGGAGAGTGTGCTGCGCCAACATCTCCTCATGATCTGTAACTGGATCTGCTTGTCGGCAGTAGATTTTGGGGACATAGTAAGCCAGGTGCTGGTAGACTTCTTTGGGAAGATCAGTTGCTTGGAGCCATTTCTGTACAAAGACAAAAATACACAATTATAAATATATATATATATATATATATATACGTAACAAGCAGTACAAGGTGTGCGCACAAGGAGGTGTAAGGCTGGAATATAGCGGGGATCTTGAAGATATACTTAAACCAATCAATACGGAAACACTCTTTTAAAGGGGTTGTCTCAAAGACAACCCTAGTCCGTATGCTACATTAGGGGAGTCATAGAGGAGGGTCCTCACACAAGACCACCCTCCATGATCCAGGAAAGAGAGCAGCTTGCTCAGTGCAGATAACAGATGTCGTTCTGGTCGACCTGAGCTGTTCTTGTATTACATGGACAGTCATTCATCTAAACAACCACCACGTGATACAGAATTCTCCGGCGAGCTGCCGCTTTAGATGTTCAAGCCAAGGATTCTGGGTCACCTTCGATGCCACTTTCTACCTCTAATAAGACAACCCAAAAAGGTAGGAAACAAGGGAAAATTTCATGGTAAAGGTGCAGAGACTACTTGCATCAACCCCCATTCCCCTAGAACATGACTGGTCCCAGTGTAAACACCTGGCAAAATAGGTGCAACTTGTAAATTTCTGCTCACTCAGGGCTGTTGAGTCCAGTAGGCAATAATATTTGGAGACTGACAACTCTCTCTGTATTCACACTTAGGCCCGGTTCACATCTGCGTTCGGTTTCCATTCGGGGAGTCCAATTGGGGACCCCCCCGAACGGAAACCTATACGCAAAGAAAAGCGGTTTACCTAAAGAAACCTGTGGACCCCATAGACTATAATGGGGTCCGTGTGGTTTCCGCACGAAACATGTGGAGAGGAAAGTGCTGCTTGCTCAGAT
Source organism: Leptodactylus fallax (assembly GCA_947044405.1). Classification (NCBI taxonomy): domain Eukaryota; kingdom Metazoa; phylum Chordata; class Amphibia; order Anura; family Leptodactylidae; genus Leptodactylus; species Leptodactylus fallax. The sequence goes on from CAMRHE010000006.1 coordinate 4,870,477, forward strand.
ATAAATTAATAAATTTTAAGTTCAACTACATTTTTTCCAACAAAACTAGATACCAACCGGCCAAGCTCTCGCTGCCAGCAGATCACACATGTTCAATGTGAATGGTTATCTTTAACTGGCCGCCAAAACATGCTTCATTTCCCCTACAAATAAGGGCCATATGCTGGAAATGGCCTAATTTTTTCCCCATGCACCAGTATTCTGCAGATTGATGATACTGTAAACCAGCAGATGGCACTCTCAATAACACGGGCAGAGCCCAGACACTTTTTGCCCCCATTAGGGGCAGTAACAGTCTACATACAGTCATGATACTTGCATGTAAGCCAGTCACACAAGAGATATCTGTTGGCCAAACTCTATCATGCCCATCATTCACAGTTCATGCGTACTGAATAAAAGAGGGGTACCTCTAGTAGCAGGTTATCCCCCCATAAACAAAAGAAAGGTTTGACAAATCCACCAAAATAGAAATCACCCACAATGTTCATGTACATAATACAGAGGTTACCCTCCGAGTCATAAAAAATAGGGCAAGTTCGGGGAATAAGTTAAAACAACAAAAGCCCATACTTTTCCACCCTCCATGCCGTCACTTTCAGTGATGAGCTCCGCTCCTCCGTGCTGGGATTTGCTTACACGTATATAGCAGTGACGTGTACGTATATACACACATCACCGCTTCAGATAATCAGCCTTATGCTATATACCGCAGTCTCCCATCCCTACCCAACAGCAAGCTGGCAGAGAGAGGCAGGGATCAGTGATTGGGCACGTGTGCTGCCACTCCATACAGCTCTATGGGAGACATGAAAACCACCGAGCATTTTCACTAGACTTATAATACTGTATTTATAGCATTATACTGTGTGGGGTCCATTGGGGAGCATTATACTATGGGGGAGCACAGGAGAGCATTATGCTGTGTGTGGAACACTGGAGAGCATTATATTGTATGTGTGCGATGACTGGAGAGCATCATACTGTGTGTGTGGGAGAACAGGGGAGCATGCCACGGAGAGCATTATATGGTGTATATGTGTGGGTGAGCACATTATACAGTATGTGTGTGTGTGGGGGAAATACAGGAGAACATTATACTGAGAGTGGGGGAAGCACTGCAGGGCATTATACGGTATGTGGGGGGAGGAAAGAAGAGCATTATACTGTGTGTGAGGGGGAACCACTGCAGAGCATTATACTATGTGTGTGACGACTGGAGAAAATCATAGTGTGTGTTTGTGTGTAGCAGTGGAGAACATTATACTGTGGGGGGAGCACTGAAGGGCCTTATACTGTTTGTGGGGGAAGCAAATGAGAGCATCATGCTGTGTCTGGGGGGGAGCACAGCAGAGCATTATTCTGTGTGTGGGGGGAGCACAGCAGAGCATTATACTGTGTGTGGGGGGAGCACAGCAGAGCATTATACTGTGTGTGGGGGGAGCACAGCAGAGCATTATACTGTGTGTGGGGGGAGCACAGCAGAGCATTATTCTGTGTGTGGGGGGAGCACAGCAGAGCATTATACTGTGTGTGGGGGCCAATGGAGAGCATTACAAAGTGCAGCAACTAAAACTTTTGGCTCCTATTTTTTTTATAATACTGTATTATAGCATTATACTGTGTGGGGTCCATTGGGGAGCATTATACTATGGGGAAGCACTGGAGAGAATCATAGTGTGTGTGTGTGTGTGAACAGGAGAGCAATATACAATACACAGATTACAGCAGCCTTTCCTAGAAATGGAGGACCAGGGAGAGGAGAGTACTTTTATTTATTTTTTTGGACCCATTTAGCACATATAGAAGATGAAAGAAAGGAAGAAAGAAAGGAAGAAAGAAAGGAAGAAAGAAAGAAAAAAAAAAAAGTGTCTGACAACCCCTTCAAGCCCCATTGTAATAAACATCAAAGACCAAGGAACGACACAGAACAAGATTTATCAGTACAGTCTATGGCTTTAATCACACTTGACATTTGTGGCAGTTCTTTGCGCAGTTTGAGCCAAAACTGGATTCAAAATGAATGGGAAATCTACAGGAAAGCCTCTGGCTCACAAAAATGAACTAAAAACTGCAGACATGATTTTACCCTTAGGGTGCATCAATTATCAAGACAACGATGGAGAAAACTGCGTCAAATTTATATAAGATTCACACTGCATATGGTACAGATACCATAAGTGCATGGAAGACTTCTCATAGACTCTCAATCTACCATACCGTGTTCTTCTGCCCTCTGTTCAGCCGTACCCATCAGGTTAACCCTTTCTTTTGCAGAGTAAGCCAGGGGAAAAAAAAAAAACCCCCACACTCACCTGTCCCCAATGCTCCAGTGTCTCCCACTGCGGTCCGGTCCTGCTGCTTCAGGGTCTTGTTTTGGCAGAAGTCCTCGCTTCACCTGACCGCTAAATCCAATCAGCGGCCTAAGGAAAGGAGTCGGGACGTCACAGGTGACATATGCAAATGTCGTCCACGGTCCTATCCTTAGGCCGCTGATTGGCCTTAGTGGTCAGGTGTGGCGAGAACTTCTGCCAAAACAAGACCCTGAATTGGCAGACACTGTTTAGTCACATGGATTCCTATGGATGACCGATGTCACTGAATGGCATCCATTTAATGTACAGATGTAGCAGAGTTAACCCAAACTTCTGCAGTGGAAAACTTTTCATTGGTTTTTGTTGTCTTCTGTGATAAGATATCTCACTGCAGCAGTTTAGGATGACTCTGCTACATCTGTACATACTAGGAGAATTTCCACATAGTAAACGTGCACTGCAGACTCGTGACCCAAAAATATTTTTACATTTTTTTTTCCCTAACTGGGGATATAATTCTGGCCTCTTGTATAGTAAAACCACCGCTCGGAGTATAGATATAATTCAGACACAATTTTTACAATTTTTTAAATTCATTTTAAGAGAGCCTGACAGTAGCCAAACTATGAAATGTTATGGATTTCCAGATGGCAATGCAAAGCCGCACAGTGTACAGTATGCCATAAAACACCACTATTCATTTTTTTCATTTTTGTTAAAATGGAATTCGCCCAATTGCTCCAAAAACAAGAATTTGAAATGGGTGGGCAGGGTTTCAGCCATTTCAAGAATTTGAAATGGCTGAAACCCTGCCCACCCATAGCAGCCCATCAGCCGTACAACGCCGTGGATAATGTGCGCACGCCATCACTGAGATATCTTTCATCCCTTGTGCAGCGTGCAGACCACACAGACGTTCTCTGCAAGCTATGGTAAATGGAATACATGGTCTCTGGAGTGAAAACTGAACGGATCCAACATCACTACAGCCGAGTCACTGCGTCTACGTACATGACTGATGTCGATGGATCACATTCTGTCTGCATTTGTCATCATTTATTGCAGTGTAAAATACAAGGAAGGAGTTTTCTTCCGTCTTGTTTGTTTAGTTGTCTAACGAAAGAGAAAGTCCTGCATGTGCGACTTCATCCTCCATCTAAAACAATAACAGACAAGGAGGAAGAAAGCGTCTGCCTTGTTTTTGATAACTCATAGTCATAACTCACTGCATGTGCTCCGTCACCTTCCATCATTATATTAGCTTTTCAGTCAGTTGCTCTGATCCTATGATGAATCAGACTGATGTGAACCTAGCTTAATATTATGGGGAAAACTAGGCATTTCACAGGTAAAAGTCACAGGCTGCGTTTTAGTTTATTTCTTAAAACAAACAAAATATTTTTTCTGCAATGTGGAAATGAGATTACATAAAATGTCTCACTTTGATAGGACTGTAAAATGCAGAGGTCTTTTTATGATGTGCTTTTGCAACATGGGACCCAAGCTTTAGGCTCTATGCACACGACTGTAGTTTTTTCAGTATATTGTCTGGAATTATGGATCAGGCACGGACCCATTCATTTCTATGGTCTCATACACACCTCTGCAAATTTTACAGATCAGTATCCAGGCTAAAGAGACCATCAGCAAAATATGGAGCAGGTCCCATTCCTGATAGTATTTGCAGCACACACTCACCCATGTACAGATTTTTTTGTGGATCCATGCTGAAGCAATATGGATTTTTTTTTGCAGAAGACAGATCCATTTTAGCAGACAGTGAAAACAACGTCATGTGCATGTAGCTTTATGCTTGGTTCACACTAGCACCGCGGTCTCCATCGTACGGGCCTGCCGAGGGACCCAAACGATGGAGAGCTAGAGTGATTAAACAGCGGTTACACACGGACACCGACTATAATGGGGTCCGCCGGGTTTCAAATCTGAAAGAGGCACAGGAAAAAAGTCTACCGTATAGAACTTTTCCCGGAACGGTTTCTGCAACGGAGTCTTCAATGGAGACTGAGGCGTAGAGGTGAACCCAGCCTTAAAGAGGTTGTTCAGGATTTTTTAAATTAGGCCAGGGAAGGTGGAAAAAAAAAACCTCAAAAAAAAAAAAAGTGTCCACATTGCATCAACATGATTCACAAAAAAATCTGTGCATGGAAGAGCGCAAATACTGTCAAGAATAAGTGCCTACCAGCGCGGTCCGGTCCTGCTGCTCCGCTGTTTTCTTCCAGCGCAAGTCCCTACCACAAATGACCAATGAGGCCAATCAGGGGGCCTAAGGAAAGGGACCCGGGATGTCACAGCCGACGAGGACTTCTGGCAAAAGACAACAGCCGAGCAGCAGGACCAGGCCACGCTGGTAGGCACTGGGGACAGGCAAGTATTTTTTATTTATTTTTAATGTCACCTTCCCCAGCCTAATTTAATATATATATATATATATATATATATATATATATATATATTTTTTTTTTTTTTTTATCCAGGACAACCTCTTTTTTTTTTCTGCAGCCTAGTGAACCCTCTTTGAGATGACCGCCTAAGGCTGAGGCCCCACGTTGCAGAAACGCAGCTTTTGTTGTTGTTGTCGCAGATTTTGCTGCATTCTTTTCAGCCAAAGCCAGGAATGGATTGTGAAGAAGATAGAAGTATAAGAACTTTCGCTAGGTTTCCCAATCCTTTTGTAGCCATTGTTGGCTTTGGCTCAAAAAACTGCAACAAAAAAAAGCTGCGTTTCCGCAACGTGGGGCCTCAGCCTAAAACTGCATTGCAAAGCCATCTTGTAGGGGATGGTCTTAAAGAATATGGCCAGTATGTATAATAGATGGTAAACCTGACCTGAATAAGTGGCTGGTTCTACAAAGAACTGGTCTTTTGGAAATACTTGGGGCTACGTGGCAACTAAGGCCATGATATACATATCACCATTATATCCATTGCAAGTAATAAAAGCCAACGCAGTCTGGATTTCCTACAACCATTGTGTTTCAGCCACTTGTGATTTGCAATACACCTGCATTCACTTTCATTGCTTGCAATGAAGTCGGCGTTACGTGTTGCGGCCACAGTAAATGCCTCCATGATGGATTCCGGCAGGGATTATTCTGGAAGCAGTGCTGTGTATGACGGGGGTCGGGGTATTATATGACAAGTCCATATGTCTATAGATAGCTGCACCCGGCTGGTCATGACTGTATATAGCAAGGATATAATGCATGTAATGTATACTTGTATATAAAGTAGTGTATACAGGGGTAGGGGCCCTGCACGTAGAGGTAGGGGCCCTGTATACAGCAGACACTGCACTGGTTATATAACACCAGCCTGACAGATCCCAGGTGCTTTGTCACCTGTGACACTTCAGCTGCTCAGAAAACTACAACTCCCAGCATCCCTTTGTCAGTACGTGAGTGTGTGGGCATGCTGGGAATTGTAGTTTTGCAACAGCTGGGTAAACCCCTGTCACTTCTCACGGCCGGGGCTTTTAGGCCGGCACACAAGGAAACCTCTCCCATGACAGCAGTAACTAGTCGGGGTACGCTGCCTGTCCTCCCCCCGGACACATACCAGGGCAACGTCCCGGGCCGAGCAGGCTAGCAGCTCGCTGTCTGTGCCCAGCTCCTCGGGCTCCTGCATCAGAGACGCCATCTTCGCTAAGCAGGAGACTGCACCGGAGGCGGAAACACGTCACGAGTAGGCGGGCCCGCTGCGGGAGGGGGAGGCGGAGTTCTGAATCGCAGTGTATGTGTGTGTGAGGTAACTGCGTGCTCGAGCCTCCTGGAGGACTGCAAGTTTCAGCATGGTGTCGCCAGGAGTGGTAGTTCATGACTAGTCATGGCATAAGAAGTATATAACAGGCTAGTGATGTATACAGGTGCGCACATCTATATACACCTTGCCTAATATGGATGGCCAAACAGTACAAACCCTATAATCCGCCAGTTAGGGATTGGATTATCGAATAATCTGGATTAGGACGCTCACTTGTAGGGACGTGTTCACACTGGCAAAAAAAAAACTGATGCACGTTTTTGCTATAAAGTGCACTTTAGGGTTTGTTCACACAGTGGAATTTTTCCTAGGACGTGTCAGACAGGTTTCCGCTTCCCATTCACTTTAATGGGAGTGAGCAGGCAAAATCCAGAATTTGGAGTTGATTTTGAGGCAGAATCCTCCTTAAATGCAGCGCTGAAAACCACACATTGATATCAGAGGCGAATGGGGGAGGAAAAATACCGCCTAGCAGGTGCAGAATTTATCATGTGGAAAATATAGCCTAAATTCACAGAGTTTTTTTTTTTTTGCAGGTGGATTTTGAGGCAGATTCCGCCTTCCATTCATTTCAATGGTAGTCAGGAATCCCCTTTAGGGGATTTTTCTGGTAGAGAAAAGAGGAAGCGTTTGACCAATTCTGCCTTGCAAACCCCATTGAAAAGAATGGGAGGCAGAAAAAAAAGCTAGCAGTTTTTTGGAGCGGATTTTGGAGTGTTTTTTTGCAAATACTGTTTCATAAAACCTCTTTCATTTCTTTTTTTCTGCCTCCCATTTATTTCAGTGGGGTGTGCGAGGTGGAATCCATCTGAATACAGGTCACAAAGCTTCTTCTTTCGGGTATGTTCACACAGAGTTTTTTGCAAACCAAAAAAATCTGCTTCAGGAATTAGGAAATGTTTTTTTTGTCTTTTTTTTACATGATGCGTTTTTTGTCACGTTTTTTTGCTCCAGCACACGGTATAGACCTGGAAACGTCTCCTTAAAAAAAAAAGCTTTTGGTTTTTGATGTGGTTTTTGCAAAAAAGAGTCAAAAAACACCATGTTTTTTTTCCACCTTTTTTCAAGGCGGAATCCGCCTGAAGATAAGTCGTGTCGCTTTTTTTCCCTCTAGCTGAAAAAAATCATCTAGAGGAAAAAAAAACTGCTCCTGACTCCCATTGAAATGAATAGGAGAGTTGGGAGGTGTTTTTTTTGGAAATCTGAGGCGGGGTCTGCACCATGGAATGCCAATATTGTGTCAAAATAGCACCAAAACCATAGCGGGTGACCAAATATTGGTAAAACCCAATAAATAGTGCTAATCTGTGTGCAAACCGGGTCACGATAAAAATACACATGGGGGTTATTTATCATCTGCCCCTTTTGTGGCCATATTTTTCGCAGGTGCGCCTCTTTTTTTTTTTTTTTTTTTTAGATAGTTTTGTCTATTTAGGATGTCGGCGCACCTCCTTGTTAAATATTGTGCACGTGTTAGTTTAGATGCGCCATTTTTGGCCACGTGCACTTGTTCAAAAAGATGCAATTGTTATAAAATTGCCCCCTAATACATTCCAACCTGACGGGCTCTTTTACGCTGCCCATGGACTTGGAGGGCTTTTGCGTCTTTTTTTTTTTGCCCCTTTTTAAAAGGCGCAAGTCACAAATACAGCGTGTAAGGGATCTCTGTTTAGGCCTCTCCCCTTTTTCTTACCAAAGAAGAAAAAGTGGCACATGCAGGACATCATCTGGTAAAAAAAATCGCAAATGCTTCATACATGAAGCCTAGGGCAGAAAAAGGCACAAGTAGCTTAATAAATGTGCCCCATTGAATTTTTCCGAGATATGTTTTTGCAGGGTGTGAACATAGGCATACATTTTATGCGACCGCAAAGCAATCCAATGGAATTCTTGGGTGGGAAGAAATGTCTGAGGTTAAGGTTCCACATTGCGGAAACGCAGTTTTTTTTGTTGCAGATTTTGCTGCGGTTTTTTGAGCCAAAACAAGGAATGGGAAATATATAGGAAGTTCTTATACTTCTACCTGCTGCTCAATCCTCTCCTGGGTTTGGCTCAAAAAACCGCAGCAAAATCTGCAACAAAAAAAGCTGCGTTTCCGCAACGTGGGGCCGTAACCTTAGGGTATGTTCACACAACAGAACTTTTCCTAATTTAAAAATTTAGCTTCAGGGTAGGTTCACATCTGTGCTGGGCTCTCCGTCGTTTGGGTCCAGCAGAGACTCCAGCCCAGATGTGAACTGAGCCTAAGGAATTTCCAAATTACGCACCGTCCAGGCAGTATTTTCCTGCCCCTTATTCACTTAAATCAGGCAGAATCTCCCTGACGATCGAGCGAGACACTTATTTCTTCCACTAGCTGAAAAAATCCTCATCTGCCTTCCTTGAAATCCATGTGTGGTTTCAGGCCGGGGCCCCACGTGGCGTAAACACCGCAGCAAATTCCGCAGCGTTTTACAGTCCCTGTAAGCGAATCCCATCCACACATTGCAGTAAAACACGTGCAGCAGAAATGCTGCGATTTCCAAAACCGTCGCAGTTTTGGAAATCGCAGCATGTCAATTATACCTATGGAAATGCCGGCAGTTTCCCTATAAGTATAATGGCAGCAGAAAGTCTGCAGAGAAAAACTCTACAGGCTTTGGTTGGAAGAATTTTCTTAACTTACTCTAGTTTTCTGGTGTATGAAAGTAACAAGATATTGGCACCGGACATTTCGCAGTAAAATTTGCAACTTTTCACTTTCCAACAGTGGGAGGAAAAGTGGGCGGGTCTAGGTGGGAGGGGTGGGGCCACATCAGTGTGACAGGTTTAATATTATTTTTTTTTACAAAAAATTGCACAATGCAGGAATAGATGGAAATTTCTGGTGCACGGACAAGTAAAGATGCGCCAGATTTATTACATTTATTTCATTTCACTTCAACATAATTTGATGTAAGACTGATGTAAAAAAAAAAACTCCAACTACAGTAAATTTCTTCCCTAGATTTCTGCAGGACCCATTTACATGTAGGTTGATAGATACAGTAATAATAATAATAATACATTTTATTTATATAGCGCCAGCATATTCCGCAGCACTGTACAACTTGACAGTAAATTACTTCTTTAGGTTTCCTCAGGTCCTGTTCACATGTAGCCGATAGACGCAGCAAATTTCCTCTATAGGTTTCCTCAGATTTTGTTCACATGTCTCTGACATTTGAATTTTTTCTGAATTTAGTGTGAACATAGCCTAAGGGTAAATTGCAGAAATTTATTGCAGAAATTTTCGGGACTGAAAAATCGATCAAAATTTGGTTGGAAGAAATTTCTTAATTTACTCCAGTTCTCTGGTGTATGAAAAGAACAAACATTTTCACCAGACATTTTGCAGTAAAATTTGCAACTTTTTTCCAAAAGTGGGCGGGTTTAGGCTGGAGGGGTGGGGCCACGTTGGTTCAACAGGTTTACAGTTGTTGTTTTTATTTTTTTACAGAAATTGCACATTGCAGTCTCTAGAAGAAGGACGGGTGCTAAAAGATTTGTATCATCCCCTACAATTGTCTGTGCCACAAATGCGGACAAAAACAGGACAGGCTTCATAACTTGCAGTCCTTGGATACGGCCACAAAAAAATGCAGTCGGGCGTCTTGGCCCCTATGCGTGTGTCCGTACAATTGTGGATGAAAAGTACGGTAGTGTGAAGGAGGCCTTAGATGTCACTGGAGGCTTGAGTTTTGCCCCTTTTATTTCCCCTCGAAAAATGGTGTTCCCCACTTTCCCCGGTGAGACGCTCCATTTTTCCTTAGTTGTTGCAGCAGTCCTCAGTAGTCACAGCAGTCCCCCTCCATAACCATCACTGTGATCAGTCCCACTTCCCCAGTAGTCATAGCAGCCCATCATATCACCATATTGATCAGTTTTGACACTCCCATTTCCCAAGTACACACAGCAGCCCCATTTCCCACCGTACTAGTCAGTGTGGGCACGCCACATTACCCAGTAGTCACATCAGACCCTCAGCACACTAAGTTGTGTGGATACTCCATCTCCCCTGCAGTCAGAGCAGCACTATTACCCACCATACTAATCAGTGTGGATAGACCTATTTCCCCAGTAGTCACCACAGTCCCCAAAACACTAGTCAGTGTGAACAGTCTTATTTCCCCAGTAGTCATAGCAGTCCCCTTCCCCACTATACTAATCAGTGTGGGCACACCACTTTCCCCAGTAGTCACATCAATGTGGACAGTCCCGTTTCCCCAGTAGTCACAACAGCCCCCAAAACACTAGTCAGTGTTGACAGTCCTATTTCCCTATTAGTCACAGCAATTGCCAAAACACTAGTCAGTGTGGACAGTGCTTTTTCCCCAGTAGTCAGAGCAACACCCAATCACCACTTTTTCAAGAGGCACAGTTCCCTCCCCACCTCAGTAAACACGGTGGACACTCTTATTTCCCAAATAGTCACAGCGGCACCTCTCCTCATGCTGACACTCCATTTTCCCAGGAGTTACAGCAGCCCTCTACAGCATCGTCCATAGTCACAGCAGCCCCCCACAGCGTCTCCAGTAGTCACAGCAGCCCCCACAGCATCTCCAGTAGTCACAGCAGCCCCCACAGCATCTCCAGTAGTCACAGCAGCCCCCCCACAGCGTCTCCAGTAGTCACAGCATCTCCAGTAGTCACAGAAGCCCCCACAGCATCTCCAGTAGTCACAGCAGCCCCCCACAGCGTCTCCAGTAGTCACAGCAGCCCCCACAGCATCTCCAGTAGTCACAGCAGCCCCCACAGCATCTCCAGTAGTCACAGCAGCCCCCCACAGCGTCTCCAGTAGTCACAGCAGCCCCCACAGCATCTCCAGTAGTCACAGCAGCCCCCACAGCATCTCCAGTAGTCACAGCAGCCCCCACAGCATCTCCAGTAGTCACAGCAGCCCCCACAGCATCTCCAGTAGTCACAGCAGCCCCCACAGCATCTCCAGTAGTCACAGCAGCCCCCACAGCATCTCCAGTAGTCACAGCAGCCCCCCACAGCGTCTCCAGTAGTCACAGCAGCCCCCCACAGCGTCTCCAGTAGTCACAGCAGCCCCCTCAGCATCTCCAGTAGTCACAGCAGCCCCCACAGCGTCTCCAGTAGTCACAGCAGCCCCCCCCACAGCGTCTCCAGTACTCACAGCAGCCCCCACAGCATCTCCAGTAGTCACAGCAGACTTCTCCTCCCACAGATTCCTCAGCAGTCATGAGCCATAGTAGTCACAGCAGCACCCACTTCCATAGCAGTATACAGTTCTTGGTATACAAAGTTCACCTCTGGGTGTAGTACCTGTAATATCCATGTGGTGGTGCTGGTAGCCCTGCCATCCTTGGACTGTCTCCATACTGTGACTAAGTATGATCACACCCTCAGTTTTTTAGTCCCTGTCTCTTGTGCGGCTCACAATTTCCTCTATCAGACACATAAACACTGGGGCCAGTTTCATTGAGAACTTGTTGTATTTCCTATTACATTACATAAAAGAGCTTATTTAGGTTGGGTTTACACGTTGTCCTCTGATGCCTTGTGTACTTGGGATCCGCTGTGTCCACCATGTGTTTACCCAGCCTCATGTTGGCCAATATCTGTGAACAAGCATTCCTACAAACAATAATTGGCCAATATAAATAGGGCTTAAAGGGGTTGTCCGAGACCCAAAGGTATTAGGTAATGATGATCTACCCACAGGCTAGGTCATCAATGTCTGATCTGTGTGGGGTCCGACACCCAGACACTACACCAGTCATCTGCCAGAATTTGTAGAGGCAGTATACGGCCTAAAGCAGCTCTGCCCTTATGCAGATGAGCTGGAGCAAAGCAGTAGGTCTCTGGTGTCACCACTACAGAGTGATGGCGCTGGAGAACTGCAGCTCTGTTCCCATTTGCTTGAACAGAAGTAGAGCTGCTTCCGGCTTTATACACTGTATAGGGCATCCGGCTGCTGGCAGCGCTGATTCCTGGGGGACATTCCTGGGCATTTTATGTAGATTTCCATATCGGGTGCCCCTAAACCCCGCGATCTGAAAGGGTTACCTGTGATATCCAACGTGACAGCTCTTTCAGCAAATCTTTAGTGTCTCAACATGAAATATTACAAGTACTGAATATTAGTATCGTCCAAAATTTCCGATACATGTTAAAGCCGACCTCTCACCTCTCCCGACACGACTGTTTTAGTAAATACTTGCATTCCCCCTGAAATAGCAATGCCTCTAGGAAATGCATAAATACATTGACAACTGGGCCTTACCATTCCACTTGTCAGACTGTAGAGATATATCTAATGGACGGAGAGAATGCTAACAGCTGTCACTTTAGTCATACATTTCCAGGAGGAATAAGAGAGGGATAGTACAATTCAGTGTTATGACATGTCAGGGGAGCGGCCAGGTTAAGTCTCTTTGTTTCTGGTGGTTTCCTGGAGCTCCTCTGGTTGTAGGTGTGTATTTCGTGTCACCAGTACCTCTTTCATACATTCCCTTTAATAAGCCAGTACCTTTTCCCATGACCTTAGTTCCTCTTAGGAGGTTGGGGGATTTTCAACAGGTGTAAAAATCATAAACAACCACAAATGAACCCTGAAACCACAGCGATATGTGCAGTCACGCATGACATATGGGTTATATAGCTGTGATTCTAAGAGCTTCCCACCAGCAGGGCCGTTTTAACACATTGGTGGCCTTGTGCAAAGGTTTCCAAATTGGACCTCCTATCACCACCATTTAGAAATATCTGACCTGCACAAATTATAATGGCCCCCACATAGTATAATGCCCCTTAGTGGCCGTCACACAGTATAATGTCTCCCTAGTGGCCCCATACAATATAAGGGTCGCTCAGTGGCCATTACACAGTCAGATGCCCCTGCATACATAATACTTTCACCAGTAGGACTGTCCCAAGGGGGCCCCCGCTACCATAGGTCCTGGTGCAAGTACATCATTGGCCCTATGGTTAAAGCGGCCCTGCTGACAGGAGCACATACTGTAACACTCCGGCCATAAACCATGGCAGTAAATTATAGCTGTGAGATATTAAGGCTGCCTATATTCCAGGGAAAATTGCTGGGTGACTACTGTCTTTGCCCCAGGGTCATGGAGAACTAGACGTATCACTGACTGGCTGCTGCGCATGCAACGGATCCAGAACTTTCAGCAACTTTCTAATCTAATGAGTAGGTACTTTGGGAAGCTTTAGGCCCTGTTCACACGGTGGAAAATGAGATGAATTTGTGGCGGACATTGCCTCGAAATCCTCTTCATTTTCCACCCCAGGTTTCCTCTGTATCTCATTCCATCCCGACTTTACGCCCCAGATGGATGGGCCTAGTCAGCGGGGAGTCTTGCTATCCTTAGGATAGGCCATAAACACTGCAGCAAAAACCACTGCGTTTTACAGTCACTGCAAAGTGGATGGGAATCCCATCCACACATTGCGGAAAAATACGCGCAATGGAATCTGATTTCCAAAACTGTCGCGGTTTTGGAAATCCCAGCATGTTAGTTAGACCTTGGGAAACGCTAGCAGTTCCCTATAGGTATAATGGAAGCAGAAAGTTTGCAGAGGAACTCTGATGCGTTGCCGCCTCGTTTTTTTTTCCCCGCAGCGTTTTTTTCTATGGCCTGCTACTTGGGGCCTTAGCTTTAATGTCCAGCATCTGAAAACCTACAAACCTGGGCATTAAACCCTTTCAATGCTGTAGTCAGTAACATCTGCAGTATTTAGATGGTTTCTGAGGGGGCTCTCTCTTACTGACAGGATAATACAGTGCATACAATATTGTGCAAGCGATGAAAATAAATGCTAAGAAAAAAGGTTTTTATTGTGCAAAATATATAGATTTTCCCATCGTATTGATCTAGACAATTTATTATGTTATTTAAGCTACAAGGTGAACGCCACAAAATTTAAAGCATAAGACAACAATGGTGGAAATGATGATTTTGTTTTTTCTCCATTCCTTTCCAGAAAGAGTTAATAAAAGTTTAATCACTGAGCTGTATGTACCCCATTGGAGCCATTAAACGCTACAACTTGTCCCGCAAAAAGTAAGTCCTCATATAGTTATATTGACAGAAAAAGAGTTATGGCTTTTGGTATGGAATGACAGAAAAACACAAAAAAAGTCTTGGTCATTAGGGGGGCAAAACCGGCTGTTCATTAAGGGGTTAATAAAGATGGACACAAGGTTATTGGTATACATTTTGATCACAGTGACCTTGTAGTAGCGGCTCGCTACACTAACTGGTGCGGCCCTGTGCTGCATCCGCCATCACCTCAGTGCCACATCGTGGGGGGAAAGATCTAGTAGCCCAACGACACCCTGCGTCCAAGCTTAACCGTTATGGCTCCAGGCCCACCACCTCACAGTAGCAAGTAACACAACGCAGTACTGCACTGTGTGAACAAGTACAAATACAAGCTCGCCTTGCTATAAAGTGAGAATAAGTAGGCAGCTAACTTTTGGGTTATAAAAAGACAAAAAAAAAAATTATGTCGGAGTTGGGGCAAGTTTTGGGTGGAGTAGGAAAAAAGTTACTCATTCCGGCTTCAAAATAAAATGATTGATTTTAAATTCTATTGTACAATTATCAATATGTGTATAATTCATTAACCCTTTCCCGCCGCAGCCATATTGCGATTTTCATTTTTTTACTCCCCGCCCAGCCAAAAGCCATAAACTTTTTTTTTTTTTTTTTTTTTTAACGTTTCCATTCACGGAGCTGTATAAGGGCTTATATTTTGCAGGACAGATTATATTTCATAGTGGTACCATTTAATAATCCGTGTAATGTACTAGAAAGCTGCAAAAAAATTCAGAATAGTAGGGATTTAGGACACATTTTTAAAAAATGCGTTTGCACCATTTTCTTACGTTTTTTCTTTTGTTTTTTTTTCCATTACGGTTTCTGGTTTTTTCACCGTATGGAATAATTACAGTTTAAAAAAAAAAAAAAAAAAAAAAATATATATATATATATATATATATATATATATATATATATATACAGTACAGACCAAAAGTTTGGACACAGCTTCTCATTCGAAGAGTTTTCTGTATTTTCATGACTATAAAAATTGTAGAGTCACACTGAAGGCATCAAAACTATGAATTAACACATGTGGAATTATATACTTAACAAAAAAGTGTGAAACAACTGAAAATATGTCTTATATTCTAGGTTCTTCAAAGTAGCCACCTTTTGCTTTGATTACTGCTTTCCACACTCTTGGCATTCTCTTGATGAGCTTCAAGAGGTAGTCACCTGAAATGGTTTTCACTTCACAGGTGTGCCCTGTCAGGTTTAATAAGTGGGATTTCTTGCCTTATAAATGGGGTTGGGACCATCAGTTGTGTTGTTCAGAAGTCAGGTGGATACACAGCTGATAGTCCTGCTGAATGGAGTGTTAGAATTTGTATTATGGCAAGAAAAAAGCAGCTAAGTAAAGAAAAACGAGTGGCCATCATTACTTTAAGAAATGAAGGTCAGTCAGTCCGAAAAATTGGGAAAACTTTGAAAGCGTCCCCAAGTGCAGGGGCCAAAACCATCAAGCGCTACAAAGAAACTGGCTGACATGAGGACCGCCCCAGGAAAGGAAGACCAAGAGTCACCTCTTCTGCGGAGGATAAGTTCATCCGAGTCACCAGCCTCAGAAATCGCAGGTTAACAGCAGCTCAGATTAGAGACCAGGTCAATGCCACACAGAGTTCTAGCAGCAGACACATCTCTACAACAACTGTTAAGAGGAGACTGTGTGCAGCAGGCCTTCATGGTAAAATAGCTGCTAGGAAACCACTGCTAAGGACAGGCAACAAGCAGAAGAGACTTGTTTGGGCTAAAGAACACAAGGAATGGACATTAGACCTGTGGAAATCTGTGCTTTGGTCTGATGGGTCCAAATTTGAGATCTTTGGTTCCAACCACCGTGTCTTTGTGCGACGCAGAAAAGGTGAACGAATGGACTCTACATGCCTGGTTCCCACCGTGAAGCATGGAGGAGGAGGTGTGATGGTGTGGGGGTGCTTTGCTGGTGACACTGTTGGGGATTTATTCAAAAGTGAAGGAATACTGAACCAGCATGGTTACCACAGCATCTTGCAGCGGCATGCTATTCCATCCGGTTTGCGTTTAGTTGGACCATCATTTATTTTTCAACTGGACAATGACCCCAAACACACCTCCAGACTGTGTAAGGGCTATTTGACCAAGAAGGAGAGTGATGGGGTGCTACGCCAGATGACCTGGCCTCCACAGTCACCAGACCTGAACCCAATCCAGATGGTTTGGGGTGAGCTGGACCGTAGAGTGAAGGCAAAAGGGCCAACAAGTGCTAAGCATCTCTGGGAACTCCTTCAAGACTGTTGGAAGACCATTTCCGGTGACTACCTCTTGAAGCTCATCAAGAGAATGCCAAGAGTGTGCAAAGCAGTAATCAAGGCAAAAGATGGCTACTTTGAAGAACCTAGAATATAAGACATATTTTCAGTTGTTTCACACTTTTTTGTTAAGTATATAATTCCACATATGTTAATTCATAGTTTTGATGCCTTCAGTGTGAATCTACAATTTTTATAGTCATGAAAATACAGAAAACTCTTGGAATGAGAAGGTGTGTCCAAACTTTTGGTCTGTACTGTGTATATGTGTTATATATATATATATATATATATATATATATATATATATATAATTTTTTTTTTTTTTTTTTTTAAACTGTATGCAACTGCATTATTCCATACGGTGAAAAAACCAGAAACCGTAATGGATGTCGCTTGAACCTGAAGGCTTTTTTAAACCTCTGTCCTTTTGATGGGGGTCTATTGATGCGTCTAAAAACTGAACGCAAAAGCGTCCTGGATGTGATAGAAATACGGTGGTGTGCAAACACCCTCTTGAAACTTAGACATTC